>OU612045.1:0-10000 GCA_914767935.1 Coremacera marginata | reverse complement strand
AACGTATTTTTATTGTTTCTTGGCTATGAAACAAAAAACTAAACTAGAAAATACCTCGCAAAAAGTTAAAAATGAAAATGAATAGAAGAACAACCATTCTGTGGAAATACTAATCTAGTTCAGCTTATGCTCTCAAATACATAAAAATCAAGTCATTATTTACATAACCTAATTTTCATTATATTAAAAGTTTTAAAACATAGGCTCTGAAACGTATTTCCGTTGTTTCTTGGCTATGAAACAAAAAACTAAATCAGAAATAATACTCCCGCAAAAAGTAATAAAAAAGAAAGAAGAGATAACTATTCTGTAAAATACTAATCTAGTTTTGGCTTATGCTCTCGAATATATAAAAAACCAAGTGTTGTATCATCTACACAACTTAATATTCTTTATATTAAGAGTCCTGAAACATAGGCTCTGAAACGTATTTTAGCTGTTTCTTGGCGATGTAACAGAAACGAAACCAGATAAAATACTTTTCAAAAAAAGTAGTAGAAAAAGTGTTAAAAAAAGAAGTTGTAAAGAAGATGTAAGAGTGAAAATTTACATTTAAAAAAAGGAAGGAATACATATTTAACTCACAGAAAAAATATAATAGTAGGAATAAAGAAAAATAGTAGGAAAAAATATATACAAGAAGAAATATAATAGAAAAGGTAATTAAAAAAATTTTTTTGTTTACTTAGAAAAGGTGATAGAAAGAAAGAATAGTGAAAAGTCCTATATATTTTTTTAATTTTATATATTTTATATTTTATCACTGGTCGTTTCACATATACACCGGCACACTACCACTTTAATTAACTCTAAAATGGTATTGAACCTGTACGCATGTGATAACCAATAACAATTCTTCATACATAAATTCCCTTGTCATTTTTATAACTTAAACAACTTGGTAAGAATGCATGGAAAATTGTACGTTGAGTATTAATTTTATTTATCGGTTTTATATTTTATGATATTAAGAAGAATTTTTTGGATAATGGAGGTGGAAAAAACTGTGTGTGATAGGCAATCAATATTGCTAAAGAGCATCAACACGGGTTCTCTTTAGCCGCCTCGAAGATCCCCACTAACCTAAAAGATTTAAATAAGACGGGTGTCCCACTCTCCCCTGTATGATTATTTTTTTAAAATAATCATTTTAGTTTTTCATCCAAAACCACCGTTTTGCGTGTGGTGGCTTTTGGACCAGAATTTGTGGCATAAAGGTGAGGGTTAGTATATGTGAGTTTGCTCTCTGAAGGAGATTTAATGGCAAAGGTACGCCCACACTTAGACGTACTCTTACCATCCTCAAGAATTCTTAAATACTTAATAAATAATGTTAGTATAAATACGTATCTAATCTTATATAAACTATGCATTTGAACACACTACCGGTTTGGTTCAGATACATTTCCACTGTCTTAGCTAATTCCACAAGAGTAGAATGTCGATTGTTTTAAGGCAAAGAATGTTGATACAGAAGCATATGTGGGTAATAACCTATAAATGCTCCCCTCAACATCCTACCCAAAACGCACGCCGAATCAGGCTTTGGTAAATTTAATGTTTATTGAAAACCCCACAGTCAAAGGTTTTTCACTGGCCGCCCGCAGTCTTATCTCATTTTGGCCGTTAGAGATCTCGACTGTATTTCTTCCTAAAGTCAACACTAGTCGGTAAATCAAGTTCTTTGATTTGTGTTTTTGGCAAAGTGTTTCGAACATTTTGTCTTTAATACCAGTTGTAAGTTACCTTACAACCTTTTTATTAAAAACAAAATCAGAAACAACGACAAAATGTCAAAGCACTTTGCCAAAGGGAGGCTAAAGACGGGTTTTTCATCTAAATGGCCACTAAGTCTCAGTCATTGTCCGTAGTTTGATTTTACTTAAGATGAAAATAATAACTTAATTTTCTTCTTAAGTTTACAATACAAAACAGTCTTCTTACCTAAACTGTTTTACAATTTTAAGAAACATTTTTCTTAAAATGCCTACATATTTTTAATAAATGCAAACAGTGGTGTTTTTCGTTTCAAATCACAAAACATTTTGGCATTGTAAATACTCTGTATAAACAATCCAAACGTTCTTATGATCCTTATCTTATCGGAAACCATCAAAGATTGTAATCATTGAAAAATATTTTATAAACTTGCTGAATTAAAAGGTGTTATAACTTTCTTTTCTTTACTATTAACTTTGTCTAGCTTTCTTAATATGAATATATGCATAAATTAAATAGAGATAATAATATAATACAAATTTAATTTTATAAAAAATTATAATATAAAATAAAATAAAATAAAATAAAATAAAATAAAATAAAATAAAATAAAATAAAATAAAATAAAATAAAATAAAATAAAATAAAATAAAATAAAATAAAATAAAATAAAATAAAATAAAATAAAATAAAATAAAATAAAATAAAATAAAATAAAATAAAATAAAATAAAATAAAATAAAATAAAATAAAATAAAATAAAATAAAATAAAATAAAATAAAATAAAATAAAATAAAATAAAATAAAATAAAATAAAATAAAATAAAATAAAATAAAATAAAATAAAATAAAATAAAATAAAATAAAATAAAATAAAATAAAATAAAATAAAATAAAATAAAATAAAATAAAATAAAATAAAATAAAATAAAATAAAATAAAATAAAATAAATGATAAAATAAAATAAATGATAAAATAAAATAAAATAAAATAAAATAAAATAAAATAAAATAAAATAAAATAAAATAAAATAAAAATAAAATAAAATAAAATAAAATAAAATAAAATAAAATAAAATAAAATAAAATAAAATAAAATAAAATAAAATAAAATAAAATAAAATAAAATAAAATAAAATAAAATAAAATAAAATAAAATAAAATAAAATAAAATAAAATAAAATAAAATAAAATGAAATGAAATGAAATGAAATGAAATGAAATAAAATAAAATAAAATAAAATAAAATAAAATAAAATAAAATAATATAAAATAAAATAAAATAAAATAAAATAAAATAAAATAAAATAGAATAAAATAAAATAAAATAAAATAAAATAAGCTGTAATAAATAAATAAATAAAACAATATAATATTAAATAGTATTAAAATATTATAAATAACATAAGTTAACATAAATTATTTAAAGGGATATAAAATTAGATAAATACCTATTCTCAACTAAAATTTGGGAGGATTAAAAAATGTGTTAAAAAATATGTTAAAAAATTTTTGCTGAAAAAAATAATGAAAAAAATATTTTAAAGATATTCTTCCCGATGGATAGAGTGGAAACGACCTAATTTCTAAGCCTTGCCGTGAAGGCACGAGGGCTTCCTTTAAAACGTTTTTTCGCTTACCGCCAAGTAAGCTCATCAGAAGGATTTCTAATTGATTTCCTGATGCAACCTCTAAAAACTGAATGCTATGCATTCGAAGATAACTAATTCTATACGAAGAAAAACCTATATGTTGGACAATTGCTTTCATGCAATTATTCATTACAAACAATCATCCAAGCTCACAGTCACAAATCAAACACACTGTTTTTCTCAGACAATCATACACACGTGAATAATAATTTTCTAGCGACAAAAAGCAAAATAATATTTTGAAATAATAGAAAAAATTTTATTAAAAATTGATAATTTGAAATTTATTTAAAATGATAAAAATTAGAAATAAAACATACCTCACGTATACTGCTTTTCAGTCTAAGCAATGATTATTTTAGTTTTATTGATTTTTATTTTAATTAACGAAACGTATTAAAAATATTTTTATTTCAAAAAACTTGGTTTTCCCTTTTTTAATTTAAAACAAAATATTTTGTAATTTTAATTAATTAATTTTTTATGTAACGAAAACCACAATATAATTTAAAACATATTATTTGTTTATTTAAAATAACACAATCAATATTCATGCTACATTTGCATACAAAATAACTATTTTTAACTATTATTAACGCGAACCGTACTCAAACTAAAACACGCACAGACTGAAAAACTGTACTTCGGAATGCAAACAGAAAAGAATTGCGAGAGCATGCAATCCCGACTTTCACATCACGACAAAGCGGCGTCCTTTGGAGTAAAAACAGTATTTGTTAGGGTCATGTTGTGTTGGTTGATGTCATGTAGGTGTATGTGTTTGTGTGTCGTGTTCAAAAAGAGATTGTCTGTTCCAGTTTTTTGGTCATAAGTTTCAGTTACTGTTGTTGTCTGTCAGGTAGTTTTGTTATATTCTTGTTGTCAGATAAAATTGATGTTCTTCTGTTGAAGAATATTGGTGGGTGGGTTTTTTTAAGAGAATATTGGTGGGTGGTTATATGGTATGGTGGTGGAATGATTTTTTTGGGGGGTGGTTTTTTGTTGGGTGATTTTTTTGGTGGGTGGTATTTTTAAATTATAGAAATTAGGAGGATTAAAAAAAGAAAAATACATAAAAGAAAGAAAAAGATATATGGGAAAAATAAATTAATATTATTATGGATAATATTAATTTTAAATATAGATAAGTAGGCGAATTATAGAAATTACTATGAGAATTAAGTAGTAAAGTAGTAAGTAGATAAATATAAAAGTGTTGAGTGATTTAAGTGTATTAAGGAAAATTACTGGAAAGAGAAGATTCTTTAAGTAAAAAACGGAATGATAACTATTCTGTGACATACTAATCTAGTTTTGGCTTATGCTCTCAAATACATAAAAATCAAGTTATGAATTATAAACATAACTCAACTTCCATTATACTAAGAGTTTTAAGACATAGGCTCTGATACGTATTGTAGTTGTTTCTTGGCTATGAAACAAAAGCTAAACCAGAATAAATACCTCGCAAAAAGTTATAAATAAAAAGAGAAAAAAATAATAACTATTCTATGAAATACTAATCTAGTCCAGCTTATGCTCTCTAATACATAAAAATCAAGTTATTACTTACATAACTTAATTTTCATAATACTGAGAGTTTTAAGACATAGGCTCTGAAACGTATTTTTATTGTTTCTTGGCTATGAAACAAAAAACTAAACTAGAAAATACCTCGCAAAAAGTTAAAAATGAAAATGAATAGAAGAACAACCATTCTGTGGAAATACTAATCTAGTTCAGCTTATGCTCTCAAATACATAAAAATCAAGTCATTATTTACATAACCTAATTTTCATTATATTAAAAGTTTTAAAACATAGGCTCTGAAACGTATTTCCGTTGTTTCTTGGCTATGAAACAAAAAACTAAATCAGAAATAATACTCCCGCAAAAAGTAATAAAAAAGAAAGAAGAGATAACTATTCTGTAAAATACTAATCTAGTTTTGGCTTATGCTCTCGAATATATAAAAAACCAAGTGTTGTATCATCTACACAACTTAATATTCTTTATATTAAGAGTCCTGAAACATAGGCTCTGAAACGTATTTTAGCTGTTTCTTGGCGATGTAACAGAAACGAAACCAGATAAAATACTTTTCAAAAAAAGTAGTAGAAAAAGTGTTAAAAAAAGAAGTTGTAAAGAAGATGTAAGAGTGAAAATTTACATTTAAAAAAAGGAAGGAATACATATTTAACTCACAGAAAAAATATAATAGTAGGAATAAAGAAAAATAGTAGGAAAAAATATATACAAGAAGAAATATAATAGAAAAGGTAATTAAAAAAATTTTTTTGTTTACTTAGAAAAGGTGATAGAAAGAAAGAATAGTGAAAAGTCCTATATATTTTTTTAATTTTATATATTTTATATTTTATCACTGGTCGTTTCACATATACACCGGCACACTACCACTTTAATTAACTCTAAAATGGTATTGAACCTGTACGCATGTGATAACCAATAACAATTCTTCATACATAAATTCCCTTGTCATTTTTATAACTTAAACAACTTGGTAAGAATGCATGGAAAATTGTACGTTGAGTATTAATTTTATTTATCGGTTTTATATTTTATGATATTAAGAAGAATTTTTTGGATAATGGAGGTGGAAAAAACTGTGTGTGATAGGCAATCAATATTGCTAAAGAGCATCAACACGGGTTCTCTTTAGCCGCCTCGAAGATCCCCACTAACCTAAAAGATTTAAATAAGACGGGTGTCCCACTCTCCCCTGTATGATTATTTTTTTAAAATAATCATTTTAGTTTTTCATCCAAAACCACCGTTTTGCGTGTGGTGGCTTTTGGACCAGAATTTGTGGCATAAAGGTGAGGGTTAGTATATGTGAGTTTGCTCTCTGAAGGAGATTTAATGGCAAAGGTACGCCCACACTTAGACGTACTCTTACCATCCTCAAGAATTCTTAAATACTTAATAAATAATGTTAGTATAAATACGTATCTAATCTTATATAAACTATGCATTTGAACACACTACCGGTTTGGTTCAGATACATTTCCACTGTCTTAGCTAATTCCACAAGAGTAGAATGTCGATTGTTTTAAGGCAAAGAATGTTGATACAGAAGCATATGTGGGTAATAACCTATAAATGCTCCCCTCAACATCCTACCCAAAACGCACGCCGAATCAGGCTTTGGTAAATTTAATGTTTATTGAAAACCCCACAGTCAAAGGTTTTTCACTGGCCGCCCGCAGTCTTATCTCATTTTGGCCGTTAGAGATCTCGACTGTATTTCTTCCTAAAGTCAACACTAGTCGGTAAATCAAGTTCTTTGATTTGTGTTTTTGGCAAAGTGTTTCGAACATTTTGTCTTTAATACCAGTTGTAAGTTACCTTACAACCTTTTTATTAAAAACAAAATCAGAAACAACGACAAAATGTCAAAGCACTTTGCCAAAGGGAGGCTAAAGACGGGTTTTTCATCTAAATGGCCACTAAGTCTCAGTCATTGTCCGTAGTTTGATTTTACTTAAGATGAAAATAATAACTTAATTTTCTTCTTAAGTTTACAATACAAAACAGTCTTCTTACCTAAACTGTTTTACAATTTTAAGAAACATTTTTCTTAAAATGCCTACATATTTTTAATAAATGCAAACAGTGGTGTTTTTCGTTTCAAATCACAAAACATTTTGGCATTGTAAATACTCTGTATAAACAATCCAAACGTTCTTATGATCCTTATCGGAAACCATCAAAGATTGTAATCATTGAAAAATATTTTATAAACTTGCTGAATTAAAAGGTGTTATAACTTTCTTTTCTTTACTATTAACTTTGTCTAGCTTTCTTAATATGAATATATGCATAAATTAAATAGAGATAATAATATAATACAAATTTAATTTTATAAAAAATTATAATATAAAATAAAATAAAATAAAATAAAATAAAATAAAATAAAATAAAATAAAATAAAATAAAATAAAATAAAATAAAATAAAATAAAATAAAATAAAATAAAATAAAATAAAATAAAATAAAATAAAATAAAATAAAATAAAATAAAATAAAATAAAATAAAATAAAATAAAATAAAATAAAATAAAATAAAATAAAATAAAATAAAATAAAATAAAATAAAATAAAATAAAATAAAATAAAATAAAATAAAATAAAATAAAATAAAATAAAATAAAATAAAATAAAATAAAATAAAATAAAATAAAATAAAATAAAATAAAATAAAATAAAATAAAATAAAATAAAATAAAATAAAATAAAATAAAATAAAATAAAATAAAATAAAATAAAATAAAATAAATGATAAAATAAAATAAATGATAAAATAAAATAAAATAAAATAAAATAAAATAAAATAAAATAAAATAAAATAAAATAAAATAAAAATAAAATAAAATAAAATAAAATAAAATAAAATAAAATAAAATAAAATAAAATAAAATAAAATAAAATAAAATAAAATAAAATAAAATAAAATAAAATAAAATAAAATAAAATAAAATAAAATAAAATAAAATAAAATAAAATGAAATGAAATGAAATAAAATAAAATAAAATAAAATAAAATAAAATAAAATAAAATAAAATAAAATAAAATAAAATAAAATAAAATAATATAAAATAAAATAAAATAAAATAAAATAAAATAAAATAAAATAGAATAAAATAAAATAAAATAAAATAAAATAAGCTGTAATAAATAAATAAATAAAACAATATAATATTAAATAGTATTAAAATATTATAAATAACATAAGTTAACATAAATTATTTAAAGGGATATAAAATTAGATAAATACCTATTCTCAACTAAAATTTGGGAGGATTAAAAAATGTGTTAAAAAATATGTTAAAAAATTTTTGCTGAAAAAAATAATGAAAAAAATATTTTAAAGATATTCTTCCCGATGGATAGAGTGGAAACGACCTAATTTCTAAGCCTTGCCGTGAAGGCACGAGGGCTTCCTTTAAAACGTTTTTTCGCTTACCGCCAAGTAAGCTCATCAGAAGGATTTCTAATTGATTTCCTGATGCAACCTCTAAAAACTGAATGCTATGCATTCGAAGATAACTAATTCTATACGAAGAAAAACCTATATGTTGGACAATTGCTTTCATGCAATTATTCATTACAAACAATCATCCAAGCTCACAGTCACAAATCAAACACACTGTTTTTCTCAGACAATCATACACACGTGAATAATAATTTTCTAGCGACAAAAAGCAAAATAATATTTTGAAATAATAGAAAAAATTTTATTAAAAATTGATAATTTGAAATTTATTTAAAATGATAAAAATTAGAAATAAAACATACCTCACGTATACTGCTTTTCAGTCTAAGCAATGATTATTTTAGTTTTATTGATTTTTATTTTAATTAACGAAACGTATTAAAAATATTTTTATTTCAAAAAACTTGGTTTTCCCTTTTTTAATTTAAAACAAAATATTTTGTAATTTTAATTAATTAATTTTTTATGTAACGAAAACCACAATATAATTTAAAACATATTATTTGTTTATTTAAAATAACACAATCAATATTCATGCTACATTTGCATACAAAATAACTATTTTTAACTATTATTAACGCGAACCGTACTCAAACTAAAACACGCACAGACTGAAAAACTGTACTTCGGAATGCAAACAGAAAAGAATTGCGAGAGCATGCAATCCCGACTTTCACATCACGACAAAGCGGCGTCCTTTGGAGTAAAAACAGTATTTGTTAGGGTCATGTTGTGTTGGTTGATGTCATGTAGGTGTATGTGTTTGTGTGTCGTGTTCAAAAAGAGATTGTCTGTTCCAGTTTTTTGGTCATAAGTTTCAGTTACTGTTGTTGTCTGTCAGGTAGTTTTGTTATATTCTTGTTGTCAGATAAAATTGATGTTCTTCTGTTGAAGAATATTGGTGGGTGGGTTTTTTTAAGAGAATATTGGTGGGTGGTTATATGGTATGGTGGTGGAATGATTTTTTTGGGGGGTGGTTTTTTGTTGGGTGATTTTTTTGGTGGGTGGTATTTTTAAATTATAGAAATTAGGAGGATTAAAAAAAGAAAAATACATAAAAGAAAGAAAAAGATATATGGGAAAAATAAATTAATATTATTATGGATAATATTAATTTTAAATATAGATAAGTAGGCGAATTATAGAAATTACTATGAGAATTAAGTAGTAAAGTAGTAAGTAGATAAATATAAAAGTGTTGAGTGATTTAAGTGTATTAAGGAAAATTACTGGAAAGAGAAGATTCTTTAAGTAAAAAACGGAATGATAACTATTCTGTGACATACTAATCTAGTTTTGGCTTATGCTCTCAAATACATAAAAATCAAGTTATGAATTATAAACATAACTCAACTTCCATTATACTAAGAGTTTTAAGACATAGGCTCTGATACGTATTGTAGTTGTTTCTTGGCTATGAAACAAAAGCTAAACCAGAATAAATACCTCGCAAAAAGTTATAAATAAAAAGAGAAAAAAATAATAACTATTCTATGAAATACTAATCTAGTCCAGCTTATGCTCTCTAATACATAAAAATCAAGTTATTACTTACATAACTTAATTTTCATAATACTGAGAGTTTTAAGACATAGGCTCTGAAACGTATTTTT
>OU612044.1:198072838-198134899 GCA_914767935.1 Coremacera marginata | reverse complement strand
CTAGTAGTTTCCTTTAGCTTCCTTGGATGATGGATTAAGTACCAAGCATTTTTGTTTACGAATTTTCCAAAAATACTAGTCCTTATTTTATATAACACTAGTATTAACCTAGCATATTCCGACAATTAAACTCCATCTTACACGACATTTATAAAAACAAAGAACAAGAGGACACATCAAGACCATAAACTAAACCACCACAAAACACGACTCAATCTGAGATAAATAGACATTTTAGTTAATTTTTCAGGTAAAGATAAACTACCTGTGCGTATTTGGATAAAAAAATTTTTCTCAAACCATAGTAAACTTTGATTTTATTGAATATTTTAGTTATAGAAAAAATGTTTCTTAAGCCATAGTAAACTTTAACTTTAGTGAATATTGTGCAGTTTCTCAGTGCTAAAGATTTTTCATTGTACTTGAAAACATTTCCATTGTGCTTAAAAATCTTAAGTGTTCTTTTAAAGAAATGATGTTTCAATTACACTCGGTAAATGGTCTGATGAAAGCTCGTCAAAGAGTTTGGCGTATATGTGTCTTAACACACTGGAATATACACAGGTTAGTATACAATTTACTCTACATTTAATGTATAAACAATTCTGTTTCTAATGAAAAACTATAAATCTGTCAGTGTACAAATCATTATTAACCACTTCAGCTTATTAGCAAAATCCTCTAAACATAACAAATATCCACTGATGAGTCCATGTAGGCATTGGACGAAAAACGTTTCTGGATAAGCCTAATAGTTTGCCTACACGGCACAATAGCATTTGTCAACAAAGTTATTGAGGTGATTTCCTACACGGAATCTTCTAGCCTCGAAACCTCCAAATATATAAGATTATTTTTGTTTTATTTTTTAATAGGATCTGTTAGTGTTAATAATTTTTTAATAGGATCTGTTAGTGTTAATAATTGTCTTACATACCCTAGCAAAACCATTAAATGCAGGATATGAGCTCAACATCTCGATAAAAAAGTTTCACTCAATTCAACTCAATCTTTAAGTCAATATTAAAATTAAAGATGTTAACATCATTCTTGATCTGATTTTTATTCAATAGTATTAGGATGTTTTGAGTATGGAAACTGTTAGATCATCTCAATTTCTAACTCAATCTCAACCTAGTTTTATATTAACCCTATATAGTACACAAGACATAAATTGGACAAACACTTTTAACTTCATTTAAAACTCAATTTTTAATCAATATCATTTTTAACTTAATCTTTAAATCAATATTAAAACTTTAAAAGCATCTTTAACTCAAATTTTATAAATCAATATTATTAAAACTTTAAATCAGTGCTTATTCGTTCACTTGACACAACTTATCATTTTCAATTAACTCAATTTTTAAATCATCTTTAACTCAATTTTTAAAAATCAATATTATGAAAACTTTAAATCTGTTCTTACTCGTTTACTTAACACAACTGATCGATTTCAATTTTAATTTTAACTCAATTTTTAAATCATTTTTAACTCAATTTTAAATCATTTTTAACTCAATTTTTAAATCAATATTATTAAAATTTTAACTCAATTTTTAAATCATTTTTAACTCAATTTTAAATCATTTTTAACTCAATTTTTAAATCAATATTATTAAAACTTAAAATCTTGTTCTTACTCGTTTACTGGACACAATTTATCAATTACATTTACTGCTTTGTCTAGCCCTGACCCCGGCGTCCCCAGCCATTGTTTGTGCGATATAGGTTTGTAAATGACAACATTGCTTTTTGTTACTGCAGAAAGGCTGCAATCTTAATATTAACCGAACGAACCAAAAACCTTAAAATTCATTGTCGTAATTTTAACTCAAGTCTTTAATTCAGTTATTAACCCAACCCTCAAATCAGTTTTAAAAAAATTTTTAATTCACTAGATTTAAAATTTTTGGACCGTTAACTTGATTTCTAACTCGATTCTGAGCTCCATTGATTAAATATGGGTAGTAAGTCCAATCGAGTATAAATTAACCGTGAAATCTTCACAATTGTTAACTCAATTTTAACTCAATTTTATATTAACCCTATATCGTACACAAAATATCATTTTTAAAAAACGATTTAACTCAATTTTAAATCAATTTTTAAAAAATTCTTAATCTCAATTTTAAAAAACGATTTAACTCAATTTTAAAAAACGATTTAACTCAATTTTAAATCAATTTTTAAAAAATTCTTAATCTCAATTTTAACTCAATCCGTAACTAATCTACCCCAAAATATAACTACCACTAATCTTCCTTCTTCCTACACTCGGCTACCTGGCACATACTTACTAATTACATTTAGTACGATATGGGTTTGTTAAATTACAACATTGCTTTTTGTCATCTCAAAGATTGCACTAGCTTTCAGCCTTTTTCGTATAGGCATGTACGGATCATGTTGGAATGCTGCAATCTCAATCTTAATCGTACGAACCAAAACTACAAATCAGTGATTTTCAATGTATTCCGCCTCTAGGCAGTGGACATGGAATGCCACTGTTGCGAGGGAATTCTTTTTGACCCAAATCCTTCCGACTTAACTCTATTATGATGACCTATAAATGCAAATACCCAGTCTGGACGTTTAATGCTTGACTCGATTGAAGGCTTCACCTCTTGAGCACATTAAATTCCGAATTGACCTGATTGAATTTCCAAAGTGTTATGGATACTCAACAGGTTCCATTGTTGTGGGGTATCTGATGATGACAGAAGGTTTTTGAAGTTTTCCACAAGTAAGTGGACACTTGGTTGAGGAAAAAGAAAAAGCCTTTTGCCTGTATCAATAAAGAAGATAAACGCAATTTACGACGAGAAATGTAAATTGAATGTAGGCTGTTATCATCTTTATTTAAAACATACTTTCTAACGCCATTGATATAAAGATAAATATTGTAAATAAAACGAAAAAATCTAAATCATTCCAATAAAACTCTTCCTTTAAGTACAGCTTAATTACTTTCCACATCCAGAAGACGGAAATGGACGCTAGTAGTTTCCTTTAGCTTCCTTGGATGATGGATTAAGTACCAAGCATTTTTGTTTACGAATTTTCCAAAAATACTAGTCCTTATTTTATATAACACTAGTATTAACCTAGCATATTCCGACAATTAAACTCCATCTTACACGACATTTATAAAAACAAAGAACAAGAGGACACATCAAGACCATAAACTAAACCACCACAAAACACGACTCAATCTGAGATAAATAGACATTTTAGTTAATTTTTCAGGTAAAGATAAACTACCTGTGCGTATTTGGATAAAAAAATTTTTCTCAAACCATAGTAAACTTTGATTTTATTGAATATTTTAGTTATAGAAAAAATGTTTCTTAAGCCATAGTAAACTTTAACTTTAGTGAATATTGTGCAGTTTCTCAGTGCTAAAGATTTTTCATTGTACTTGAAAACATTTCCATTGTGCTTAAAAATCTTAAGTGTTCTTTTAAAGAAATGATGTTTCAATTACACTCGGTAAATGGTCTGATGAAAGCTCGTCAAAGAGTTTGGCGTATATGTGTCTTAACACACTGGAATATACACAGGTTAGTATACAATTTACTCTACATTTAATGTATAAACAATTCTGTTTCTAATGAAAAACTATAAATCTGTCAGTGTACAAATCATTATTAACCACTTCAGCTTATTAGCAAAATCCTCTAAACATAACAAATATCCACTGATGAGTCCATGTAGGCATTGGACGAAAAACGTTTCTGGATAAGCCTAATAGTTTGCCTACACGGCACAATAGCATTTGTCAACAAAGTTATTGAGGTGATTTCCTACACGGAATCTTCTAGCCTCGAAACCTCCAAATATATAAGATTATTTTTGTTTTATTTTTTAATAGGATCTGTTAGTGTTAATAATTTTTTAATAGGATCTGTTAGTGTTAATAATTGTCTTACATACCCTAGCAAAACCATTAAATGCAGGATATGAGCTCAACATCTCGATAAAAAAGTTTCACTCAATTCAACTCAATCTTTAAGTCAATATTAAAATTAAAGATGTTAACATCATTCTTGATCTGATTTTTATTCAATAGTATTAGGATGTTTTGAGTATGGAAACTGTTAGATCATCTCAATTTCTAACTCAATCTCAACCTAGTTTTATATTAACCCTATATAGTACACAAGACATAAATTGGACAAACACTTTTAACTTCATTTAAAACTCAATTTTTAATCAATATCATTTTTAACTTAATCTTTAAATCAATATAAAACTTTAAAAGCATCTTTAACTCAAATTTTATAAATCAATATTATTAAAACTTTAAATCAGTGCTTATTCGTTCACTTGACACAACTTATCATTTTCAATTAACTCAATTTTTAAATCATCTTTAACTCAATTTTTAAAAATCAATATTATGAAAACTTTAAATCTGTTCTTACTCGTTTACTTAACACAACTGATCGATTTCAATTTTAATTTTAACTCAATTTTTAAATCATTTTTAACTCAATTTTAAATCATTTTTAACTCAATTTTTAAATCAATATTATTAAAATTTTAACTCAATTTTTAAATCATTTTTAACTCAATTTTAAATCATTTTTAACTCAATTTTTAAATCAATATTATTAAAACTTAAAATCTTGTTCTTACTCGTTTACTGGACACAATTTATCAATTACATTTACTGCTTTGTCTAGCCCTGACCCCGGCGTCCCCAGCCATTGTTTGTGCGATATAGGTTTGTAAATGACAACATTGCTTTTTGTTACTGCAGAAAGGCTGCAATCTTAATATTAACCGAACGAACCAAAAACCTTAAAATTCATTGTCGTAATTTTAACTCAAGTCTTTAATTCAGTTATTAACCCAACCCTCAAATCAGTTTTAAAAAAATTTTTAATTCACTAGATTTAAAATTTTTGGACCGTTAACTTGATTTCTAACTCGATTCTGAGCTCCATTGATTAAATATGGGTAGTAAGTCCAATCGAGTATAAATTAACCGTGAAATCTTCACAATTGTTAACTCAATTTTAACTCAATTTTATATTAACCCTATATCGTACACAAAATATCATTTTTAAAAAACGATTTAACTCAATTTTAAATCAATTTTTAAAAAATTCTTAATCTCAATTTTAAAAAACGATTTAACTCAATTTTAAAAAACGATTTAACTCAATTTTAAATCAATTTTTAAAAAATTCTTAATCTCAATTTTAACTCAATCCGTAACTAATCTACCCCAAAATATAACTACCACTAATCTTCCTTCTTCCTACACTCGGCTACCTGGCACATACTTACTAATTACATTTAGTACGATATGGGTTTGTTAAATTACAACATTGCTTTTTGTCATCTCAAAGATTGCACTAGCTTTCAGCCTTTTTCGTATAGGCATGTACGGATCATGTTGGAATGCTGCAATCTCAATCTTAATCGTACGAACCAAAACTACAAATCAGTGATTTTCAATGTATTCCGCCTCTAGGCAGTGGACATGGAATGCCACTGTTGCGAGGGAATTCTTTTTGACCCAAATCCTTCCGACTTAACTCTATTATGATGACCTATAAATGCAAATACCCAGTCTGGACGTTTAATGCTTGACTCGATTGAAGGCTTCACCTCTTGAGCACATTAAATTCCGAATTGACCTGATTGAATTTCCAAAGTGTTATGGATACTCAACAGGTTCCATTGTTGTGGGGTATCTGATGATGACAGAAGGTTTTTGAAGTTTTCCACAAGTAAGTGGACACTTGGTTGAGGAAAAAGAAAAAGCCTTTTGCCTGTATCAATAAAGAAGATAAACGCAATTTACGACGAGAAATGTAAATTGAATGTAGGCTGTTATCATCTTTATTTAAAACATACTTTCTAACGCCATTGATATAAAGATAAATATTGTAAATAAAACGAAAAAATCTAAATCATTCCAATAAAACTCTTCCTTTAAGTACAGCTTAATTACTTTCCACATCCAGAAGACGGAAATGGACGCTAGTAGTTTCCTTTAGCTTCCTTGGATGATGGATTAAGTACCAAGCATTTTTGTTTACGAATTTTCCAAAAATACTAGTCCTTATTTTATATAACACTAGTATTAACCTAGCATATTCCGACAATTAAACTCCATCTTACACGACATTTATAAAAACAAAGAACAAGAGGACACATCAAGACCATAAACTAAACCACCACAAAACACGACTCAATCTGAGATAAATAGACATTTTAGTTAATTTTTCAGGTAAAGATAAACTACCTGTGCGTATTTGGATAAAAAAATTTTTCTCAAACCATAGTAAACTTTGATTTTATTGAATATTTTAGTTATAGAAAAAATGTTTCTTAAGCCATAGTAAACTTTAACTTTAGTGAATATTGTGCAGTTTCTCAGTGCTAAAGATTTTTCATTGTACTTGAAAACATTTCCATTGTGCTTAAAAATCTTAAGTGTTCTTTTAAAGAAATGATGTTTCAATTACACTCGGTAAATGGTCTGATGAAAGCTCGTCAAAGAGTTTGGCGTATATGTGTCTTAACACACTGGAATATACACAGGTTAGTATACAATTTACTCTACATTTAATGTATAAACAATTCTGTTTCTAATGAAAAACTATAAATCTGTCAGTGTACAAATCATTATTAACCACTTCAGCTTATTAGCAAAATCCTCTAAACATAACAAATATCCACTGATGAGTCCATGTAGGCATTGGACGAAAAACGTTTCTGGATAAGCCTAATAGTTTGCCTACACGGCACAATAGCATTTGTCAACAAAGTTATTGAGGTGATTTCCTACACGGAATCTTCTAGCCTCGAAACCTCCAAATATATAAGATTATTTTTGTTTTATTTTTTAATAGGATCTGTTAGTGTTAATAATTTTTTAATAGGATCTGTTAGTGTTAATAATTGTCTTACATACCCTAGCAAAACCATTAAATGCAGGATATGAGCTCAACATCTCGATAAAAAAGTTTCACTCAATTCAACTCAATCTTTAAGTCAATATTAAAATTAAAGATGTTAACATCATTCTTGATCTGATTTTTATTCAATAGTATTAGGATGTTTTGAGTATGGAAACTGTTAGATCATCTCAATTTCTAACTCAATCTCAACCTAGTTTTATATTAACCCTATATAGTACACAAGACATAAATTGGACAAACACTTTTAACTTCATTTAAAACTCAATTTTTAATCAATATCATTTTTAACTTAATCTTTAAATCAATATTAAAACTTTAAAAGCATCTTTAACTCAAATTTTATAAATCAATATTATTAAAACTTTAAATCAGTGCTTATTCGTTCACTTGACACAACTTATCATTTTCAATTAACTCAATTTTTAAATCATCTTTAACTCAATTTTTAAAAATCAATATTATGAAAACTTTAAATCTGTTCTTACTCGTTTACTTAACACAACTGATCGATTTCAATTTTAATTTTAACTCAATTTTTAAATCATTTTTAACTCAATTTTAAATCATTTTTAACTCAATTTTTAAATCAATATTATTAAAATTTTAACTCAATTTTTAAATCATTTTTAACTCAATTTTAAATCATTTTTAACTCAATTTTTAAATCAATATTATTAAAACTTAAAATCTTGTTCTTACTCGTTTACTGGACACAATTTATCAATTACATTTACTGCTTTGTCTAGCCCTGACCCCGGCGTCCCCAGCCATTGTTTGTGCGATATAGGTTTGTAAATGACAACATTGCTTTTTGTTACTGCAGAAAGGCTGCAATCTTAATATTAACCGAACGAACCAAAAACCTTAAAATTCATTGTCGTAATTTTAACTCAAGTCTTTAATTCAGTTATTAACCCAACCCTCAAATCAGTTTTAAAAAAATTTTTAATTCACTAGATTTAAAATTTTTGGACCGTTAACTTGATTTCTAACTCGATTCTGAGCTCCATTGATTAAATATGGGTAGTAAGTCCAATCGAGTATAAATTAACCGTGAAATCTTCACAATTGTTAACTCAATTTTAACTCAATTTTATATTAACCCTATATCGTACACAAAATATCATTTTTAAAAAACGATTTAACTCAATTTTAAATCAATTTTTAAAAAATTCTTAATCTCAATTTTAAAAAACGATTTAACTCAATTTTAAAAAACGATTTAACTCAATTTTAAATCAATTTTTAAAAAATTCTTAATCTCAATTTTAACTCAATCCGTAACTAATCTACCCCAAAATATAACTACCACTAATCTTCCTTCTTCCTACACTCGGCTACCTGGCACATACTTACTAATTACATTTAGTACGATATGGGTTTGTTAAATTACAACATTGCTTTTTGTCATCTCAAAGATTGCACTAGCTTTCAGCCTTTTTCGTATAGGCATGTACGGATCATGTTGGAATGCTGCAATCTCAATCTTAATCGTACGAACCAAAACTACAAATCAGTGATTTTCAATGTATTCCGCCTCTAGGCAGTGGACATGGAATGCCACTGTTGCGAGGGAATTCTTTTTGACCCAAATCCTTCCGACTTAACTCTATTATGATGACCTATAAATGCAAATACCCAGTCTGGACGTTTAATGCTTGACTCGATTGAAGGCTTCACCTCTTGAGCACATTAAATTCCGAATTGACCTGATTGAATTTCCAAAGTGTTATGGATACTCAACAGGTTCCATTGTTGTGGGGTATCTGATGATGACAGAAGGTTTTTGAAGTTTTCCACAAGTAAGTGGACACTTGGTTGAGGAAAAAGAAAAAGCCTTTTGCCTGTATCAATAAAGAAGATAAACGCAATTTACGACGAGAAATGTAAATTGAATGTAGGCTGTTATCATCTTTATTTAAAACATACTTTCTAACGCCATTGATATAAAGATAAATATTGTAAATAAAACGAAAAAATCTAAATCATTCCAATAAAACTCTTCCTTTAAGTACAGCTTAATTACTTTCCACATCCAGAAGACGGAAATGGACGCTAGTAGTTTCCTTTAGCTTCCTTGGATGATGGATTAAGTACCAAGCATTTTTGTTTACGAATTTTCCAAAAATACTAGTCCTTATTTTATATAACACTAGTATTAACCTAGCATATTCCGACAATTAAACTCCATCTTACACGACATTTATAAAAACAAAGAACAAGAGGACACATCAAGACCATAAACTAAACCACCACAAAACACGACTCAATCTGAGATAAATAGACATTTTAGTTAATTTTTCAGGTAAAGATAAACTACCTGTGCGTATTTGGATAAAAAATTTTTTCTCAAACCATAGTAAACTTTGATTTTATTGAATATTTTAGTTATAGAAAAAATGTTTCTTAAGCCATAGTAAACTTTAACTTTAGTGAATATTGTGCAGTTTCTCAGTGCTAAAGATTTTTCATTGTACTTGAAAACATTTCCATTGTGCTTAAAAATCTTAAGTGTTCTTTTAAAGAAATGATGTTTCAATTACACTCGGTAAATGGTCTGATGAAAGCTCGTCAAAGAGTTTGGCGTATATGTGTCTTAACACACTGGAATATACACAGGTTAGTATACAATTTACTCTACATTTAATGTATAAACAATTCTGTTTCTAATGAAAAACTATAAATCTGTCAGTGTACAAATCATTATTAACCACTTCAGCTTATTAGCAAAATCCTCTAAACATAACAAATATCCACTGATGAGTCCATGTAGGCATTGGACGAAAAACGTTTCTGGATAAGCCTAATAGTTTGCCTACACGGCACAATAGCATTTGTCAACAAAGTTATTGAGGTGATTTCCTACACGGAATCTTCTAGCCTCGAAACCTCCAAATATATAAGATTATTTTTGTTTTATTTTTTAATAGGATCTGTTAGTGTTAATAATTTTTTAATAGGATCTGTTAGTGTTAATAATTGTCTTACATACCCTAGCAAAACCATTAAATGCAGGATATGAGCTCAACATCTCGATAAAAAAGTTTCACTCAATTCAACTCAATCTTTAAGTCAATATTAAAATTAAAGATGTTAACATCATTCTTGATCTGATTTTTATTCAATAGTATTAGGATGTTTTGAGTATGGAAACTGTTAGATCATCTCAATTTCTAACTCAATCTCAACCTAGTTTTATATTAACCCTATATAGTACACAAGACATAAATTGGACAAACACTTTTAACTTCATTTAAAACTCAATTTTTAATCAATATCATTTTTAACTTAATCTTTAAATCAATATTAAAACTTTAAAAGCATCTTTAACTCAAATTTTATAAATCAATATTATTAAAACTTTAAATCAGTGCTTATTCGTTCACTTGACACAACTTATCATTTTCAATTAACTCAATTTTTAAATCATCTTTAACTCAATTTTTAAAAATCAATATTATGAAAACTTTAAATCTGTTCTTACTCGTTTACTTAACACAACTGATCGATTTCAATTTTAATTTTAACTCAATTTTTAAATCATTTTTAACTCAATTTTAAATCATTTTTAACTCAATTTTTAAATCAATATTATTAAAATTTTAACTCAATTTTTAAATCATTTTTAACTCAATTTTAAATCATTTTTAACTCAATTTTTAAATCAATATTATTAAAACTTAAAATCTTGTTCTTACTCGTTTACTGGACACAATTTATCAATTACATTTACTGCTTTGTCTAGCCCTGACCCCGGCGTCCCCAGCCATTGTTTGTGCGATATAGGTTTGTAAATGACAACATTGCTTTTTGTTACTGCAGAAAGGCTGCAATCTTAATATTAACCGAACGAACCAAAAACCTTAAAATTCATTGTCGTAATTTTAACTCAAGTCTTTAATTCAGTTATTAACCCAACCCTCAAATCAGTTTTAAAAAAAATTTTTAATTCACTAGATTTAAAATTTTTGGACCGTTAACTTGATTTCTAACTCGATTCTGAGCTCCATTGATTAAATATGGGTAGTAAGTCCAATCGAGTATAAATTAACCGTGAAATCTTCACAATTGTTAACTCAATTTTAACTCAATTTTATATTAACCCTATATCGTACACAAAATATCATTTTTAAAAAACGATTTAACTCAATTTTAAATCAATTTTTAAAAAATTCTTAATCTCAATTTTAAAAAACGATTTAACTCAATTTTAAAAAACGATTTAACTCAATTTTAAATCAATTTTTAAAAAATTCTTAATCTCAATTTTAACTCAATCCGTAACTAATCTACCCCAAAATATAACTACCACTAATCTTCCTTCTTCCTACACTCGGCTACCTGGCACATACTTACTAATTACATTTAGTACGATATGGGTTTGTTAAATTACAACATTGCTTTTTGTCATCTCAAAGATTGCACTAGCTTTCAGCCTTTTTCGTATAGGCATGTACGGATCATGTTGGAATGCTGCAATCTCAATCTTAATCGTACGAACCAAAACTACAAATCAGTGATTTTCAATGTATTCCGCCTCTAGGCAGTGGACATGGAATGCCACTGTTGCGAGGGAATTCTTTTTGACCCAAATCCTTCCGACTTAACTCTATTATGATGACCTATAAATGCAAATACCCAGTCTGGACGTTTAATGCTTGACTCGATTGAAGGCTTCACCTCTTGAGCACATTAAATTCCGAATTGACCTGATTGAATTTCCAAAGTGTTATGGATACTCAACAGGTTCCATTGTTGTGGGGTATCTGATGATGACAGAAGGTTTTTGAAGTTTTCCACAAGTAAGTGGACACTTGGTTGAGGAAAAAGAAAAAGCCTTTTGCCTGTATCAATAAAGAAGATAAACGCAATTTACGACGAGAAATGTAAATTGAATGTAGGCTGTTATCATCTTTATTTAAAACATACTTTCTAACGCCATTGATATAAAGATAAATATTGTAAATAAAACGAAAAAATCTAAATCATTCCAATAAAACTCTTCCTTTAAGTACAGCTTAATTACTTTCCACATCCAGAAGACGGAAATGGACGCTAGTAGTTTCCTTTAGCTTCCTTGGATGATGGATTAAGTACCAAGCATTTTTGTTTACGAATTTTCCAAAAATACTAGTCCTTATTTTATATAACACTAGTATTAACCTAGCATATTCCGACAATTAAACTCCATCTTACACGACATTTATAAAAACAAAGAACAAGAGGACACATCAAGACCATAAACTAAACCACCACAAAACACGACTCAATCTGAGATAAATAGACATTTTAGTTAATTTTTCAGGTAAAGATAAACTACCTGTGCGTATTTGGATAAAAAAATTGTTCTCAAACCATAGTAAACTTTGATTTTATTGAATATTTTAGTTATAGAAAAAATGTTTCTTAAGCCATAGTAAACTTTAACTTTAGTGAATATTGTGCAGTTTCTCAGTGCTAAAGATTTTTCATTGTACTTGAAAACATTTCCATTGTGCTTAAAAATCTTAAGTGTTCTTTTAAAGAAATGATGTTTCAATTACACTCGGTAAATGGTCTGATGAAAGCTCGTCAAAGAGTTTGGCGTATATGTGTCTTAACACACTGGAATATACACAGGTTAGTATACAATTTACTCTACATTTAATGTATAAACAATTCTGTTTCTAATGAAAAACTATAAATCTGTCAGTGTACAAATCATTATTAACCACTTCAGCTTATTAGCAAAATCCTCTAAACATAACAAATATCCACTGATGAGTCCATGTAGGCATTGGACGAAAAACGTTTCTGGATAAGCCTAATAGTTTGCCTACACGGCACAATAGCATTTGTCAACAAAGTTATTGAGGTGATTTCCTACACGGAATCTTCTAGCCTCGAAACCTCCAAATATATAAGATTATTTTTGTTTTATTTTTTAATAGGATCTGTTAGTGTTAATAATTTTTTAATAGGATCTGTTAGTGTTAATAATTGTCTTACATACCCTAGCAAAACCATTAAATGCAGGATATGAGCTCAACATCTCGATAAAAAAGTTTCACTCAATTCAACTCAATCTTTAAGTCAATATTAAAATTAAAGATGTTAACATCATTCTTGATCTGATTTTTATTCAATAGTATTAGGATGTTTTGAGTATGGAAACTGTTAGATCATCTCAATTTCTAACTCAATCTCAACCTAGTTTTATATTAACCCTATATAGTACACAAGACATAAATTGGACAAACACTTTTAACTTCATTTAAAACTCAATTTTTAATCAATATCATTTTTAACTTAATCTTTAAATCAATATTAAAACTTTAAAAGCATCTTTAACTCAAATTTTATAAATCAATATTATTAAAACTTTAAATCAGTGCTTATTCGTTCACTTGACACAACTTATCATTTTCAATTAACTCAATTTTTAAATCATCTTTAACTCAATTTTTAAAAATCAATATTATGAAAACTTTAAATCTGTTCTTACTCGTTTACTTAACACAACTGATCGATTTCAATTTTAATTTTAACTCAATTTTTAAATCATTTTTAACTCAATTTTAAATCATTTTTAACTCAATTTTTAAATCAATATTATTAAAATTTTAACTCAATTTTTAAATCATTTTTAACTCAATTTTAAATCATTTTTAACTCAATTTTTAAATCAATATTATTAAAACTTAAAATCTTGTTCTTACTCGTTTACTGGACACAATTTATCAATTACATTTACTGCTTTGTCTAGCCCTGACCCCGGCGTCCCCAGCCATTGTTTGTGCGATATAGGTTTGTAAATGACAACATTGCTTTTTGTTACTGCAGAAAGGCTGCAATCTTAATATTAACCGAACGAACCAAAAACCTTAAAATTCATTGTCGTAATTTTAACTCAAGTCTTTAATTCAGTTATTAACCCAACCCTCAAATCAGTTTTAAAAAAATTTTTAATTCACTAGATTTAAAATTTTTGGACCGTTAACTTGATTTCTAACTCGATTCTGAGCTCCATTGATTAAATATGGGTAGTAAGTCCAATCGAGTATAAATTAACCGTGAAATCTTCACAATTGTTAACTCAATTTTAACTCAATTTTATATTAACCCTATATCGTACACAAAATATCATTTTTAAAAAACGATTTAACTCAATTTTAAATCAATTTTTAAAAAATTCTTAATCTCAATTTTAAAAAACGATTTAACTCAATTTTAAAAAACGATTTAACTCAATTTTAAATCAATTTTTAAAAAATTCTTAATCTCAATTTTAACTCAATCCGTAACTAATCTACCCCAAAATATAACTACCACTAATCTTCCTTCTTCCTACACTCGGCTACCTGGCACATACTTACTAATTACATTTAGTACGATATGGGTTTGTTAAATTACAACATTGCTTTTTGTCATCTCAAAGATTGCACTAGCTTTCAGCCTTTTTCGTATAGGCATGTACGGATCATGTTGGAATGCTGCAATCTCAATCTTAATCGTACGAACCAAAACTACAAATCAGTGATTTTCAATGTATTCCGCCTCTAGGCAGTGGACATGGAATGCCACTGTTGCGAGGGAATTCTTTTTGACCCAAATCCTTCCGACTTAACTCTATTATGATGACCTATAAATGCAAATACCCAGTCTGGACGTTTAATGCTTGACTCGATTGAAGGCTTCACCTCTTGAGCACATTAAATTCCGAATTGACCTGATTGAATTTCCAAAGTGTTATGGATACTCAACAGGTTCCATTGTTGTGGGGTATCTGATGATGACAGAAGGTTTTTGAAGTTTTCCACAAGTAAGTGGACACTTGGTTGAGGAAAAAGAAAAAGCCTTTTGCCTGTATCAATAAAGAAGATAAACGCAATTTACGACGAGAAATGTAAATTGAATGTAGGCTGTTATCATCTTTATTTAAAACATACTTTCTAACGCCATTGATATAAAGATAAATATTGTAAATAAAACGAAAAAATCTAAATCATTCCAATAAAACTCTTCCTTTAAGTACAGCTTAATTACTTTCCACATCCAGAAGACGGAAATGGACGCTAGTAGTTTCCTTTAGCTTCCTTGGATGATGGATTAAGTACCAAGCATTTTTGTTTACGAATTTTCCAAAAATACTAGTCCTTATTTTATATAACACTAGTATTAACCTAGCATATTCCGACAATTAAACTCCATCTTACACGACATTTATAAAAACAAAGAACAAGAGGACACATCAAGACCATAAACTAAACCACCACAAAACACGACTCAATCTGAGATAAATAGACATTTTAGTTAATTTTTCAGGTAAAGATAAACTACCTGTGCGTATTTGGATAAAAAAATTTTTCTCAAACCATAGTAAACTTTGATTTTATTGAATATTTTAGTTATAGAAAAAATGTTTCTTAAGCCATAGTAAACTTTAACTTTAGTGAATATTGTGCAGTTTCTCAGTGCTAAAGATTTTTCATTGTACTTGAAAACATTTCCATTGTGCTTAAAAATCTTAAGTGTTCTTTTAAAGAAATGATGTTTCAATTACACTCGGTAAATGGTCTGATGAAAGCTCGTCAAAGAGTTTGGCGTATATGTGTCTTAACACACTGGAATATACACAGGTTAGTATACAATTTACTCTACATTTAATGTATAAACAATTCTGTTTCTAATGAAAAACTATAAATCTGTCAGTGTACAAATCATTATTAACCACTTCAGCTTATTAGCAAAATCCTCTAAACATAACAAATATCCACTGATGAGTCCATGTAGGCATTGGACGAAAAACGTTTCTGGATAAGCCTAATAGTTTGCCTACACGGCACAATAGCATTTGTCAACAAAGTTATTGAGGTGATTTCCTACACGGAATCTTCTAGCCTCGAAACCTCCAAATATATAAGATTATTTTTGTTTTATTTTTTAATAGGATCTGTTAGTGTTAATAATTTTTTAATAGGATCTGTTAGTGTTAATAATTGTCTTACATACCCTAGCAAAACCATTAAATGCAGGATATGAGCTCAACATCTCGATAAAAAAGTTTCACTCAATTCAACTCAATCTTTAAGTCAATATTAAAATTAAAGATGTTAACATCATTCTTGATCTGATTTTTATTCAATAGTATTAGGATGTTTTGAGTATGGAAACTGTTAGATCATCTCAATTTCTAACTCAATCTCAACCTAGTTTTATATTAACCCTATATAGTACACAAGACATAAATTGGACAAACACTTTTAACTTCATTTAAAACTCAATTTTTAATCAATATCATTTTTAACTTAATCTTTAAATCAATATTAAAACTTTAAAAGCATCTTTAACTCAAATTTTATAAATCAATATTATTAAAACTTTAAATCAGTGCTTATTCGTTCACTTGACACAACTTATCATTTTCAATTAACTCAATTTTTAAATCATCTTTAACTCAATTTTTAAAAATCAATATTATGAAAACTTTAAATCTGTTCTTACTCGTTTACTTAACACAACTGATCGATTTCAATTTTAATTTTAACTCAATTTTTAAATCATTTTTAACTCAATTTTAAATCATTTTTAACTCAATTTTTAAATCAATATTATTAAAATTTTAACTCAATTTTTAAATCATTTTTAACTCAATTTTAAATCATTTTTAACTCAATTTTTAAATCAATATTATTAAAACTTAAAATCTTGTTCTTACTCGTTTACTGGACACAATTTATCAATTACATTTACTGCTTTGTCTAGCCCTGACCCCGGCGTCCCCAGCCATTGTTTGTGCGATATAGGTTTGTAAATGACAACATTGCTTTTTGTTACTGCAGAAAGGCTGCAATCTTAATATTAACCGAACGAACCAAAAACCTTAAAATTCATTGTCGTAATTTTAACTCAAGTCTTTAATTCAGTTATTAACCCAACCCTCAAATCAGTTTTAAAAAAAATTTTTAATTCACTAGATTTAAAATTTTTGGACCGTTAACTTGATTTCTAACTCGATTCTGAGCTCCATTGATTAAATATGGGTAGTAAGTCCAATCGAGTATAAATTAACCGTGAAATCTTCACAATTGTTAACTCAATTTTAACTCAATTTTATATTAACCCTATATCGTACACAAAATATCATTTTTAAAAAACGATTTAACTCAATTTTAAATCAATTTTTAAAAAATTCTTAATCTCAATTTTAAAAAACGATTTAACTCAATTTTAAAAAACGATTTAACTCAATTTTAAATCAATTTTTAAAAAATTCTTAATCTCAATTTTAACTCAATCCGTAACTAATCTACCCCAAAATATAACTACCACTAATCTTCCTTCTTCCTACACTCGGCTACCTGGCACATACTTACTAATTACATTTAGTACGATATGGGTTTGTTAAATTACAACATTGCTTTTTGTCATCTCAAAGATTGCACTAGCTTTCAGCCTTTTTCGTATAGGCATGTACGGATCATGTTGGAATGCTGCAATCTCAATCTTAATCGTACGAACCAAAACTACAAATCAGTGATTTTCAATGTATTCCGCCTCTAGGCAGTGGACATGGAATGCCACTGTTGCGAGGGAATTCTTTTTGACCCAAATCCTTCCGACTTAACTCTATTATGATGACCTATAAATGCAAATACCCAGTCTGGACGTTTAATGCTTGACTCGATTGAAGGCTTCACCTCTTGAGCACATTAAATTCCGAATTGACCTGATTGAATTTCCAAAGTGTTATGGATACTCAACAGGTTCCATTGTTGTGGGGTATCTGATGATGACAGAAGGTTTTTGAAGTTTTCCACAAGTAAGTGGACACTTGGTTGAGGAAAAAGAAAAAGCCTTTTGCCTGTATCAATAAAGAAGATAAACGCAATTTACGACGAGAAATGTAAATTGAATGTAGGCTGTTATCATCTTTATTTAAAACATACTTTCTAACGCCATTGATATAAAGATAAATATTGTAAATAAAACGAAAAAATCTAAATCATTCCAATAAAACTCTTCCTTTAAGTACAGCTTAATTACTTTCCACATCCAGAAGACGGAAATGGACGCTAGTAGTTTCCTTTAGCTTCCTTGGATGATGGATTAAGTACCAAGCATTTTTGTTTACGAATTTTCCAAAAATACTAGTCCTTATTTTATATAACACTAGTATTAACCTAGCATATTCCGACAATTAAACTCCATCTTACACGACATTTATAAAAACAAAGAACAAGAGGACACATCAAGACCATAAACTAAACCACCACAAAACACGACTCAATCTGAGATAAATAGACATTTTAGTTAATTTTTCAGGTAAAGATAAACTACCTGTGCGTATTTGGATAAAAAAATTTTTCTCAAACCATAGTAAACTTTGATTTTATTGAATATTTTAGTTATAGAAAAAATGTTTCTTAAGCCATAGTAAACTTTAACTTTAGTGAATATTGTGCAGTTTCTCAGTGCTAAAGATTTTTCATTGTACTTGAAAACATTTCCATTGTGCTTAAAAATCTTAAGTGTTCTTTTAAAGAAATGATGTTTCAATTACACTCGGTAAATGGTCTGATGAAAGCTCGTCAAAGAGTTTGGCGTATATGTGTCTTAACACACTGGAATATACACAGGTTAGTATACAATTTACTCTACATTTAATGTATAAACAATTCTGTTTCTAATGAAAAACTATAAATCTGTCAGTGTACAAATCATTATTAACCACTTCAGCTTATTAGCAAAATCCTCTAAACATAACAAATATCCACTGATGAGTCCATGTAGGCATTGGACGAAAAACGTTTCTGGATAAGCCTAATAGTTTGCCTACACGGCACAATAGCATTTGTCAACAAAGTTATTGAGGTGATTTCCTACACGGAATCTTCTAGCCTCGAAACCTCCAAATATATAAGATTATTTTTGTTTTATTTTTTAATAGGATCTGTTAGTGTTAATAATTTTTTAATAGGATCTGTTAGTGTTAATAATTGTCTTACATACCCTAGCAAAACCATTAAATGCAGGATATGAGCTCAACATCTCGATAAAAAAGTTTCACTCAATTCAACTCAATCTTTAAGTCAATATTAAAATTAAAGATGTTAACATCATTCTTGATCTGATTTTTATTCAATAGTATTAGGATGTTTTGAGTATGGAAACTGTTAGATCATCTCAATTTCTAACTCAATCTCAACCTAGTTTTATATTAACTCTATATAGTACACAAGACATAAATTGGACAAACACTTTTAACTTCATTTAAAACTCAATTTTTAATCAATATCATTTTTAACTTAATCTTTAAATCAATATTAAAACTTTAAAAGCATCTTTAACTCAAATTTTATAAATCAATATTATTAAAACTTTAAATCAGTGCTTATTCGTTCACTTGACACAACTTATCATTTTCAATTAACTCAATTTTTAAATCATCTTTAACTCAATTTTTAAAAATCAATATTATGAAAACTTTAAATCTGTTCTTACTCGTTTACTTAACACAACTGATCGATTTCAATTTTAATTTTAACTCAATTTTTAAATCATTTTTAACTCAATTTTAAATCATTTTTAACTCAATTTTTAAATCAATATTATTAAAATTTTAACTCAATTTTTAAATCATTTTTAACTCAATTTTAAATCATTTTTAACTCAATTTTTAAATCAATATTATTAAAACTTAAAATCTTGTTCTTACTCGTTTACTGGACACAATTTATCAATTACATTTACTGCTTTGTCTAGCCCTGACCCCGGCGTCCCCAGCCATTGTTTGTGCGATATAGGTTTGTAAATGACAACATTGCTTTTTGTTACTGCAGAAAGGCTGCAATCTTAATATTAACCGAACGAACCAAAAACCTTAAAATTCATTGTCGTAATTTTAACTCAAGTCTTTAATTCAGTTATTAACCCAACCCTCAAATCAGTTTTAAAAAAATTTTTAATTCACTAGATTTAAAATTTTTGGACCGTTAACTTGATTTCTAACTCGATTCTGAGCTCCATTGATTAAATATGGGTAGTAAGTCCAATCGAGTATAAATTAACCGTGAAATCTTCACAATTGTTAACTCAATTTTAACTCAATTTTATATTAACCCTATATCGTACACAAAATATCATTTTTAAAAAACGATTTAACTCAATTTTAAATCAATTTTTAAAAAATTCTTAATCTCAATTTTAAAAAACGATTTAACTCAATTTTAAAAAACGATTTAACTCAATTTTAAATCAATTTTTAAAAAATTCTTAATCTCAATTTTAACTCAATCCGTAACTAATCTACCCCAAAATATAACTACCACTAATCTTCCTTCTTCCTACACTCGGCTACCTGGCACATACTTACTAATTACATTTAGTACGATATGGGTTTGTTAAATTACAACATTGCTTTTTGTCATCTCAAAGATTGCACTAGCTTTCAGCCTTTTTCGTATAGGCATGTACGGATCATGTTGGAATGCTGCAATCTCAATCTTAATCGTACGAACCAAAACTACAAATCAGTGATTTTCAATGTATTCCGCCTCTAGGCAGTGGACATGGAATGCCACTGTTGCGAGGGAATTCTTTTTGACCCAAATCCTTCCGACTTAACTCTATTATGATGACCTATAAATGCAAATACCCAGTCTGGACGTTTAATGCTTGACTCGATTGAAGGCTTCACCTCTTGAGCACATTAAATTCCGAATTGACCTGATTGAATTTCCAAAGTGTTATGGATACTCAACAGGTTCCATTGTTGTGGGGTATCTGATGATGACAGAAGGTTTTTGAAGTTTTCCACAAGTAAGTGGACACTTGGTTGAGGAAAAAGAAAAAGCCTTTTGCCTGTATCAATAAAGAAGATAAACGCAATTTACGACGAGAAATGTAAATTGAATGTAGGCTGTTATCATCTTTATTTAAAACATACTTTCTAACGCCATTGATATAAAGATAAATATTGTAAATAAAACGAAAAAATCTAAATCATTCCAATAAAACTCTTCCTTTAAGTACAGCTTAATTACTTTCCACATCCAGAAGACGGAAATGGACGCTAGTAGTTTCCTTTAGCTTCCTTGGATGATGGATTAAGTACCAAGCATTTTTGTTTACGAATTTTCCAAAAATACTAGTCCTTATTTTATATAACACTAGTATTAACCTAGCATATTCCGACAATTAAACTCCATCTTACACGACATTTATAAAAACAAAGAACAAGAGGACACATCAAGACCATAAACTAAACCACCACAAAACACGACTCAATCTGAGATAAATAGACATTTTAGTTAATTTTTCAGGTAAAGATAAACTACCTGTGCGTATTTGGATAAAAAAATTTTTCTCAAACCATAGTAAACTTTGATTTTATTGAATATTTTAGTTATAGAAAAAATGTTTCTTAAGCCATAGTAAACTTTAACTTTAGTGAATATTGTGCAGTTTCTCAGTGCTAAAGATTTTTCATTGTACTTGAAAACATTTCCATTGTGCTTAAAAATCTTAAGTGTTCTTTTAAAGAAATGATGTTTCAATTACACTCGGTAAATGGTCTGATGAAAGCTCGTCAAAGAGTTTGGCGTATATGTGTCTTAACACACTGGAATATACACAGGTTAGTATACAATTTACTCTACATTTAATGTATAAACAATTCTGTTTCTAATGAAAAACTATAAATCTGTCAGTGTACAAATCATTATTAACCACTTCAGCTTATTAGCAAAATCCTCTAAACATAACAAATATCCACTGATGAGTCCATGTAGGCATTGGACGAAAAACGTTTCTGGATAAGCCTAATAGTTTGCCTACACGGCACAATAGCATTTGTCAACAAAGTTATTGAGGTGATTTCCTACACGGAATCTTCTAGCCTCGAAACCTCCAAATATATAAGATTATTTTTGTTTTATTTTTTAATAGGATCTGTTAGTGTTAATAATTTTTTAATAGGATCTGTTAGTGTTAATAATTGTCTTACATACCCTAGCAAAACCATTAAATGCAGGATATGAGCTCAACATCTCGATAAAAAAGTTTCACTCAATTCAACTCAATCTTTAAGTCAATATTAAAATTAAAGATGTTAACATCATTCTTGATCTGATTTTTATTCAATAGTATTAGGATGTTTTGAGTATGGAAACTGTTAGATCATCTCAATTTCTAACTCAATCTCAACCTAGTTTTATATTAACCCTATATAGTACACAAGACATAAATTGGACAAACACTTTTAACTTCATTTAAAACTCAATTTTTAATCAATATCATTTTTAACTTAATCTTTAAATCAATATTAAAACTTTAAAAGCATCTTTAACTCAAATTTTATAAATCAATATTATTAAAACTTTAAATCAGTGCTTATTCGTTCACTTGACACAACTTATCATTTTCAATTAACTCAATTTTTAAATCATCTTTAACTCAATTTTTAAAAATCAATATTATGAAAACTTTAAATCTGTTCTTACTCGTTTACTTAACACAACTGATCGATTTCAATTTTAATTTTAACTCAATTTTTAAATCATTTTTAACTCAATTTTAAATCATTTTTAACTCAATTTTTAAATCAATATTATTAAAATTTTAACTCAATTTTTAAATCATTTTTAACTCAATTTTAAATCATTTTTAACTCAATTTTTAAATCAATATTATTAAAACTTAAAATCTTGTTCTTACTCGTTTACTGGACACAATTTATCAATTACATTTACTGCTTTGTCTAGCCCTGACCCCGGCGTCCCCAGCCATTGTTTGTGCGATATAGGTTTGTAAATGACAACATTGCTTTTTGTTACTGCAGAAAGGCTGCAATCTTAATATTAACCGAACGAACCAAAAACCTTAAAATTCATTGTCGTAATTTTAACTCAAGTCTTTAATTCAGTTATTAACCCAACCCTCAAATCAGTTTTAAAAAAATTTTTAATTCACTAGATTTAAAATTTTTGGACCGTTAACTTGATTTCTAACTCGATTCTGAGCTCCATTGATTAAATATGGGTAGTAAGTCCAATCGAGTATAAATTAACCGTGAAATCTTCACAATTGTTAACTCAATTTTAACTCAATTTTATATTAACCCTATATCGTACACAAAATATCATTTTTAAAAAACGATTTAACTCAATTTTAAATCAATTTTTAAAAAATTCTTAATCTCAATTTTAAAAAACGATTTAACTCAATTTTAAAAAACGATTTAACTCAATTTTAAATCAATTTTTAAAAAATTCTTAATCTCAATTTTAACTCAATCCGTAACTAATCTACCCCAAAATATAACTACCACTAATCTTCCTTCTTCCTACACTCGGCTACCTGGCACATACTTACTAATTACATTTAGTACGATATGGGTTTGTTAAATTACAACATTGCTTTTTGTCATCTCAAAGATTGCACTAGCTTTCAGCCTTTTTCGTATAGGCATGTACGGATCATGTTGGAATGCTGCAATCTCAATCTTAATCGTACGAACCAAAACTACAAATCAGTGATTTTCAATGTATTCCGCCTCTAGGCAGTGGACATGGAATGCCACTGTTGCGAGGGAATTCTTTTTGACCCAAATCCTTCCGACTTAACTCTATTATGATGACCTATAAATGCAAATACCCAGTCTGGACGTTTAATGCTTGACTCGATTGAAGGCTTCACCTCTTGAGCACATTAAATTCCGAATTGACCTGATTGAATTTCCAAAGTGTTATGGATACTCAACAGGTTCCATTGTTGTGGGGTATCTGATGATGACAGAAGGTTTTTGAAGTTTTCCACAAGTAAGTGGACACTTGGTTGAGGAAAAAGAAAAAGCCTTTTGCCTGTATCAATAAAGAAGATAAACGCAATTTACGACGAGAAATGTAAATTGAATGTAGGCTGTTATCATCTTTATTTAAAACATACTTTCTAACGCCATTGATATAAAGATAAATATTGTAAATAAAACGAAAAAATCTAAATCATTCCAATAAAACTCTTCCTTTAAGTACAGCTTAATTACTTTCCACATCCAGAAGACGGAAATGGACGCTAGTAGTTTCCTTTAGCTCCTTGGATGATGGATTAAGTACCAAGCATTTTTGTTTACGAATTTTCCAAAAATACTAGTCCTTATTTTATATAACACTAGTATTAACCTAGCATATTCCGACAATTAAACTCCATCTTACACGACATTTATAAAAACAAAGAACAAGAGGACACATCAAGACCATAAACTAAACCACCACAAAACACGACTCAATCTGAGATAAATAGACATTTTAGTTAATTTTTCAGGTAAAGATAAACTACCTGTGCGTATTTGGATAAAAAAATTTTTCTCAAACCATAGTAAACTTTGATTTTATTGAATATTTTAGTTATAGAAAAAATGTTTCTTAAGCCATAGTAAACTTTAACTTTAGTGAATATTGTGCAGTTTCTCAGTGCTAAAGATTTTTCATTGTACTTGAAAACATTTCCATTGTGCTTAAAAATCTTAAGTGTTCTTTTAAAGAAATGATGTTTCAATTACACTCGGTAAATGGTCTGATGAAAGCTCGTCAAAGAGTTTGGCGTATATGTGTCTTAACACACTGGAATATACACAGGTTAGTATACAATTTACTCTACATTTAATGTATAAACAATTCTGTTTCTAATGAAAAACTATAAATCTGTCAGTGTACAAATCATTATTAACCACTTCAGCTTATTAGCAAAATCCTCTAAACATAACAAATATCCACTGATGAGTCCATGTAGGCATTGGACGAAAAACGTTTCTGGATAAGCCTAATAGTTTGCCTACACGGCACAATAGCATTTGTCAACAAAGTTATTGAGGTGATTTCCTACACGGAATCTTCTAGCCTCGAAACCTCCAAATATATAAGATTATTTTTGTTTTATTTTTTAATAGGATCTGTTAGTGTTAATAATTTTTTAATAGGATCTGTTAGTGTTAATAATTGTCTTACATACCCTAGCAAAACCATTAAATGCAGGATATGAGCTCAACATCTCGATAAAAAAGTTTCACTCAATTCAACTCAATCTTTAAGTCAATATTAAAATTAAAGATGTTAACATCATTCTTGATCTGATTTTTATTCAATAGTATTAGGATGTTTTGAGTATGGAAACTGTTAGATCATCTCAATTTCTAACTCAATCTCAACCTAGTTTTATATTAACCCTATATAGTACACAAGACATAAATTGGACAAACACTTTTAACTTCATTTAAAACTCAATTTTTAATCAATATCATTTTTAACTTAATCTTTAAATCAATATTAAAACTTTAAAAGCATCTTTAACTCAAATTTTATAAATCAATATTATTAAAACTTTAAATCAGTGCTTATTCGTTCACTTGACACAACTTATCATTTTCAATTAACTCAATTTTTAAATCATCTTTAACTCAATTTTTAAAAATCAATATTATGAAAACTTTAAATCTGTTCTTACTCGTTTACTTAACACAACTGATCGATTTCAATTTTAATTTTAACTCAATTTTTAAATCATTTTTAACTCAATTTTAAATCATTTTTAACTCAATTTTTAAATCAATATTATTAAAATTTTAACTCAATTTTTAAATCATTTTTAACTCAATTTTAAATCATTTTTAACTCAATTTTTAAATCAATATTATTAAAACTTAAAATCTTGTTCTTACTCGTTTACTGGACACAATTTATCAATTACATTTACTGCTTTGTCTAGCCCTGACCCCGGCGTCCCCAGCCATTGTTTGTGCGATATAGGTTTGTAAATGACAACATTGCTTTTTGTTACTGCAGAAAGGCTGCAATCTTAATATTAACCGAACGAACCAAAAACCTTAAAATTCATTGTCGTAATTTTAACTCAAGTCTTTAATTCAGTTATTAACCCAACCCTCAAATCAGTTTTAAAAAAATTTTTAATTCACTAGATTTAAAATTTTTGGACCGTTAACTTGATTTCTAACTCGATTCTGAGCTCCATTGATTAAATATGGGTAGTAAGTCCAATCGAGTATAAATTAACCGTGAAATCTTCACAATTGTTAACTCAATTTTAACTCAATTTTATATTAACCCTATATCGTACACAAAATATCATTTTTAAAAAACGATTTAACTCAATTTTAAATCAATTTTTAAAAAATTCTTAATCTCAATTTTAAAAAACGATTTAACTCAATTTTAAAAAACGATTTAACTCAATTTTAAATCAATTTTTAAAAAATTCTTAATCTCAATTTTAACTCAATCCGTAACTAATCTACCCCAAAATATAACTACCACTAATCTTCCTTCTTCCTACACTCGGCTACCTGGCACATACTTACTAATTACATTTAGTACGATATGGGTTTGTTAAATTACAACATTGCTTTTTGTCATCTCAAAGATTGCACTAGCTTTCAGCCTTTTTCGTATAGGCATGTACGGATCATGTTGGAATGCTGCAATCTCAATCTTAATCGTACGAACCAAAACTACAAATCACTAAAACCTAAATCAAACACACACCTACTTCAGTAGAAATTCTCTAATGTAAAGCTCAGATTACTTCCCACATCCAGAAGACGGAAATGGACGTTAGTAGTTTCCTACAGCTTCTTTGGATGATGGATGAAGTACCAAGCACGTTTTTTCGTATACATATCTCAGAAATACTAGTAATTCTTTACTGACAACTTAATACTCTACACCTGACATTTGACAACTCAATACTCTATACCAGACATTTGGCAACTTATTACTCTATACCAGACAGTTGAACACGTCATGTTTGACACCTACTTTAACTTCTTTCCATTTCTAATCCATAAACACATCACAACAAAAAACTTGTAGATTTGTAGTCAATCTCATTGGTTATCTTTATTTATCTCATAAATATCTTCTACAACATTAAAACTGCTTATATTGTTAATTTCTTAGCATTCTAAACATAAGATACAACATATGATACTAACTATCTTGCGAAGTTTCATCACAATTTGTATTCTAAATAGACCATACTAGCTATACCATGTGGTTCTGTGTTAATGTTTTACATATTTCTAGGTTATCTTCTGTGGTCATAGTACTTAGGTGCTTATTCAATCGTTCCCAGCTCGAATACTTATATTTAGGTATACTAGAGTACAAATTCAAACGCCTACACAGACTCAGCTTTTATAGCTGTAAAATCCTCCAATTTACTCTTGTAAACCTCTTACTCTATTTCTTGAATAACCTACCTTATTCTTAGTCCTGTTTTTCGGCTTAGGTATTCCCAAATGAAAGTAGGTTTTTAACCCACGCTCTTCATATGCTTGTAAGCAAATATTAGTACCACGTTGAATAATTTTGGGTATACTATTTATAGCTTGTACTGAATCACACTCTACTCCCATGGTCCTGTAAAACCCCTTAAAAAGCATAATTTGTACCCCTATATCCAATTTCTCCAATACTGGAAGAATTATATGCTGCTCAGATATTCTATGCTGATACTGTATGATATGCTGATGAATTGAAGTTCTAGGATTGGAACAGGCTAAGCGCAAAATTTCTACAACTGAACCTATACCACTGATTATATACTGCATCTCACAATCCTCACAAGAGAATAGGTATACTTTTGAGTCTTTCGTTATAGACATAGATGATTCAGGCAGGGGATTAGTCGGATCTGGGTCGGATATAGACATCCCCAACCGCTTATACAAATTATCTGCTGAGCTGAATATAGGAGTACCCAAGTCATAATTTTTGAATACAATCCTTAATAAATCTGAAAAATCCTCACAACAATACTTAATAGTCTGAACTCTAGAAGAATATACTGGCTTTAGACCCTTAGGTACCCGAATTCGTGATAAAGGCCGATACTTCTCAGATATTCGATATAGCAACTTCCCTCTTTCTTGTAACTCACACCTAGGCATGCACTTGGACGACCGTCCATTTGAAATGTTGGAAACCTCTCTACTTAATACATTTGCAAACATCTCTTCTACAAATAACACTGGGTAATAGTTATTTGCAAACTGGTTCTCCAAATGACGAAAATCTTTAACTATATATTTATCACTAGTCCTACTCAAAGGCTTCATTATGAACTGCATCACTGTTGCTCTCTTCTGTGCCATGGGATGGTTTGATAAATAATGCAACATGCGTAGGGAAGCAGTTGGCTTTACATATGTGTTTATATACAACTTCTTATCAAAACCCCGGGTCAAATTAATGTCCAGATATGATATGCTCGGCTCCCCCATTTCATTGGGCTCCTCTCTATCCATTGTCAAAACCATTTGGGTAACCTTCTCAAAATCCTGCTGAAATATTTCTATATACGTACACGGAATATATAGTAGGAAATCGTCCATGTACTTCCACCAGTGAAAAACCATATTTTTTTCAAACAACACACTGTAATGAGAATTCAGTAAATTGTCCAAATATAAGGTTGCCAGTAGCCCAGAGTCACATGCTCCTTGTGGTAACCCACGAACCTGCCTATAAATTTTATAATTATACGTAAAATAATTTCCCACTTCCATAGAATAACTCAAACACGCAAGCAACAAAGGGCCAAACTTGGAAAACTCCCTTGTAAACCAAGTCTGTGTTGTCAAAAAAGTTATATACTTAGTTATAGCTGTCTTATCCATCATTGGGTACATATCCTTTATATCGAACTTTACAAATTCATATCCATCACATAGGATAAGTTTGGATATCTCATGGGCGGTAGTGGTAACATTAATAGTATTGTGACTTGAAGCTAACATCTTGAAATGAGATTGGAAAAACGTTACCACTATCTTCTGCAAAGGATAAGTGTACCAATGTAGTGTCCCACATATTGGACGACATGGTAAATCGTCCTTGTGACATTTTACAACACCATATAGATATGGCAACCTAGCATTCATCTTATCACACTTGTTCAGTGTACGAATTATCTTCTCACCATATAGCTGCTTGATGGGCGGGTTAGCATAGTAGTAATCTACAAACTGGCTCTTTATAGCTCGGAATTTGCTATACAAAACACTTGACATCTCATTCTCTAGCCACTTTACCTTGCCACCATACAACTCATACATCCCTTGTCTAATACACTTCTCTATCCAACTATCCATTTTAGAGCGATAATCCTCTGCATACATTAAGGAAGTAATTTTACCCTTATCCCCTTGTACTATATACACCTTAAAGGAGTATTCCCTTTTGAATCTTACAGCTTCTTCATACATAACCATAATATTCCGCTCCATAAAACTAAGCTTAGTCCGCTCGTGAATACCTTTGGCTTGATCCTGACAAAAAGCTCTGTAATATAAACAAACTAATTCACTGAAACATTGCTCAGGGCTAGTGTTACTCTTGGCAATCATAAAAGATTGCAATATATGCTTCAATGCATCTACATGACTCAAGATAGTCGGAAGCACAGGTGGAACGAATTTAGGCCCAAAACTCAACAAGGTTTGAACCCCCACCGGAACATACAAATCAACGAAACTCTTGAACCCACCTTGAATTATAGGCGGCAAAGCAACTTTATCTAAAGCCAACCGATCATCTTTGGAATACCCACTAGACTCAATGCGTACTAAATATTTCTCTTTATTTTCATCCATACTCCCTCAACTAATATAATATATCCCCGTTTACAAAGTACCTCTAACCAATCATCTAAATTCCATTCCCCACATATTACTAGGCGATAGGATTATTTCTAACAATTAATCAATTAAACATTTCGATACATAAGATAACACAACATAGTTATCATTAAAGCTAGACTAAATTCACTCTTTACACAATAAACCTCAGGAGAAACAATTTATAAAAAAACTAAACACTTTAAAATAAATTCACACACTCAGCTGGCTATTGATTGAAACTGACATCTAAGCAAACCACTGGAAAATATTGCCAGCTATAGGCAAATAAAAATCTCAAACTATTCTCTTATAAGTTTGGAATTGTCACTGTGTTTCACTCTAGCAGCTAAATTTCTAAAATCTTGTCGGCTTTTGAAACAGTTTTTCCAACAAAATTTCCAGTACAAAAATTAATTGTGTTTTATAAGTTCCCGCGGTACAAGCAAAATTGCTTATCATTCAATTGTTGGCATTTCGAATCAATTCAAGGGAAATTTCAAATTGTTTTAAATTGATTGGAAATTTACAAAACCTTAGTTTAATTCGTGACTCGACTAGTTCGTGTATTTGGTTAACACACTTTAGCTGCCGAACTAAAAAGATACTACAGTGAAATCAAAACATTCAAATATCATCGAAATAAATTCTACATATGCCTACGTAAGCATCTACCAATGCTGGTCTGTCTTATTGCATCGGTAAGTGAACTTAATACCTCTTCTAGCACTCAAAGTACATAATTCTTTACGCTCAAACATGGAAGCAACATTGGGAATCCAAACACTATATGAGGATATTTACGATTCACTGGTACCTATGAGCCAAACTGCACTGGACTACGTGTAATCTTCCTGCTAATTCTTAACCGGTTAGTTCAATTTTTACTACACTTTTTGAGCTAGATTATATTTGCATCTCCTGTAGAAACCCATATAATAGATATTATTGGTAATTAATGTAAAAAAGATCTTAACATCTAGTCATTTTTAAAATACCCTTAAAATATCCTTAAAACTACTTATTATATTAGGCTTGCTAAGAATACCCTCTAAACCTTTTATACTACGTTTGTTAAAAGGTCATTAGCCGGTGGTCCTCATTTGATCCTTTAGAAGTTTCATGCGCTCTTTAAAGTTTTTAAAGTGTTCTTGAGTACACCCGTCATGATCTTGCTACTTCTGATTTACTGGTATGGTTATACGTCTAGTCATAGGAACACCCAAAAAATTTTTCGAGAAGCCGTTTGAGATATCGTAGAACTGAACGCAGCTAGTGTAACAACTGGAAAACGACAATTATGTCAGATTTTCTTCTGTCTATGAAGTAAGTATATTCAAACACTTTCTATACACTACCCAATCATATCCTATTTTTAAAAAAAGCTAAGTACGATCTCTTCTTAGTAATTACAAATGCAATTTTTCTCTACAACTGGCTACACAACACTATTTTAGGATCTACTCTGTTGTTTACTTCTACGTACAACATAGTCAATGACTTAATTTTAGGATAGGCAATTATAAAATACAATTTTGACCAATACTTAATGGATTCTTCTACACCTCAATCTAAGTAACCTTGTTGTCATCTAAATAGACTCTCCTACATTTCTCAGTTTATGTTCTCGATTTTGCTAACTAGATATTTCTGGCCGCTAGACCTGTTTTAACTCATACACTACAGTGCGTTTTATATACACAGTAACTAAATAGAATCATATATAGGTTTCAACGACCATAAATATATACAAGGTAAGGTCTCTAAGGTGAAGATTCTTCACACAAATTGTTCTACTTTAAATAATGATTCTAGTTGCTATATTATTGGTTAAAAGAAATAACACTCACCGTAGCATCCAATCTTTCTTAAGGTGTCTTAGTGCATATACCGTTTCAAACGTCAAAACATCATTACTTTAGACTTATCCAGTGCCAACCTCGTGTAAGTAATTCCAATAGTATATCTCTTCATTCAACTGTACTCCACAGTGTTCTTTCTATCGGATCTACCCCTGTGGAAAAATTTATTGTAATACTTATGTTGTGAAGGTATTACCTAAACTCTTCATATTTGTTAGGAATTTCTTCCAAAATAATAACTTAATAATCCTTTTACTTAATAACCTTTTAATTTAAAGTATCTTTCACATTACTAACGGATAATCTCTTTTCACTTAATAACCTTTTAATTTAAAGTATCTTTCACATTACTAATGGATAATCCCTTTGTTACATATCAGCTATGTTCGCAATACCATTTTTATATTCCATGTCATTGGGGATGCTGTGTGATTGCGTTAACACTCAGCATCTCTGACACATTCTTATTCATTTCTCCCAGAGTCAATAACTCTTTGCTCCAAGTCGACCTCTAGGCAGACTCAGAACTTTTCGCTGTTTAGATTCAACACCTAAAATAATCACTTTTATCTCAATAAACACGAGCCAATGACTCAATGCACCAAGCCGACCTCAAGGCAGACTCAGAACTTTTCGCTGTTGGGTTTATACCCAATACAAAGTTAACACCTTATCAACTTGTTTACTTAACCACCTGTAACTCAATACTAAGCACCTGCATTTACCCGGACATGTATGCATCTATCATGCCCTTATACGAGTTCAAAATACGTTGATATATACATAAATCACAACACCTTCACACTTACCCTCGGTTCTTTTTCATTTCATGTTCATTGACATCTGTAATATAAAATTATATTTCTCTTATCTTTCCTTAGCTGGTTATAGGAATGGTCGAAATATCTTGACTCTTGACAGAATAAATCAAAGATCTTAGTCAATCATATATTTGGTTGAACTGTCCAGTCATCTGACATATAAAATCATCTGCCGTAGTTATTTATATGGTTAATTTGTCCTGACATTATTCTTAAGATAAGTTAACATATGGTCGAATTGTCTTGACACCTAACAGGCTAATCTGTCTGTGCTCTTGACATATAAAAAAAACACTCATTTTTCCCTAGTCAAGCATCTATATGGTCACACTATCTTAAAACCCGTGTATATACTATCTTAAAACCCGTGTATATAATATCTTTTTCCACTAGTTAATTACTTATATTGGTCAAATGCCGTATTTTCGAACTGTCGTAACAATTCATAAACTGTCTCAGCATTTTACAAACTATCTTAATACCCAAGTATATAATATCTTTTTCCACTAGTTAATTACTTATATTGGTCAAATGCCGTATTTTCGAACTGTCGTAACAATTCATAAACTGTCTCAGCATTTTACAAACTATACTAGTTATTTACTTATATTGGCCAAATGCCGTATTTCCGAACTGTCGTAACAATTCATGAATTGTCTTGACACCTAACTGGCTAATCTGTCTGTACTTTTGACATATATAAAAAAACACTCATTTTTCCCTAGTCAAACATCTATATGGTCACACTATCTCAAAACCCGTGTATGTAATATCCTTTTCCACTAGTTAATTACTTATATTGGTCAAATGCCGTATTTTCGAACTGTCGTAACAATTCATAAACTGTCTCAGCATTTTACAAACTATACTAGTTAATTACTTATATTGGTCAAATGCCGTATTTTCAAACTGTCGTAACAATTCATAAACTGTCTCAGCATTTTACAAACTATACTTGCCATGCCTATTGTCTTCAGGTTCGTCTGGTTAGTATCAACCCGCTGAATTAAACCATTATTCTAAAAATCTGCTGTCAAACCTTTTGCCTCTTATACAAATTGTTCTGTTATAAAAAAATGTTTATTTGTACACATCCTAACATATATGTCCAAAAGCTGTCAAACAACATCAAAGTTATGAGCCCTATAGCTGTCAAAACCACTTCACTACTATAAGTAACATAGGCCTTTGAGTTTCACACGATGCAACTAATTTTACATACACCACCGGGCTCCAACGTATGCCCAAAACACATTCAAATCTTAGATTCTCATGCAAACTGTTGAAACACATTCAATATTTGGACCTGTCAATATCAAATGGTGTTAATACACCTCGCCTGTTGCATTTGTCACACACCTGCTTTATTTACACACAATATTAAAACCAATCTGCACTCTAACATATAAAAATCAAAAGTTGTCAAAACTTTCTATACGAAAATTTAGTTAGGCCACCGAGTCTTCACATGACGCAACTTTCTCTACATACATTACTTATCGATGACAAACACCCAAAGTACAATCAAATCTTAGATTATCTTCAAATAGTTGAAACACATTCGATACTTTGAGCATCTGGATTTAAAACTGTCTTAACACTTGTATCTCATGTAACCATTAGCCAGCTCTTTTCCAATCATTCATTTGCCGATTTTGTTAACCACTTCTTACCATATATGCAATGTTATTAATAATAAAAAAATGTTAGACACTTAAACTAGAACATGCAGTAAACTAAAACCACAACCTTAGAGATAGAATTCATAGATATACGCTCAAATGTTTTAAAGCAAACTGAATTTCTACTTTTGATTTCCACTTGGTATATGTTTGCATTTTGTTAGCAGTTTGTTTCACATATGTTTGCAGTTTGTTTCATACAAAGTTTTTTACGTTTTTGACAATAATCCCAATCAGTTATATGTTTAAATCACATATACCACATGCAAATGTGACGATATTTGGGATTTGTTTATGCACTGGCTATGCTTGGTAGCTCCTTTTTCTTGTGTATACTTTCAGTTGGATAATATTCCAACTAGGCAGTTCTATAATAGCACACATTATATGTAAACAGTAATGATATCACCAATATTCACCCAGTATCCCCATTTGTATTGAGGCCCTTTTGTCTTATGTTATTCACTAATTTTTACATCTAATTACCCACGTAAAAAAGTTTTAACTCCAAATTCTTATGTTATCCACTAATTTTCACACTTAATAATCCAGGTAGATATGACTCTTAAGTTTTCCTTTGTATGTTTTCATAGGTTTATTACGCATTCAGAAGCATCCAATGGAAATTTCGATCTGGTGAAAAAAAACCCATTGATCTGCTTTTAATTTTTGTGGTTTATTGTATGCATTTTTTCAGGTTATTCGTAGATATTATAGCTTTAGCAATGCGAGTATTATTTTCGCTCACTTGGACCATCCCCTTAAACCCTTCATATCAATAATAAGTCCATATTAATTACTCACATTGCTTCTCAGCTTGTTTTGGTTCCTTTCACTATTTTTAATATTTACATAATAACTAGAGATGGCAAATATTTAATATTTTCTTAAGAAGTGGAGATGGTAAATATTCATATTTATATGTTATTTGTTATCGGTTTGTGAATTTCTTACCTGATAGTTGCTAGTGGATGTGGTGTCTTGGCAGTGAGCGTGACAGTAGTAAAATTGTGTGGATAGTCAGCGGGATTGGTGGTGGATAGTTGATTTTCATTTGTCGTTTTTGTGGAGATAGCTACTTGTATCTTTGAAAAATATTACTCAGATAGACATGTAGACTGATAATGTTGTTCTGAAGGTCCAATTTATGATAGATTTCACTTTTTACAGATTAGTTGTCAGGTTTATGACATACGACAGAGGAGTCCTCTATAGCAAGTGTAATGATATATTTGCTATATTCAAAACACAAGTTTACGCGGTTGTTTACTCGTTTCTTACACCAAGTTAAGGAGTTTTTGATGAGATTTTTAAGACGTATTGAACTTGGCATAGATTTTTGCTAAGTAACACTAAAAACATTCTAACAATCTTGTAAAGAATGAACCACAAGTAAACGCGGTATAACCCCGATTTTTATGCTAACTTAAGGAGATTCGGTGTGATATTTTAGAGACGTTTTGAACCCGACAAAGATTTCTCAAAGATGCGCTAAAACAATCGGACAATCTCATTATGAATGAACCATAAGTTTTATTATTTTGAACACTTCTTTAATTTTTCAAATTTTTCTCATATTTTTAAATATTCGATCATTTAGAACACGTTTTAAGCCGATTTAGGAAATAATTTTGGATTTTGGTGGAAAGTTATATCTATATTTTGTTGTTTAGCTTCCGCACTCACAGTTCGACAGGCTGCAAAGAGAAATATATGATAGAAGGACTTTAGTATATTTGATTGGAACGAAGTGTTCAACAGCTCATAGATACATAAAATTGGGAGCTGGAGGTTGTAAAGTGTATTGGACACAACTAATTACTAACCATTTTATACTCGAAGCTTAAGAAATTCTTTACCTTATCCAATCTTTCGGTCTACGGTCCTCAGCTATACTAGCTATCTAACTGATGGAAAAATATGCACAGATTGATCTTGTCAACCCAAAGTCCCAATGTCTAATGACACAATGCAGTTGATATAATACTCACATAACCTATGTGGAAGACTTGCCGCCATATGTTAGTATATACAATCACCCCTACTTTGAATAATTACTACCACAACTCATCGTGTCTAACAATGTGCTTTGAGATGGTGTACGTGTGTTACATACGATTATGTATTTGCTGCTCACAAACACGAGTTCTACTGAGTTCTGCCACATATACACACATATGTTTTACTTTCACACACATATGCTCTACTGGTAGTGTTGTTGTGTGCCTCTGTAAACGGTTTTTGGCTATATATTACGGACTTGTTGCTATCGTTTTGGGTATATACCATTCATGCAGCTGGTTTTTTCTAATTTGACAATAGGAAATGGTACACTTGTCATGGCCTTCTTCGTTGTTTTGATATATACATATTTCTATACTTATTTTTCTCCAACAAAAATAAGTTTTTGAATAGTTTTAATGGAAGATTTTGAAACGGTTGCTTGAATGGTAGCAATAACTTTCCAATAACTTTTACAAACTTTTGATGAATTTTGCAAAATTTTTGGCATTTTTGTAAAAGTTTTTATAAAAATTTTAATGAATTGGTGCAAACTTTAAATGGATTTCTAGAGAAATATGCAAATTTTTGGCATTTTTGGAAAGGTTTTTAATATATTTTATTGATTTTGGCAGAATTCTAGTTTTTGGAAAAGTTTTAATAAATTGTACAACCTTTTTAGCGTCTGGGATGAGTTTTTTCTAACCTGGGCAGTCATAATTAATACACCTGTCTTGGCCTTCTACCATTGTTCTGATATGTGCCCATTTTTATGCATAATTTTCTCCAACTAAGACATGACAAACATGTTGACTGCGGTAAATGTTGAACTTTTGAATGTTTTTCGGTAAAATAAATGTAACCTTAATTGTTGGCGTACTCTACCTAACAATATAACAATATAACTCTTGGAAAATTTTCAATGAAATCTGCAGATTCTGGTAATGTTGGAAAAGTCCGTTAATAGGTTTAGCTACATTTTGGCATTCTTGGGTGGCGGTATTGTGGTCTTTTGTGGTATTTACAACTGGACAGGTTGGAAACAACCTTGTGGCATTCAGTATTTTTAACAAGCCTGACGTTTTGTGGCCATGCTTAGCACTTCGTACTCTGGAGATATTACTAGAGAACGTTGTATTAATAATTCCCACAACCAAAAAACTCTTGTAAACTCCAAGCTTTACTGTCACTTGAAGCGCCTTGTAGTCTTAGTATCTGTCTTAGAAGAACACACTAAAGTTATCCCACATTTTAAAAAAAGACCTTGACTTAATTCTAAAACGTTGACCTAAGTTCAAAACATAGTACCCTTCCAATACATCGGTTTTAGCTCACGCACAAGAACTGAGCTTTCCTAGTTGTAAACATATTCCATTGGAAAGGTTTTCAAAAGTACCTCAACTTGAGACCCTATTCAACAACTAGTACTGTACTACATTCAACCAACGCTATTCAATCATTTACTAGTACTGTACTACATTCAACCAACGCTATTCAATCATTTACTAAATTCGTACGCTTACCGAATCACTGTCATAAATTATTATAACGGGTGTATCTTCCATTGATTCCTCTGTTATTACTTCTACACTCGGATTTGAGCCAGTAATGTCACATTCCCCTCTTTTTGAACCTCCACACGGCAAACTTTCTTCTGCACTGCTCTCAATTACTACACACTCTTCTTCTCTTGCATCTCCACATAGTGAACTCTCTTCTACACTGCTCTCTATCACTATACATTCCTCTATCTCAGAGCCTATACTACTCCCATCACTACTAGATAGATCAAATGGGTTATAGCACTGGTTCCTACCAATTCTAAGGTTCTCATCATTGATAGAAACGGTAGTGCTTTTTGAGGTTGTTTTACGCCTCTGTCGTTTTAAGCTCCTTCGGTATGTGCAGCTATCTCTCACACAGTCATTTACTCTTGACCGTCCATTAGAGCGTTCCATTCTATCAATGTTTACCTGCAAATCAATCACAGCATTACTTTACAACCTTCTAGTTAGCCCTGGATTGTTTCCTGACGCAAACTCTATGAATGTTGAACCTTGTTGATACTAGTCTTAACGTTATAATCAAAACACTTGCTCACATACTGATGGGAATATTCATACACTACCCTACTTAAGGTTTCATACTCAAATCGATACAAATGATTATCTTATTTTTACATTATTTCTACACGTTATAATCAAAACACTTGCTCACATATTGATAGGAATATTCATACATTACCCTACTTAAGGTTTCATACTCAAATCGATACAAATGATTATCTTATTTTTACATTATTTCTACTCGATAACATACCATCTGTATACTTATATATTACTCTAACTGATACTAATATTTTTGTGTCAACATCCACTGATGAGTCCATCTAGGCAATGGACGAAAAACGTTTCTGGATGAGCCTATTAAATTACTAACCTTTACGGCTATAATACTCAAGATATACGTCCTAGCATTGGAAGATTTTCATCAGTTATACTGATTCTTTACACTATCCAAGTCAGTCTCTTCCAGTCTAGAACAAATTTTTGTTTTGTTTGTTCCTAGGTTCTAAGCATTTTTCTTACAATACTTCTATGAGTTTCATGCAAAAAAATTTTTTTTTACTATTGGTTGTGGAACCCTTAAGTTTACTTTTATTACTTCTATGAGTTTCATGCCAAAGTTTACTATAAGTTATGGAACCCATAAGTTTACTTTTATTACTCGATAGTACTGGCATAGGTGATTTTAGCTACTTATTGGTAACATAAGTCTTTATCGGATTTACTTTCTTAGTCGTCAACATCCCATTCCAATGCAGAAAAATAAGATACTACCCACATAAAGGTAGAAACTACTCAAAAATACAAGAAATGACTCAAAATTTATAACGAATTATGACAGTTTTGCCGCATTGAACTCCTGCCAATAGAGTGATTCTTATGTGCCTGGGTTACAGCAAAGGGGTTTATTGGAGCAACCCTGTGTCCGCTTTAATTAACTCCCGACATCGTCATTATGATGATACTCCCTACGGTGAGGTGCGTGGTCATAGTACCGTTTTGGTTACATCGCCAAGGACAGCAACTAAAATACGTGTCAGAGCCTATGTTACCAGACTCTTATTGTAGAAATACTCTGTTGAGGCATGAGCTGGCTTTTTATATCTAGAACTTAAATCTATGTGTCATGACGCATGCCTAGAGCCCTGGTTGTTTTAGAGAGTATAAGCTAGTTCTAGATTTCACCTTATGAGGAATTCGATCGACTTTTACGCTCATTTCTCGGCGTGAGGTTACGAAGTCATAGTTCCGTTTTGGTCACATCGCCAAAGACAGCAACGAAAATACGTGTCAGAGCCTATGTTTCCAAACTCTGTATGTGACTAGTGTTCCGAGCCGTTTATGCGCAGAGATGGGTTTGAACATGGTTGAAAAGTTGCATATGCTTATTCGGAACTTTTCTGCTCTTGAGAGCATAAGCCAGAATTAGACCTCGCGCTTCTCTCTGAGGGTTTTTCATGCATGATCACGTTTCTAACCCTAGGTAGTTCTGACTCATTTATGTGTAGTAGGTTTTCAAGGCTCTGTCCTAGCCGCTCTCTACGTACTGATAGTACAATTGGTGTAACCCTTGAATACACAACACTAAACTTACAGAACTATAAGCCAACTTCTATGACAATTATCATCCTTGGTTTCAAGTTATACCTTTATTATTTCCTACTTGACACTTACGCACACACTTTAATTACGCTACTTACTGTACTAGCTTTAACCTCGGCGTTATCCCAGCCATTGTTTGTGCGATATAAGTTTGGAAACTGACTATGAAGTCTTTTATCTTCAAAAATTGCATTTGCTATTCAGCCTATTTTGTATAAGCCCTAGGACTTGTGCAACTTATGTCGATGAGCTGCAATCTCAATCTTAATCGTACGAACCAAAACTAAAAATCACTGATTTGTCAATGTATTCCGTCTCTAGGCAGTGGACATGGAATGCCACTGTTGCGAGGGAATTATTTTTGACCCAACTCTGCTTGACTCAACTCTATTTTGTTGACCCATAGTTACGAATACCCAGTCTGGACGTTTAATGCTTGACTTGATTGAAGGCCTCACCTCTCGAGCACATTAAATTCCAAATTGATCTGATTGAATCACCTAATTGTTGTAGGCATTCAACAGGTTCCATTGTTGTGGGAAACTGATGACAACAGATGCTTGATTTGCGTCTACAATTGTGAGTTAAGACTCAATTGTGGATGAAATGAAAGCATTCGTTTACATCAATAAAGAGGGTAAATGCACTTTGTGACGAGAAATGCAAAGTGAATGTAGGATGTTACCATCTTTATTTAATTTACCTTTCTCATGTCATTGATATAAGTAATTATTATTCTACTACCTAAAACCTAAATCAAACACACACCTACTTCAGTAGAAATTCTCTAATGTAAAGCTCAGATTACTTCCCACATCCAGAAGACGGAAATGGACGTTAGTAGTTTCCTACAGCTTCTTTGGATGATGGATGAAGTACCAAGCACGTTTTTTCGTATACATATCTCAGAAATACTAGTAATTCTTTACTGACAACTTAATACTCTACACCTGACATTTGACAACTCAATACTCTATACCAGACATTTGGCAACTTATTACTCTATACCAGACAGTTGAACACGTCATGTTTGACACCTACTTTAACTTCTTTCCATTTCTAATCCATAAACACATCACAACAAAAAACTTGTAGATTTGTAGTCAATCTCATTGGTTATCTTTATTTATCTCATAAATATCTTCTACAACATTAAAACTGCTTATATTGTTAATTTCTTAGCATTCTAAACATAAGATACAACATATGATACTAACTATCTTGCGAAGTTTCATCACAATTTGTATTCTAAATAGACCATACTAGCTATACCATGTGGTTCTGTGTTAATGTTTTACATATTTCTAGGTTATCTTCTGTGGTCATAGTACTTAGGTGCTTATTCAATCGTTCCCAGCTCGAATACTTATATTTAGGTATACTAGAGTACAAATTCAAACGCCTACACAGACTCAGCTTTTATAGCTGTAAAATCCTCCAATTTACTCTTGTAAACCTCTTACTCTATTTCTTGAATAACCTACCTTATTCTTAGTCCTGTTTTTCGGCTTAGGTATTCCCAAATGAAAGTAGGTTTTTAACCCACGCTCTTCATATGCTTGTAAGCAAATATTAGTACCACGTTGAATAATTTTGGGTATACTATTTATAGCTTGTACTGAATCACACTCTACTCCCATGGTCCTGTAAAACCCCTTAAAAAGCATAATTTGTACCCCTATATCCAATTTCTCCAATACTGGAAGAATTATATGCTGCTCAGATATTCTATGCTGATACTGTATGATATGCTGATGAATTGAAGTTCTAGGATTGGAACAGGCTAAGCGCAAAATTTCTACAACTGAACCTATACCACTGATTATATACTGCATCTCACAATCCTCACAAGAGAATAGGTATACTTTTGAGTCTTTCGTTATAGACATAGATGATTCAGGCAGGGGATTAGTCGGATCTGGGTCGGATATAGACATCCCCAACCGCTTATACAAATTATCTGCTGAGCTGAATATAGGAGTACCCAAGTCATAATTTTTGAATACAATCCTTAATAAATCTGAAAAATCCTCACAACAATACTTAATAGTCTGAACTCTAGAAGAATATACTGGCTTTAGACCCTTAGGTACCCGAATTCGTGATAAAGGCCGATACTTCTCAGATATTCGATATAGCAACTTCCCTCTTTCTTGTAACTCACACCTAGGCATGCACTTGGACGACCGTCCATTTGAAATGTTGGAAACCTCTCTACTTAATACATTTGCAAACATCTCTTCTACAAATAACACTGGGTAATAGTTATTTGCAAACTGGTTCTCCAAATGACGAAAATCTTTAACTATATATTTATCACTAGTCCTACTCAAAGGCTTCATTATGAACTGCATCACTGTTGCTCTCTTCTGTGCCATGGGATGGTTTGATAAATAATGCAACATGCGTAGGGAAGCAGTTGGCTTTACATATGTGTTTATATACAACTTCTTATCAAAACCCCGGGTCAAATTAATGTCCAGATATGATATGCTCGGCTCCCCCATTTCATTGGGCTCCTCTCTATCCATTGTCAAAACCATTTGGGTAACCTTCTCAAAATCCTGCTGAAATATTTCTATATACGTACACGGAATATATAGTAGGAAATCGTCCATGTACTTCCACCAGTGAAAAACCATATTTTTTTCAAACAACACACTGTAATGAGAATTCAGTAAATTGTCCAAATATAAGGTTGCCAGTAGCCCAGAGTCACATGCTCCTTGTGGTAACCCACGAACCTGCCTATAAATTTTATAATTATACGTAAAATAATTTCCCACTTCCATAGAATAACTCAAACACGCAAGCAACAAAGGGCCAAACTTGGAAAACTCCCTTGTAAACCAAGTCTGTGTTGTCAAAAAAGTTATATACTTAGTTATAGCTGTCTTATCCATCATTGGGTACATATCCTTTATATCGATCTTTACAAATTCATATCCATCACATAGGATAAGTTTGGATATCTCATGGGCGGTAGTGGTAACATTAATAGTATTGTGACTTGAAGCTAACATCTTGAAATGAGATTGGAAAAACGTTACCACTATCTTCTGCAAAGGATAAGTGTACCAATGTAGTGTCCCACATATTGGACGACATGGTAAATCGTCCTTGTGACATTTTACAACACCATATAGATATGGCAACCTAGCATTCATCTTATCACACTTGTTCAGTGTACGAATTATCTTCTCACCATATAGCTGCTTGATGGGCGGGTTAGCATAGTAGTAATCTACAAACTGGCTCTTTATAGCTCGGAATTTGCTATACAAAACACTTGACATCTCATTCTCTAGCCACTTTACCTTGCCACCATACAACTCATACATCCCTTGTCTAATACACTTCTCTATCCAACTATCCATTTTAGAGCGATAATCCTCTGCATACATTAAGGAAGTAATTTTACCCTTATCCCCTTGTACTATATACACCTTAAAGGAGTATTCCCTTTTGAATCTTACAGCTTCTTCATACATAACCATAATATTCCGCTCCATAAAACTAAGCTTAGTCCGCTCGTGAATACCTTTGGCTTGATCCTGACAAAAAGCTCTGTAATATAAACAAACTAATTCACTGAAACATTGCTCAGGGCTAGTGTTACTCTTGGCAATCATAAAAGATTGCAATATATGCTTCAATGCATCTACATGACTCAAGATAGTCGGAAGCACAGGTGGAACGAATTTAGGCCCAAAACTCAACAAGGTTTGAACCCCCACCGGAACATACAAATCAACGAAACTCTTGAACCCACCTTGAATTATAGGCGGCAAAGCAACTTTATCTAAAGCCAACCGATCATCTTTGGAATACCCACTAGACTCAATGCGTACTAAATATTTCTCTTTATTTTCATCCATACTCCCTCAACTAATATAATATATCCCCGTTTACAAAGTACCTCTAACCAATCATCTAAATTCCATTCCCCACATATTACTAGGCGATAGGATTATTTCTAACAATTAATCAATTAAACATTTCGATACATAAGATAACACAACATAGTTATCATTAAAGCTAGACTAAATTCACTCTTTACACAATAAACCTCAGGAGAAACAATTTATAAAAAAACTAAACACTTTAAAATAAATTCACACACTCAGCTGGCTATTGATTGAAACTGACATCTAAGCAAACCACTGGAAAATATTGCCAGCTATAGGCAAATAAAAATCTCAAACTATTCTCTTATAAGTTTGGAATTGTCACTGTGTTTCACTCTAGCAGCTAAATTTCTAAAATCTTGTCGGCTTTTGAAACAGTTTTTCCAACAAAATTTCCAGTACAAAAATTAATTGTGTTTTATAAGTTCCCGCGGTACAAGCAAAATTGTTTATCATTCAATTGTTGGCATTTCGAATCAATTCAAGGGAAATTTCAAATTGTTTTAAATTGATTGGAAATTTACAAAACCTTAGTTTAATTCGTGACTCGACTAGTTCGTGTATTTGGTTAACACACTTTAGCTGCCGAACTAAAAAGATACTACAGTGAAATCAAAACATTCAAATATCATCGAAATAAATTCTACATATGCCTACGTAAGCATCTACCAATGCTGGTCTGTCTTATTGCATCGGTAAGTGAACTTAATACCTCTTCTAGCACTCAAAGTACATAATTCTTTACGCTCAAACATGGAAGCAACATTGGGAATCCAAACACTATATGAGGATATTTACGATTCACTGGTACCTATGAGCCAAACTGCACTGGACTACGTGTAATCTTCCTGCTAATTCTTAACCGGTTAGTTCAATTTTTACTACACTTTTTGAGCTAGATTATATTTGCATCTCCTGTAGAAACCCATATAATAGATATTATTGGTAATTAATGTAAAAAAGATCTTAACATCTAGTCATTTTTAAAATACCCTTAAAATATCCTTAAAACTACTTATTATATTAGGCTTGCTAAGAATACCCTCTAAACCTTTTATACTACGTTTGTTAAAAGGTCATTAGCCGGTGGTCCTCATTTGATCCTTTAGAAGTTTCATGCGCTCTTTAAAGTTTTTAAAGTGTTCTTGAGTACACCCGTCATGATCTTGCTACTTCTGATTTACTGGTATGGTTATACGTCTAGTCATAGGAACACCCAAAAAATTTTTCGAGAAGCCGTTTGAGATATCGTAGAACTGAACGCAGCTAGTGTAACAACTGGAAAACGACAATTATGTCAGATTTTCTTCTGTCTATGATGTAAGTATATTCAAACACTTTCTATACACTACCCAATCATATCCTATTTTTAAAAAAAGCTAAGTACGATCTCTTCTTAGTAATTACAAATGCAATTTTTCTCTACAACTGGCTACACAACACTATTTTAGGATCTACTCTGTTGTTTACTTCTACGTACAACATAGTCAATGACTTAATTTTAGGATAGGCAATTATAAAATACAATTTTGACCAATACTTAATGGATTCTTCTACACCTCAATCTAAGTAACCTTGTTGTCATCTAAATAGACTCTCCTACATTTCTCAGTTTATGTTCTCGATTTTGCTAACTAGATATTTCTGGCCGCTAGACCTGTTTTAACTCATACACTACAGTGCGTTTTATATACACAGTAACTAAATAGAATCATATATAGGTTTCAACGACCATAAATATATACAAGGTAAGGTCTCTAAGGTGAAGATTCTTCACACAAATTGTTCTACTTTAAATAATGATTCTAGTTGCTATATTATTGGTTAAAAGAAATAACACTCACCGTAGCATCCAATCTTTCTTAAGGTGTCTTAGTGCATATACCGTTTCAAACGTCAAAACATCATTACTTTAGACTTATCCAGTGCCAACCTCGTGTAAGTAATTCCAATAGTATATCTCTTCATTCAACTGTACTCCACAGTGTTCTTTCTATCGGATCTACCCCTGTGGAAAAATTTATTGTAATACTTATGTTGTGAAGGTATTACCTAAACTCTTCATATTTGTTAGGAATTTCTTCCAAAATAATAACTTAATAATCCTTTTACTTAATAACCTTTTAATTTAAAGTATCTTTCACATTACTAACGGATAATCTCCTTTCACTTAATAACCTTTTAATTTAAAGTATCTTTCACATTACTAATGGATAATCCCTTTGTTACATATCAGCTATGTTCGCAATACCATTTTTATATTCCATGTCATTGGGGATGCTGTGTGATTGCGTTAACACTCAGCATCTCTGACACATTCTTATTCATTTCTCCCAGAGTCAATAACTCTTTGCTCCAAGTCGACCTCTAGGCAGACTCAGAACTTTTCGCTGTTTAGATTCAACACCTAAAATAATCACTTTTATCTCAATAAACACGAGCCAATGACTCAATGCACCAAGCCGACCTCAAGGCAGACTCAGAACTTTTCGCTGTTGGGTTTATACCCAATACAAAGTTAACACCTTATCAACTTGTTTACTTAACCACCTGTAACTCAATACTAAGCACCTGCATTTACCCGGACATGTATGCATCTATCATGCCCTTATACGAGTTCAAAATACGTTGATATATACATAAATCACAACACCTTCACACTTACCCTCGGTTCTTTTTCATTTCATGTTCATTGACATCTGTAATATAAAATTATATTTCTCTTATCTTTCCTTAGCTGGTTATAGGCATGGTCGAAATATCTTGACTCTTGACAGAATAAATCAAAGATCTTAGTCAATCATATATTTGGTTGAACTGTCCAGTCATCTGACATATAAAATCATCTGCCGTAGTTATTTATATGGTTAATTTGTCCTGACATTATTCTTAAGATAAGTTAACATATGGTCGAATTGTCTTGACACCTAACAGGCTAATCTGTCTGTGCTCTTGACATATAAAAAAAACACTCATTTTTCCCTAGTCAAGCATCTATATGGTCACACTATCTTAAAACCCGTGTATATACTATCTTAAAACCCGTGTATATAATATCTTTTTCCACTAGTTAATTACTTATATTGGTCAAATGCCGTATTTTCGAACTGTCGTAACAATTCATAAACTGTCTCAGCATTTTACAAACTATCTTAATACCCAAGTATATAATATCTTTTTCCACTAGTTAATTACTTATATTGGTCAAATGCCGTATTTTCGAACTGTCGTAACAATTCATAAACTGTCTCAGCATTTTACAAACTATACTAGTTATTTACTTATATTGGCCAAATGCCGTATTTCCGAACTGTCGTAACAATTCATGAATTGTCTTGACACCTAACTGGCTAATCTGTCTGTACTTTTGACATATATAAAAAAACACTCATTTTTCCCTAGTCAAACATCTATATGGTCACACTATCTCAAAACCCGTGTATGTAATATCCTTTTCCACTAGTTAATTACTTATATTGGTCAAATGCCGTATTTTCGAACTGTCGTAACAATTCATAAACTGTCTCAGCATTTTACAAACTATACTAGTTAATTACTTATATTGGTCAAATGCCGTATTTTCAAACTGTCGTAACAATTCATAAACTGTCTCAGCATTTTACAAACTATACTTGCCATGCCTATTGTCTTCAGGTTCGTCTGGTTAGTATCAACCCGCTGAATTAAACCATTATTCTAAAAATCTGCTGTCAAACCTTTTGCCTCTTATACAAATTGTTCTGTTATAAAAAAATGTTTATTTGTACACATCCTAACATATATGTCCAAAAGCTGTCAAACAACATCAAAGTTATGAGCCCTATAGCTGTCAAAACCACTTCACTACTATAAGTAACATAGGCCTTTGAGTTTCACACGATGCAACTAATTTTACATACACCACCGGGCTCCAACGTATGCCCAAAACACATTCAAATCTTAGATTCTCATGCAAACTGTTGAAACACATTCAATATTTGGACCTGTCAATATCAAATGGTGTTAATACACCTCGCCTGTTGCATTTGTCACACACCTGCTTTATTTACACACAATATTAAAACCAATCTGCACTCTAACATATAAAAATCAAAAGTTGTCAAAACTTTCTATACGAAAATTTAGTTAGGCCACCGAGTCTTCACATGACGCAACTTTCTCTACATACATTACTTATCGATGACAAACACCCAAAGTACAATCAAATCTTAGATTATCTTCAAATAGTTGAAACACATTCGATACTTTGAGCATCTGGATTTAAAACTGTCTTAACACTTGTATCTCATGTAACCATTAGCCAGCTCTTTTCCAATCATTCATTTGCCGATTTTGTTAACCACTTCTTACCATATATGCAATGTTATTAATAATAAAAAAATGTTAGACACTTAAACTAGAACATGCAGTAAACTAAAACCACAACCTTAGAGATAGAATTCATAGATATACGCTCAAATGTTTTAAAGCAAACTGAATTTCTACTTTTGATTTCCACTTGGTATATGTTTGCATTTTGTTAGCAGTTTGTTTCACATATGTTTGCAGTTTGTTTCATACAAAGTTTTTTACGTTTTGACAATAATCCCAATCAGTTATATGTTTAAATCACATATACCACATGCAAATGTTACGATATTTGGGATTTGTTTATGCACTGGCTATGCTTTGGTAGCTCCTTTTTCTTGTGTATACTTTCAGTTGGATAATATTCCAACTAGGCAGTTCTATAATAGCACACATTATATGTAAACAGTAATGATATCACCAATATTCACCCAGTATCCCCATTTGTATTGAGGCCCTTTTGTCTTATGTTATTCACTAATTTTTACATCTAATTACCCACGTAAAAAAGTTTTAACTCCAAATTCTTATGTTATCCACTAATTTTCACACTTAATAATCCAGGTAGATATGACTCTTAAGTTTTCCTTTGTATGTTTTCATAGGTTTATTACGCATTCAGAAGCATCCAATGGAAATTTCGATCTGGTGAAAAAAACCCATTGATCTGCTTTTAATTTTTGTGGTTTATTGTATGCATTTTTTCAGGTTATTCGTAGATATTATAGCTTTAGCAATGCGAGTATTATTTTCGCTCACTTGGACCATCCCCTTAAACCCTTCATATCAATAATAAGTCCATATTAATTACTCACATTGCTTCTCAGCTTATTTTGGTTCCTTTCACTATTTTTAATATTTACATAATAACTAGAGATGGCAAATATTTAATATTTTCTTAAGAAGTGGAGATGGTAAATATTCATATTTATATGTTATTTGTTATCGGTTTGTGAATTTCTTACCTGATAGTTGCTAGTGGATGGTGGTGTCTTGGCAGTGAGCGTGACAGTAGTAAAATTGTGTGGATAGTCAGCGGGATTGTGGTGGATAGTTGATTTTCATTTGTCGTTTTTGTGGAGATAGCTACTTGTATCTTTGAAAAATATTACTCAGATAGACATGTAGACTGATAATGTTGTTCTGAAGGTCCAATTTATGATAGATTTCACTTTTTACAGATTAGTTGTCAGGTTTATGACATACGACAGAGGAGTCCTCTATAGCAAGTGTAATGATATATTTGCTATATTTCAAAACACAAGTTTACGCGGTTGTTTACTCGTTTCTTACACCAAGTTAAGGAGTTTTTGATGAGATTTTTAAGACGTATTGAACTTGGCATAGATTTTTGCTAAGTAACACTAAAAACATTCTAACAATCTTGTAAAGAATGAACCACAAGTAAACGCGGTATAACCCGATTTTTATGCTAACTTAAGGAGATTCGGTGTGATATTTTAGAGACGTTTTGAACCCGACAAAGATTTCTCAAAGATGCGCTAAAACAATCGGACAATCTCATTATGAATGAACCATAAGTTTTATTATTTTGAACACTTCTTTAATTTTTCAAATTTTTCTCATATTTTTAAATATTCGATCATTTAGAACACGTTTTAAGCCGATTTAGGAAATAATTTTGGATTTTGGTGGAAAGTTATATCTATATTTTGTTGTTTAGCTTCCGCACTCACAGTTCGACAGGCTGCAAAGAGAAATATATGATAGAAGGACTTTAGTATATTTGATTGGAACGAAGTGTTCAACAGCTCATAGATACATAAAATTGGGAGCTGGAGGTTGTAAAGTGTATTGGACACAACTAATTACTAACCATTTTATACTCGAAGCTTAAGAAATTCTTTACCTTATCCAATCTTTCGGTCTACGGTCCTCAGCTATACTAGCTATCTAACTGATGGAAAAATATGCACAGATTGATCTTGTCAACCCAAAGTCCCAATGTCTAATGACACAATGCAGTTGATATAATACTCACATAACCTATGTGGAAGACTTGCCGCCATATGTTAGTATATACAATCACCCCTACTTTGAATAATTACTACCACAACTCATCGTGTCTAACAATGTGCTTTGAGATGGTGTACGTGTGTTACATACGATTATGTATTTGCTGCTCACAAACACGAGTTCTACTGAGTTCTGCCACATATACACACATATGTTTTACTTTCACACACATATGCTCTACTGGTAGTGTTGTTGTGTGCCTCTGTAAACGGTTTTTGGCTATATATTACGGACTTGTTGCTATCGTTTTGGGTATATACCATTCATGCAGCTGGTTTTTTCTAATTTGACAATAGGAAATGGTACACTTGTCATGGCCTTCTTCGTTGTTTTGATATATACATATTTCTATACTTATTTTTCTCCAACAAAAATAAGTTTTTGAATAGTTTTAATGGAAGATTTTGAAACGGTTGCTTGAATGGTAGCAATAACTTTCCAATAACTTTTACAAACTTTTGATGAATTTTGCAAAATTTTTGGCATTTTTGTAAAAGTTTTTATAAAAATTTTAATGAATTGGTGCAAACTTTAAATGGATTTCTAGAGAAATATGCAAATTTTTGGCATTTTTGGAAAGGTTTTTAATATATTTTATTGATTTTGGCAGAATTCTAGTTTTTGGAAAAGTTTTAATAAATTGTACAACCTTTTTAGCGTCTGGGATGAGTTTTTTCTAACCTGGGCAGTCATAATTAATACACCTGTCTTGGCCTTCTACCATTGTTCTGATATGTGCCCATTTTTATGCATAATTTTCTCCAACTAAGACATGACAAACATGTTGACTGCGGTAAATGTTGAACTTTTGAATGTTTTTCGGTAAAATAAATGTAACCTTAATTGTTGGCGTACTCTACCTAACAATATAACAATATAACTCTTGGAAAATTTTCAATGAAATCTGCAGATTCTGGTAATGTTGGAAAAGTCCGTTAATAGGTTTAGCTACATTTTGGCATTCTTGGGTGGCGGTATTGTGGTCTTTTGTGGTATTTACAACTGGACAGGTTGGAAACAACCTTGTGGCATTCAGTATTTTTAACAAGCCTGACGTTTTGTGGCCATGCTTAGCACTTCGTACTCTGGAGATATTACTAGAGAACGTTGTATTAATAATTCCCACAACCAAAAAACTCTTGTAAACTCCAAGCTTTACTGTCACTTGAAGCGCCTTGTAGTCTTAGTATCTGTCTTAGAAGAACACACTAAAGTTATCCCACATTTTAAAAAAAGACCTTGACTTAATTCTAAAACGTTGACCTAAGTTCAAAACATAGTACCCTTCCAATACATCGGTTTTAGCTCACGCACAAGAACTGAGCTTTCCTAGTTGTAAACATATTCCATTGGAAAGGTTTTCAAAAGTACCTCAACTTGAGACCCTATTCAACAACTAGTACTGTACTACATTCAACCAACGCTATTCAATCATTTACTAGTACTGTACTACATTCAACCAACGCTATTCAATCATTTACTAAATTCGTACGCTTACCGAATCACTGTCATAAATTATTATAACGGGTGTATCTTCCATTGATTCCTCTGTTATTACTTCTACACTCGGATTTGAGCCAGTAATGTCACATTCCCCTCTTTTTGAACCTCCACACGGCAAACTTTCTTCTGCACTGCTCTCAATTACTACACACTCTTCTTCTCTTGCATCTCCACATAGTGAACTCTCTTCTACACTGCTCTCTATCACTATACATTCCTCTATCTCAGAGCCTATACTACTCCCATCACTACTAGATAGATCAAATGGGTTATAGCACTGGTTCCTACCAATTCTAAGGTTCTCATCATTGATAGAAACGGTAGTGCTTTTTGAGGTTGTTTTACGCCTCTGTCGTTTTAAGCTCCTTCGGTATGTGCAGCTATCTCTCACACAGTCATTTACTCTTGACCGTCCATTAGAGCGTTCCATTCTATCAATGTTTACCTGCAAATCAATCACAGCATTACTTTACAACCTTCTAGTTAGCCCTGGATTGTTTCCTGACGCAAACTCTATGAATGTTGAACCTTGTTGATACTAGTCTTAACGTTATAATCAAAACACTTGCTCACATACTGATGGGAATATTCATACACTACCCTACTTAAGGTTTCATACTCAAATCGATACAAATGATTATCTTATTTTTACATTATTTCTACACGTTATAATCAAAACACTTGCTCACATATTGATAGGAATATTCATACATTACCCTACTTAAGGTTTCATACTCAAATCGATACAAATGATTATCTTATTTTTACATTATTTCTACTCGATAACATACCATCTGTATACTTATATATTACTCTAACTGATACTAATATTTTTGTGTCAACATCCACTGATGAGTCCATCTAGGCAATGGACGAAAAACGTTTCTGGATGAGCCTATTAAATTACTAACCTTTACGGCTATAATACTCAAGATATACGTCCTAGCATTGGAAGATTTTCATCAGTTATACTGATTCTTTACACTATCCAAGTCAGTCTCTTCCAGTCTAGAACAAATTTTTGTTTTGTTTGTTCCTAGGTTCTAAGCATTTTTCTTACAATACTTCTATGAGTTTCATGCAAAAAAATTTTTTTTACTATTGGTTGTGGAACCCTTAAGTTTACTTTTATTACTTCTATGAGTTTCATGCCAAAGTTTACTATAAGTTATGGAACCCATAAGTTTACTTTTATTACTCGATAGTACTGGCATAGGTGATTTTAGCTACTTATTGGTAACATAAGTCTTTATCGGATTTACTTTCTTAGTCGTCAACATCCCATTCCAATGCAGAAAAATAAGATACTACCCACATAAAGGTAGAAACTACTCAAAAATACAAGAAATGACTCAAAATTTATAACGAATTATGACAGTTTTGCCGCATTGAACTCCTGCCAATAGAGTGATTCTTATGTGCCTGGGTTACAGCAAAGGGGTTTATTGGAGCAACCCTGTGTCCGCTTTAATTAACTCCCGACATCGTCATTATGATGATACTCCCTACGGTGAGGTGCGTGGTCATAGTACCGTTTTGGTTACATCGCCAAGGACAGCAACTAAAATACGTGTCAGAGCCTATGTTACCAGACTCTTATTGTAGAAATACTCTGTTGAGGCATGAGCTGGCTTTTTATATCTAGAACTTAAATCTATGTGTCATGACGCATGCCTAGAGCCCTGGTTGTTTTAGAGAGTATAAGCTAGTTCTAGATTTCACCTTATGAGGAATTCGATCGACTTTTACGCTCATTTCTCGGCGTGAGGTTACGAAGTCATAGTTCCGTTTTGGTCACATCGCCAAAGACAGCAACGAAAATACGTGTCAGAGCCTATGTTTCCAAACTCTGTATGTGACTAGTGTTCCGAGCCGTTTATGCGCAGAGATGGGTTTGAACATGGTTGAAAAGTTGCATATGCTTATTCGGAACTTTTCTGCTCTTGAGAGCATAAGCCAGAACTAGACCTCGCGCTTCTCTCTGAGGGTTTTTCATGCATGATCACGTTTCTAACCCTAGGTAGTTCTGACTCATTTATGTGTAGTAGGTTTTCAAGGCTCTGTCCTAGCCGCTCTCTACGTACTGATAGTACAATTGGTGTAACCCTTGAATACACAACACTAAACTTACAGAACTATAAGCCAACTTCTATGACAATTATCATCCTTGGTTTCAAGTTATACCTTTATTATTTCCTACTTGACACTTACGCACACACTTTAATTACGCTACTTACTGTACTAGCTTTAACCTCGGCGTTATCCCAGCCATTGTTTGTGCGATATAAGTTTGGAAACTGACTATGAAGTCTTTTATCTTCAAAAATTGCATTTGCTATTCAGCCTATTTTGTATAAGCCCTAGGACTTGTGCAACTTATGTCGATGAGCTGCAATCTCAATCTTAATCGTACGAACCAAAACTAAAAATCACTGATTTGTCAATGTATTCCGTCTCTAGGCAGTGGACATGGAATGCCACTGTTGCGAGGGAATTATTTTTGACCCAACTCTGCTTGACTCAACTCTATTTTGTTGACCCATAGTTACGAATACCCAGTCTGGACGTTTAATGCTTGACTTGATTGAAGGCCTCACCTCTCGAGCACATTAAATTCCAAATTGATCTGATTGAATCACCTAATTGTTGTAGGCATTCAACAGGTTCCATTGTTGTGGGAAACTGATGACAACAGATGCTTGATTTGCGTCTACAATTGTGAGTTAAGACTCAATTGTGGATGAAATGAAAGCATTCGTTTACATCAATAAAGAGGGTAAATGCACTTTGTGACGAGAAATGCAAAGTGAATGTAGGATGTTACCATCTTTATTTAATTTACCTTTCTCATGTCATTGATATAAGTAATTATTATTCTACTACCTAAAACCTAAATCAAACACACACCTACTTCAGTAGAAATTCTCTAATGTAAAGCTCAGATTACTTCCCACATCCAGAAGACGGAAATGGACGTTAGTAGTTTCCTACAGCTTCTTTGGATGATGGATGAAGTACCAAGCACGTTTTTTCGTATACATATCTCAGAAATACTAGTAATTCTTTACTGACAACTTAATACTCTACACCTGACATTTGACAACTCAATACTCTATACCAGACATTTGGCAACTTATTACTCTATACCAGACAGTTGAACACGTCATGTTTGACACCTACTTTAACTTCTTTCCATTTCTAATCCATAAACACATCACAACAAAAAACTTGTAGATTTGTAGTCAATCTCATTGGTTATCTTTATTTATCTCATAAATATCTTCTACAACATTAAAACTGCTTATATTGTTAATTTCTTAGCATTCTAAACATAAGATACAACATATGATACTAACTATCTTGCGAAGTTTCATCACAATTTGTATTCTAAATAGACCATACTAGCTATACCATGTGGTTCTGTGTTAATGTTTTACATATTTCTAGGTTATCTTCTGTGGTCATAGTACTTAGGTGCTTATTCAATCGTTCCCAGCTCGAATACTTATATTTAGGTATACTAGAGTACAAATTCAAACGCCTACACAGACTCAGCTTTTATAGCTGTAAAATCCTCCAATTTACTCTTGTAAACCTCTTACTCTATTTCTTGAATAACCTACCTTATTCTTAGTCCTGTTTTTCGGCTTAGGTATTCCCAAATGAAAGTAGGTTTTTAACCCACGCTCTTCATATGCTTGTAAGCAAATATTAGTACCACGTTGAATAATTTTGGGTATACTATTTATAGCTTGTACTGAATCACACTCTACTCCCATGGTCCTGTAAAACCCCTTAAAAAGCATAATTTGTACCCCTATATCCAATTTCTCCAATACTGGAAGAATTATATGCTGCTCAGATATTCTATGCTGATACTGTATGATATGCTGATGAATTGAAGTTCTAGGATTGGAACAGGCTAAGCGCAAAATTTCTACAACTGAACCTATACCACTGATTATATACTGCATCTCACAATCCTCACAAGAGAATAGGTATACTTTTGAGTCTTTCGTTATAGACATAGATGATTCAGGCAGGGGATTAGTCGGATCTGGGTCGGATATAGACATCCCCAACCGCTTATACAAATTATCTGCTGAGCTGAATATAGGAGTACCCAAGTCATAATTTTTGAATACAATCCTTAATAAATCTGAAAAATCCTCACAACAATACTTAATAGTCTGAACTCTAGAAGAATATACTGGCTTTAGACCCTTAGGTACCCGAATTCGTGATAAAGGCCGATACTTCTCAGATATTCGATATAGCAACTTCCCTCTTTCTTGTAACTCACACCTAGGCATGCACTTGGACGACCGTCCATTTGAAATGTTGGAAACCTCTCTACTTAATACATTTGCAAACATCTCTTCTACAAATAACACTGGGTAATAGTTATTTGCAAACTGGTTCTCCAAATGACGAAAATCTTTAACTATATATTTATCACTAGTCCTACTCAAAGGCTTCATTATGAACTGCATCACTGTTGCTCTCTTCTGTGCCATGGGATGGTTTGATAAATAATGCAACATGCGTAGGGAAGCAGTTGGCTTTACATATGTGTTTATATACAACTTCTTATCAAAACCCCGGGTCAAATTAATGTCCAGATATGATATGCTCGGCTCCCCCATTTCATTGGGCTCCTCTCTATCCATTGTCAAAACCATTTGGGTAACCTTCTCAAAATCCTGCTGAAATATTTCTATATACGTACACGGAATATATAGTAGGAAATCGTCCATGTACTTCCACCAGTGAAAAACCATATTTTTTTCAAACAACACACTGTAATGAGAATTCAGTAAATTGTCCAAATATAAGGTTGCCAGTAGCCCAGAGTCACATGCTCCTTGTGGTAACCCACGAACCTGCCTATAAATTTTATAATTATACGTAAAATAATTTCCCACTTCCATAGAATAACTCAAACACGCAAGCAACAAAGGGCCAAACTTGGAAAACTCCCTTGTAAACCAAGTCTGTGTTGTCAAAAAAGTTATATACTTAGTTATAGCTGTCTTATCCATCATTGGGTACATATCCTTTATATCGAACTTTACAAATTCATATCCATCACATAGGATAAGTTTGGATATCTCATGGGCGGTAGTGGTAACATTAATAGTATTGTGACTTGAAGCTAACATCTTGAAATGAGATTGGAAAAACGTTACCACTATCTTCTGCAAAGGATAAGTGTACCAATGTAGTGTCCCACATATTGGACGACATGGTAAATCGTCCTTGTGACATTTTACAACACCATATAGATATGGCAACCTAGCATTCATCTTATCACACTTGTTCAGTGTACGAATTATCTTCTCACCATATAGCTGCTTGATGGGCGGGTTAGCATAGTAGTAATCTACAAACTGGCTCTTTATAGCTCGGAATTTGCTATACAAAACACTTGACATCTCATTCTCTAGCCACTTTACCTTGCCACCATACAACTCATACATCCCTTGTCTAATACACTTCTCTATCCAACTATCCATTTTAGAGCGATAATCCTCTGCATACATTAAGGAAGTAATTTTACCCTTATCCCCTTGTACTATATACACCTTAAAGGAGTATTCCCTTTTGAATCTTACAGCTTCTTCATACATAACCATAATATTCCGCTCCATAAAACTAAGCTTAGTCCGCTCGTGAATACCTTTGGCTTGATCCTGACAAAAAGCTCTGTAATATAAACAAACTAATTCACTGAAACATTGCTCAGGGCTAGTGTTACTCTTGGCAATCATAAAAGATTGCAATATATGCTTCAATGCATCTACATGACTCAAGATAGTCGGAAGCACAGGTGGAACGAATTTAGGCCCAAAACTCAACAAGGTTTGAACCCCCACCGGAACATACAAATCAACGAAACTCTTGAACCCACCTTGAATTATAGGCGGCAAAGCAACTTTATCTAAAGCCAACCGATCATCTTTGGAATACCCACTAGACTCAATGCGTACTAAATATTTCTCTTTATTTTCATCCATACTCCCTCAACTAATATAATATATCCCCGTTTACAAAGTACCTCTAACCAATCATCTAAATTCCATTCCCCACATATTACTAGGCGATAGGATTATTTCTAACAATTAATCAATTAAACATTTCGATACATAAGATAACACAACATAGTTATCATTAAAGCTAGACTAAATTCACTCTTTACACAATAAACCTCAGGAGAAACAATTTATAAAAAAACTAAACACTTTAAAATAAATTCACACACTCAGCTGGCTATTGATTGAAACTGACATCTAAGCAAACCACTGGAAAATATTGCCAGCTATAGGCAAATAAAAATCTCAAACTATTCTCTTATAAGTTTGGAATTGTCACTGTGTTTCACTCTAGCAGCTAAATTTCTAAAATCTTGTCGGCTTTTGAAACAGTTTTTCCAACAAAATTTCCAGTACAAAAATTAATTGTGTTTTATAAGTTCCCGCGGTACAAGCAAAATTGCTTATCATTCAATTGTTGGCATTTCGAATCAATTCAAGGGAAATTTCAAATTGTTTTAAATTGATTGGAAATTTACAAAACCTTAGTTTAATTCGTGACTCGACTAGTTCGTGTATTTGGTTAACACACTTTAGCTGCCGAACTAAAAAGATACTACAGTGAAATCAAAACATTCAAATATCATCGAAATAAATTCTACATATGCCTACGTAAGCATCTACCAATGCTGGTCTGTCTTATTGCATCGGTAAGTGAACTTAATACCTCTTCTAGCACTCAAAGTACATAATTCTTTACGCTCAAACATGGAAGCAACATTGGGAATCCAAACACTATATGAGGATATTTACGATTCACTGGTACCTATGAGCCAAACTGCACTGGACTACGTGTAATCTTCCTGCTAATTCTTAACCGGTTAGTTCAATTTTTACTACACTTTTTGAGCTAGATTATATTTGCATCTCCTGTAGAAACCCATATAATAGATATTATTGGTAATTAATGTAAAAAAGATCTTAACATCTAGTCATTTTTAAAATACCCTTAAAATATCCTTAAAACTACTTATTATATTAGGCTTGCTAAGAATACCCTCTAAACCTTTTATACTACGTTTGTTAAAAGGTCATTAGCCGGTGGTCCTCATTTGATCCTTTAGAAGTTTCATGCGCTCTTTAAAGTTTTTAAAGTGTTCTTGAGTACACCCGTCATGATCTTGCTACTTCTGATTTACTGGTATGGTTATACGTCTAGTCATAGGAACACCCAAAAAATTTTTCGAGAAGCCGTTTGAGATATCGTAGAACTGAACGCAGCTAGTGTAACAACTGGAAAACGACAATTATGTCAGATTTTCTTCTGTCTATGAAGTAAGTATATTCAAACACTTTCTATACACTACCCAATCATATCCTATTTTTAAAAAAAGCTAAGTACGATCTCTTCTTAGTAATTACAAATGCAATTTTTCTCTACAACTGGCTACACAACACTATTTTAGGATCTACTCTGTTGTTTACTTCTACGTACAACATAGTCAATGACTTAATTTTAGGATAGGCAATTATAAAATACAATTTTGACCAATACTTAATGGATTCTTCTACACCTCAATCTAAGTAACCTTGTTGTCATCTAAATAGACTCTCCTACATTTCTCAGTTTATGTTCTCGATTTTGCTAACTAGATATTTCTGGCCGCTAGACCTGTTTTAACTCATACACTACAGTGCGTTTTATATACACAGTAACTAAATAGAATCATATATAGGTTTCAACGACCATAAATATATACAAGGTAAGGTCTCTAAGGTGAAGATTCTTCACACAAATTGTTCTACTTTAAATAATGATTCTAGTTGCTATATTATTGGTTAAAAGAAATAACACTCACCGTAGCATCCAATCTTTCTTAAGGTGTCTTAGTGCATATACCGTTTCAAACGTCAAAACATCATTACTTTAGACTTATCCAGTGCCAACCTCGTGTAAGTAATTCCAATAGTATATCTCTTCATTCAACTGTACTCCACAGTGTTCTTTCTATCGGATCTACCCCTGTGGAAAAATTTATTGTAATACTTATGTTGTGAAGGTATTACCTAAACTCTTCATATTTGTTAGGAATTTCTTCCAAAATAATAACTTAATAATCCTTTTACTTAATAACCTTTTAATTTAAAGTATCTTTCACATTACTAACGGATAATCTCTTTTCACTTAATAACCTTTTAATTTAAAGTATCTTTCACATTACTAATGGATAATCCCTTTGTTACATATCAGCTATGTTCGCAATACCATTTTTATATTCCATGTCATTGGGGATGCTGTGTGATTGCGTTAACACTCAGCATCTCTGACACATTCTTATTCATTTCTCCCAGAGTCAATAACTCTTTGCTCCAAGTCGACCTCTAGGCAGACTCAGAACTTTTCGCTGTTTAGATTCAACACCTAAAATAATCACTTTTATCTCAATAAACACGAGCCAATGACTCAATGCACCAAGCCGACCTCAAGGCAGACTCAGAACTTTTCGCTGTTGGGTTTATACCCAATACAAAGTTAACACCTTATCAACTTGTTTACTTAACCACCTGTAACTCAATACTAAGCACCCTGCATTTACCCGGACATGTATGCATCTATCATGCCCTTATACGAGTTCAAAATACGTTGATATATACATAAATCACAACACCTTCACACTTACCCTCGGTTCTTTTTCATTTCATGTTCATTGACATCTGTAATATAAAATTATATTTCTCTTATCTTTCCTTAGCTGGTTATAGGCATGGTCGAAATATCTTGACTCTTGACAGAATAAATCAAAGATCTTAGTCAATCATATATTTGGTTGAACTGTCCAGTCATCTGACATATAAAATCATCTGCCGTAGTTATTTATATGGTTAATTTGTCCTGACATTATTCTTAAGATAAGTTAACATATGGTCGAATTGTCTTGACACCTAACAGGCTAATCTGTCTGTGCTCTTGACATATAAAAAAAACACTCATTTTTCCCTAGTCAAGCATCTATATGGTCACACTATCTTAAAACCCGTGTATATACTATCTTAAAACCCGTGTATATAATATCTTTTTCCACTAGTTAATTACTTATATTGGTCAAATGCCGTATTTTCGAACTGTCGTAACAATTCATAACTGTCTCAGCATTTTACAAACTATCTTAATACCCAAGTATATAATATCTTTTTCCACTAGTTAATTACTTATATTGGTCAAATGCCGTATTTTCGAACTGTCGTAACAATTCATAAACTGTCTCAGCATTTTACAAACTATACTAGTTATTTAACTTATATTGGCCAAATGCCGTATTTCCGAACTGTCGTAACAATTCATGAATTGTCTTGACACCTAACTGGCTAATCTGTCTGTACTTTTGACATATATAAAAAAAACACTCATTTTTCCCTAGTCAAACATCTATATGGTCACACTATCTCAAAACCCGTGTATGTAATATCCTTTTCCACTAGTTAATTACTTATATTGGTCAAATGCCGTATTTTCGAACTGTCGTAACAATTCATAAACTGTCTCAGCATTTTACAAACTATACTAGTTAATTACTTATATTGGTCAAATGCCGTATTTTCAAACTGTCGTAACAATTCATAAACTGTCTCAGCATTTTACAAACTATACTTGCCATGCCTATTGTCTTCAGGTTCGTCTGGTTAGTATCAACCCGCTGAATTAAACCATTATTCTAAAAATCTGCTGTCAAACCTTTTGCCTCTTATACAAATTGTTCTGTTATAAAAAAATGTTTATTTGTACACATCCTAACATATATGTCCAAAAGCTGTCAAACAACATCAAAGTTATGAGCCCTATAGCTGTCAAAACCACTTCACTACTATAAGTAACATAGGCCTTTGAGTTTCACACGATGCAACTAATTTTACATACACCACCGGGCTCCAACGTATGCCCAAAACACATTCAAATCTTAGATTCTCATGCAAACTGTTGAAACACATTCAATATTTGGACCTGTCAATATCAAATGGTGTTAATACACCTCGCCTGTTGCATTTGTCACACACCTGCTTTATTTACACACAATATTAAAACCAATCTGCACTCTAACATATAAAAATCAAAAGTTGTCAAAACTTTCTATACGAAAATTTAGTTAGGCCACCGAGTCTTCACATGACGCAACTTTCTCTACATACATTACTTATCGATGACAAACACCCAAAGTACAATCAAATCTTAGATTATCTTCAAATAGTTGAAACACATTCGATACTTTGAGCATCTGGATTTAAAACTGTCTTAACACTTGTATCTCATGTAACCATTAGCCAGCTCTTTTCCAATCATTCATTTGCCGATTTTGTTAACCACTTCTTACCATATATGCAATGTTATTAATAATAAAAAAATGTTAGACACTTAAACTAGAACATGCAGTAAACTAAAACCACAACCTTAGAGATAGAATTCATAGATATACGCTCAAATGTTTTAAAGCAAACTGAATTTCTACTTTTGATTTCCACTTGGTATATGTTTGCATTTTGTTAGCAGTTTGTTTCACATATGTTTGCAGTTTGTTTCATACAAAGTTTTTTACG
>OU612044.1:198017020-198054520 GCA_914767935.1 Coremacera marginata | reverse complement strand
TTTTATTTTATTTTATTTTATTTTATATTATTTTATTATATAATTATATTAAGAAAGCTAGACACAGTTAAAAGAAAGAAAAAGAAAAGAATACATATGTTTAATTTAGCTAGTTTATAAAATATTGTAAAATGATTTCAATCTTTGATGGTTTTCAATAAGGATCATAAGAGCGTTTGGATTGTTAATACAGAGTATTTACAACCACAAAATGTTTTGTGATTTGAAACGGAAAACACCAGTGTTTGAATTTATTAAAAATATGTAGGCATTTTAAGAAAAATGTTTCTTAAAATTGTAAAATAGTTTAGGTAAGAAGACTGCTTTGTATTGTAAACTTAAGAAGAAAATTAAGTTATCATTTTCAACTTAAGTAAAATCAAACTACGGACAATGACTGAGACTTAGTGGCCATTTAGATGAAAAACCCGTCTTTAGCCTCCCTTTGGCAAAGTGCTTTGACATTTTGTCGTTGTTTCTGATTTTGTTTTTAATAAAAAGGTTGTAAGGTAACTTGCAACTGGTATTAAAGACAAAATGTTCGAAACACTTTGCCAAAAACACAAATCAAAGAACTTGATTTACCGACTAGTGTTGGCTTTAGGAAGAAATACAGTCGAGATCTCTAATGGCCAAAATGAGATAAGACTGGGGGCGGCCATTGATAAAACTTTTGTCTGTGGGGTTTTCAATAACGTTAAATTCACCAAAGCCTGTTTCGGCGTGCGTTTTGGGTAGGATGTTGAGGGGAGCATTTATAGGTTATTACCCACATATGCTTCTGTATTAACATTCTTTGCCTTAAAACAATCGACATTCTACTCTTGTGGAATTAGATAAGTCAGTGGAAATGTATCTGGACCAAACCGGTAGTGTGTTCAAATGCATAGTTTATATAAGATTAGATACGTATTTATACTAACATTATTTATTAAGTATTTAAGAATTCTTGAGGATGGTAAGAGTACGTCTAAGTGTGGGCGTACCTTTGCCATTAAATCTCCTTCAAAGAGCAAACTCACATATACTAACCCTCACCTTTATGCCACAAATTCTGGTCCAAAAGCCACCACACGCAAAACGGTGGCTTTGGATGAAAAACTAAAATGATTATTTTAAAAAAATAATCATACAGGGGAGAGTGGGATACCCGTCTTATTTAAATCTTTTAGGTTAGTGGGGATCTTCGAGGCGGCTAAAGAGAACCCGTGTTGATGCTCTTTAGCAATATTGATTGCCTATCACACACAGTTTTTCCACCTCCCTTATCCAAAAAATTCTTCTTAAGATCATAAAATATAAAACCGATCAATAATATTAATCTTCAACGTGCAGTTTCTCATGCATTCTTACCAAATTGTTTAAGTTATAAAAATAACAAGGAAATATATGCATGAAGAATTGTTATTGGTTATCACATGTGTACAGGTTCAATACCATTTTAGAGTTAATTAAAGTGGTAGTGTGCCGGTATAAATGTGAAATGACCAGTAATAAAGTAAGAACTGAATAAAATTATAAAAATAGGACCTTTCAATACCATTTCTTTCTATTGTTTTTTCCAATCACCTAATCTAAGTAAAAAATGTATTCTACTTTTCTATTACTTTTCTAAGAAAAATAAATTTGTTTTATTATATTTTTCTTTAATATATCTTCTATTATAATTTTTCTATTCTTTTTCTCTTACTTTTCTCTGGTTTATTTTTTCTATTAGTTAAATGTTTATTCCCTTCTCTTTTACACATTGATATACTTTTATACTTCTAACCTTAAATATTTTTTACAAAAATCTTTCTATTACTTTTATGCGGGGTATTTTTTCTGGTTTAGTTTTTTTGTTTCGTAGCCAGGAAACAACTAAATTACGTTTCAGAGCCTATGTTCTAATACTCTTAATATTATGAGAATTAAGTTATGTAAGTAAATAATGACTTGGTTTTTATGTATTTGAGAGCATAAGCCAAACTAGATTAATGTTTCACAGAATAGTTATTTTTTCTTCTTTTTTATTTTATAGCTCTTTGCGAGGTATTTTTCTGGTTTAGTTTTTTGTTTCGTAGCCGGGAAACAACTAAAATACGTTTCAGAGCCTATGATTTAATACTCTTAATGTTATGAAAATTAAGTTATGTAAGTAAATAATGACTTGGTTTTTATGTATTTGAGAGCATAAGCCAAACTAGATTAATATTTCACGGAATAGTTATCTTTTTTCTTCTTTTTTATGTATAACTCTTTGCGATGTATTTTTTCTGGTTTATTTTTTTTGTTTCATAGCCGGGAAACAACTAAAATACGTTTCAGAGTCTATGTTTTAATACTCTTAATATTATGAAAATTAAGTTATGTAAGTAAATAATAACTTTGTTTTTATGTATTTGAGAGCATAAGCCGGACTAGATTAGTATATCACAAATTAGTTATCTTTATTCTTCTTTTTATTTATAATTTTTTGCGAGGTATTTTTTTCGGTTTAGTTTCTGTTTCATAACCAAGAAACAGCTAAAATACGTTTCAGAGTCTATGTTTCAGATCTCTTAATATAATCGAAATTAAGTTATGTGTAAAATACATTACTTGATTTTTATGTATTTGGGAGCATAAGCTAAAACTAGATTAATATTTCACAGAATATTTATCCTTCAGTTTTTCCTAATAACTTTTAATAGAGTTCTTCACTTTTTCAACAACTTTTATTTCGTAATTTTTTCGTATTTTTTATATTTCTTACTTCGATTGCACTTTCTATATTTTCTATTTTTCTCTCAAATTCTATTCTATATTTTTATAAAAAAATTTTTTCCTCTATACTTTTATTAATATATTTTATTTAATATACTCGCCTATGACTTAACTTATTATTGTTCCTATCACTTAAACTCATTATTCTTTCCATATTTAATATTCTCCTACATTTTTACATTTTGCATATATTTCTTCTCTTTATATATATATATATGTATATCACACCAATTTTAGTCTTCATATTTCAACTATTATTGTTTCCATATTTCAACATTTCTTTCTATTCACAATACTTCATTCTATTCACAGCATTTCATTCTATCCATAATATCTGTAATTCAATAACAAAAAAACCCACGATCTTCTGCCAATAAAAACAAAACTCACCCAAAAACAAAAACTCACCCACTCAACAAAAACACCCAAAAACCTACCAACAAAAACACTCGCCCACTCAACAAAAATATCTAAAAATAATAACAAAACTACCTAGCAAAAAAACACATAAGCCTGAAAAAAAACCTACCCTCACATAACTCGTTTTCACTTCAAATAAAAAAGGTCGCCACTTTGCCGAAGTAACAAAAAGACGAGATTGCATGCTCTCGTATTTGTATATATATATCTTTTAACATACCAAAGTACAGTTTTTCAGTTTGTGCGTGTTTTTGTTTGAGTACGGTTCGCGTATAAAAGAAGTTCTTTTGCTTTGTTCAAAAAATAAAAAAGTTTAAATTATATTGTGTTGTCTTTAGACAAAAACTAGATTAATTTAAAATTACAAAAATATTAATCTTGCATCAATATGTCATGCTTTTAAATAAAAAAATCCCTTCATAATTATATTGTGATGTCTATAGACAGAAATTTATTACTTTTGAATTCTATTGTGATGCTAATAAACAAAAATTAATTAGTATCAAGAAATAAAAAGAAGGGGAAAATAACGTTTAAAAATTGTTTTTTATTGCGACTCGTTAAATAAAATAAATTCAAAGAAATCATTGCGGAAGCTGAAAAACAATATACACATGGTATGTCTATATATTTTATTTGCATTTCTCATTTTTTACTTTTCATTCTTGCCGTTAGTAAGTTTTTTATGTATGTGTGCGATTGTGCAGTGTACCCTTATGCTTGATATTCGTCTGTACGAAAACGAATGAATGAACGTGTGTCCTACAAATAAAAACAATTAATTAGAAACTTAGAATTTTCTTTGAATAGATACAGTGTTTTTCGAACGCATAGCGTTCAGCTTTTAGAGGTTGTAATAGGTAATTAATATTAGAAAATCCTTCTGATGAGCTTACTTTGCGGTAAGCGAAAAAACGTTTTCAAGGAAGCCCTCGTGCCTTCACGGCAAGGCTTAGAACTTAGGTCGTTTCCACTCATATGCATCGGGAAGAATATCTTTAATATTTTTTATATTTTTTTATTATTTTTCAGCAATTTTTAACATTTTTTTAACACCTTTTTCAACCTTCCCCAATTTCAGATGAGAATAGGTTTTTATTTAATTTTATATTATTTCATAATATTTTACGTTATTTTATTTTATTTTATTTTATTTTATTCTATTTTATTTTATTTTATTTTATTTTATTTTATTTTACTTTATTTTTTATTTTATTTATTTTGTTTTATTTTATTTTATTTTTATTTCATATTATTTTATTTTATTTTTAATTTATTTTTCTATTTTTTTAAGTTATTTTTTATATATTTTTTTATTTAATTTTATGTTATTTTATTTTATTTTATTTTATTTTATTTTATATATTTTTTTATTTTATTTCATTTTATTTTGTCTTTATCTTATTGAATTTCTTTTATATTATTTTATTTATTATATATTTATTTTATTTTATTTTTTTATATTTTATTTTATTTTATTTTATATTATTTTTATTTTATTTAAGTTTTTATTTCATTTTATTTTATTTTACTTTACTTTATTTTATTTTACTTTATTTTATTTTACTTTACTTTATTTGATTTTATTTTATTTTATTTTATTTTATTTTATTTTATTTTATTTTATTTTATTTTATTTTATTTTATTTTATTTTATTTTATTTTATTTTATTTTATTTTATTTTATTTTATTTTATTTTATTTTATTTTATTTTATTTTATTTTATTTTATTTTATTTTATTTTATTTTATTTTATTTTATTTTATTTTATTTTATTTTATTTTATTTTATTTTATTTTATTTTATTTTATTTTATTTTATTTTATTTTATTTTATTTTATTTTATTTTATTTTATTTTATTTTATTTTATTTTATTTTATTTTATTTTATTTTATTTTATTTTATTTTATTTTATTTTATTTTATTTTATTTTATTTTATTTTATTTTATTTTATTTTATTTTATTTTATTTTATTTTATTTTATTTTATTTTATTTTATTTTATTTTATTTTATTTTATTTTATTTTATTTTATTTTATTTTATTTTATTTTATTTTATTTTATTTTATTTTATTTTATTTTATTTTATTTTATTTTATTTTATTTTATTTTATTTTATTTTATTTCATTTTATTTTATTTTATTTTATTTTATTTTATTTTATTTTATTTTATTTTATTTTATTTTATTTTATTTTATTTTATTTTATTTTATTTTATTTTATTTTATTTTATTTTATTTTATTTTATTTTATTTTATTTTATTTTATTTTATTTTATTTTATTTTATTTTATTTTATTTTATTTTATTTTATTTTATTTTATTTTATTTTATTTTATTTTATTTTATTTTATTTTATTTTATTTTATTTTATTTTATTTTATTTTATTTTATTTTATTTTATTTTATTTTATTTTATTTTATTTTATTTTATTTTATTTTATTTTATTTTATTTTATTTTATTTTATTTTATTTTATTTTATTTTATTTTATTTTATTTTATTTTATTTTATTTTATTTTATTTTATTTTATTTTATTTTATTTTATTTTATTTTATTTTATTTTATTTTATTTTATTTTATTTTATTTTATTTTATTTTATTTTATTTTATTTTATTTTATTTTATTTTATTTTATTTTTATTTTATTTTATTTTATTTTATTTTTATTTTATTTTATTTTATTTTATTTTATTTTATTTTATTTTATTTTATTTTATTTTATTTTATTTTATTTTATTTTATTTTATTTTATTTTATTTTATTTTATTTTATTTTATTTTATTTTTATTTTATTTTATTTTATTTTATTTTATTTTATTTTATTTTATTTTATTTTATTTTATTTTATTTTATTTTATTTTATTTTATTTTATTTTATTTTATTTTATTTTATTTTATTTTATTTTATTTTATTTTATTTTATTTTATTTTATTTTATTTTATTTTATTTTATTTTATTTTATTTTATTTTATTTTATTTTATTTTATTTTATTTTATTTTATTTTATTTTATTTAATTTATTTTATATTATTTTATTTTTATTTTATTTTATTTTATTTTATTTTATTTTATTTTATTTTATTTTATTTTATTTTATTTTATTTTATTTTATTTTATTTTATTTTATTTTATTTTATTTTATTTTATTTTATTTTATTTTATTTTATTTTATTTTATTTTATTTTATTTTATTTTATTTTATTTTATTTTATTTTATTTTATTTTATTTTATTTTATTTTATTTTATTTTATTTTATTTTATTTTATTTTATTTTATTTTATTTTATTTTATTTTATTTTATTTTATTTTATTTTATTTTATTTTATTTTATTTTATTTTATTTTATTTTATTTTATTTTATTTTATTTTATTTTATTTTATTTTATTTTATTTTATTTTATTTTATATTATTTTATTATATAATTATATTAAGAAAGCTAGACACAGTTAAAAGAAAGAAAAAGAAAAGAATACATATGTTTAATTTAGCTAGTTTATAAAATATTGTAAAATGATTTCAATCTTTGATGGTTTTCAATAAGGATCATAAGAGCGTTTGGATTGTTAATACAGAGTATTTACAACCACAAAATGTTTTGTGATTTGAAACGGAAAACACCAGTGTTTGAATTTATTAAAAATATGTAGGCATTTTAAGAAAAATGTTTCTTAAAATTGTAAAATAGTTTAGGTAAGAAGACTGCTTTGTATTGTAAACTTAAGAAGAAAATTAAGTTATCATTTTCAACTTAAGTAAAATCAAACTACGGACAATGACTGAGACTTAGTGGCCATTTAGATGAAAAACCCGTCTTTAGCCTCCCTTTGGCAAAGTGCTTTGACATTTTGTCGTTGTTTCTGATTTTGTTTTTAATAAAAAGGTTGTAAGGTAACTTGCAACTGGTATTAAAGACAAAATGTTCGAAACACTTTGCCAAAAACACAAATCAAAGAAACGAAACTACCTGACAGACAACAACAGTAACTGAAACTCATGACCATAGAACTGAAACAAACAATCTTGTTTTTTTGTACACGACACACTAACACACACCGACATTAACATCAACCAAAAACGACTTACCCTAACACATACTGTTCTACTCCAAAAGGACGCCGCTTTGTCGTGATGTAAAAGACGGGATTGCATGCTCCCGCAAATTCTTCTGTCTGCCTGCTGAAGTACAGTTTTTCAGTCTGTGCGTGTTTTCATTTGAGTGCGGTTCGCGTTAATTCAGTTAAACTCGGTTAAAAATAGTTCTTTGGCATGAAAATGTTGCATAAGTTTTGGTTGTGTTTTTTAAAAAATAAAATAATATTTTAAACCAATTAATTTTAATTATAGATTTGTATTGTCCGTAGACAAAAAAAATATTAATTTTAAACAAAAAAAATATTAATTTATAATCGTAAATATTAATTTAAAATCAAATATATTCAGTTTAGAATATTAATTTTTAATTTAGAGAAGTGTGTTAAATAATAAATAAAACGATATTTTTTTAATACGCTTCGTTAATTAAAATAAAATTAAAATACAATAAAAACTCAACGAAATCACGACTTGGACTGAAAAGCAGTACACGTGAGTTAAAATTATATTTTCTATTTTTAATTTTCAATAAATTTTCTTCTTATTAAATAATTTTGCTTCTTGCCGTTAGGAAATTTATATTTATGTATGTATGATTGTTTGTGAAAAAATTATGAATGATTGGTTTGTGATTGTGAGACAAAATGAATGGTTTTAGGAAATAAATGCTTAAAAGCAATTATTTAATTAAGTAGTAGTTTTTCTTTCGAATAGACTCAGCTATTTTCGAATGCATAGGATTCAGTTTTTAGAGGTCGTATTAGAATATTATAATTAGCAAATCCTTCTGATGAGCTTACTTGGCGGTAAGCGAAAAAACGTTTTCAAGGAAGCCCTCGTGCCTACACGGCAAGGCTTAGAAAATTAGGTCGTTTTCCACTTATACTCATCGGGAAGAATATCTTTAAAATATTTTTTACATATTTTTTCATTACATTTTTCAGCAATTTTTTACAAATTTTTAACACCTTTTCCAATCCTCCCTAATTTTAGATGAGAATAGGTTTTTATCTAGTTTTATATTACTTTTTAATATTTTATTTTATTTTATTTTATTTTATTTTATTTTATTTTATTTTATTTTATTTTATTTTATTTTATTTTATTTTATTTTATTTTATTTTATTTTATTTTATTTTATTTTATTTTATTTTATTTTATTTTATTTTATTTTATTTTATTTTATTTTATTTTATTTTATTTTATTTTATTTTATTTTATTTTATTTTATTTTATTTTATTTTATTTTATTTTATTTTATTTTATTTTATTTTATTTTATTTTATTGTATTTTATTTTATTTTATTTTATTTTATTTTATTTTATTTTATTTTATTTTATTTTATTTTATTTTATTTTATTTTATTTTATTTTATTTTATTTTATTTTATTTTATTTTATTTTATTTTATTTTATTTTATTTTATTTTATTTTATTTTATATTATTTTATTTTATTTTATTTTATTTTATTTTATTTTATTTTATTTTATTTTATTTTATTTTATTTTATTTTATTTTATTTTATTTTATTTTATTTTATTTTATTTTATGTTATTTTATTTTATTTTATTTTATTTTATTTTATTTTATTTTATTTAATTTTATTTTATTTTATTTTATTTTATTTTATTTTATTTTATTTTATTTTATTTTATTTTATTTTATTTTTTTTTATTTTTTTTTATTTTTTTTTATTTTATTTTATTTTATTTTATTTTATTTTATTTTATTTTATTTTATTTTATTTTATTTTATTTTATTTTACTTGATATTATTATTTTATATTATATTATTATCTCTATTTAATTTATGTATATATTCATATTAAGAAAGCTAGACAAAGTTAATAGTAAAGAAAAGAAAGTTATAACACCTTTTAATTCAGCAAGCTTATAAAATATTTTTCAATGATTACAATCTTTGATGGTTTCCGATAAGGATCATAAGAACGTTTGGATTGTTTATACAGAGTATTTACAATGCCAAAATGTTTTGTGATTTGAAACGAAAAACACCACTGTTTGCATTTATTAAAAATATGTAGGCATTTTAAGAAAAATGTTTCTTAAAATTGTAAAACAGTTTAGGTAAGAAGACTGTTTTGTATTGTAAACTTAAGAAGAAAATTAAGTTATTATTTTCATCTTAAGTAAAATCAAACTACGGACAATGACTGAGACTTAGTGGCCATTTAGATGAAAAAACCCGTCTTTAGCCTCCCTTTGGCAAAGTGCTTTGACATTTTGTCGTTGTTTCTGATTTTGTTTTTAATAAAAAGGTTGTAAGGTAACTTACAACTGGTATTAAAGACAAAATGTTCGAAACACTTTGCCAAAAACACAAATCAAAGAACTTGATTTACCGACTAGTGTTGACTTTAGGAAGAAATACAGTCGAGATCTCTAATGGCCAAAATGAGATAAGACTGTGGGCGGCCATTGAAAAGTCTTTGTCTGTGGGGTTGTCAATAAAACATTAACTTCACCAAAGCCTGATTCGGCGTGCGTTTTGGGTAGGATGTTGAGGGGAGCATTTATAGGTTATTACCCACATATGCTTCTGTATTAACATTCTTTGCCTTAAAACAATCGACATTCTACTTTTGTGGAATTAGATAAGTCAGTGGAAATGTATCTGGACCAAACCGGTAGTGTGTCCAGATACATAGTTTGTATAAGATTAGATACGTATTTATACTAACATTATTTATTAAGTATTTAAGTATTCTTGAGGATGGTAAGAGTACGTCTAAGTGTGGGCGTACCTTTGCCATTAAATCTCCTTCAGAGAGCAAACTCACATATACTAACCCTCACCTTTATGCCACAAATTCTGGTCCAAAAGCCACCACACGCAAAACGGTGGCTTTGGATGAAAAACTAAAATGATTATTTAAAAAAATAATCATACAGGGGAGAGTGGGACACCCGTCTTATTTAAATCTTTTAGGTTAGTGGGGATCTTCGAGGCGGCTAAAGAGAACCCGTGTTGATGCTCTTTAGCAATATTGATTGCCTATCACACACAGTTTTTTCCACCTCCATTATCCAAAAAATTCTTCTTAATATCATAAAATATAAAACCGATAAATAAAATTAATACTCAACGTACAATTTTCCATGCATTCTTACCAAGTTGTTTATGTTATAAAAATGACAAGGGAATTTATGTATGAAGAATTGTTATTGGTTATCACATGCGTACAGGTTCAATACCATTTTAGAGTTAATTAAAGTGGTAGTGCGCCGGTATATATGTGAAATGACCAGAAATAAAATAAAAAATATATAAAATTAAAAAAATATATAGGACTTTTCACTATTTTTTCTTTCTATCACTTTTTCTAAGTAAAAAACTTTTATTTTTCAATACCTTTTCTATTATATTTCTTCTTGTATATATTTTTTCCTACTATTTTTCTTTATTCCTACTACTTTATTTTTTCTGTGATCTAAATTTTTATTCATTCTTTTTTAAATGTAAATTTTCACTCTTATATCTTCTTTACAACATCTTTTTATGACATTTTTTCTACCAATTTTTTGAGAAGTATTTTTTCTGGTTTCGTTTCTGTTACATCGCCAAGAAACAGCTAAAATACGTTTCAGAGCCTATGTTTCAGGACTCTTAATATAAAGAATGTTAAGTTGTGTAGATGATACAACACTTGGTGTTTATATATTCGAGAGCATAAGCCAAAACTAGATTAGTATTTCTTAGAATAGTTATCTTTTTTCTTCTTTCTTTTTTCTAGCTTTTTGCGGGAGTATTATTTCTGGTTTAGTTTTTTGTTTCATAGCCAAGAAACAACTGAAATACGTTTCAGAGCCTGTGTTCTAAAACTTTTAATATAATGAAAATTAGGCTATGTAAATAATAACTTGATTTTTATGTATTTGAGAGCATAAGCTGAACTAGATTAGTATTTCCACAGAATAGTTGTTCTTCTTTTCCTTTTCATTTTTAACTTTTCGAGAGGTATTTTTCTGGTTTAGTTTTTTGTTTCATAGCCAAGAAACAACTAAAATACGTTTTAGAGCCTATGTCTTAAGACTTTTAGTACAATGAAAACTAAGTTATATAAGTAATAACTTGGTTTGTATGTATTTGAGAGTATAAACCGGACTAGATTAGTATTTCACAGAATAGTTATCTTTTTTGTCTTCTTTTTATTTATAACTTTTTGCGAGGTATTTTTCTGGTTTAGTTTTTGTTTCATAGCCAAGAAACAACAAAAATACGTTTCAGAGCCTATGTCTTAAGACTCTTAGTATAATGGAAGTTAAGTTATGTAGACAATACATATCTTGATTTTTATGTATTTGAGAGCATAATCCAAGACTAGATTAGTATTTCACAAAATAGTTATCCTTCCGTATTTTACTTAAAGAATCTTCTTTTTTCAGTAATTTTCCTTAATGACTTTATACACTTCAATCACTCTACACTTTTATATTTTCCACTTTACTACTTTACTACTTAATTCTCGTAGTATTTTCTATAATCCGCCTACTTATCTATATATAAATTTAATATTATCCAAAATAATATTCATTTATTCTTCCATATAGTTTACTCTTTAATTTTTTGTATTTTTCTTACTTTAAATCCTCCTAATTTCTATAATTTAAAAATACCACCCACCAATAAAAAAATCACCCAACAAAAAAACACCCAACAAAAGACCACCCACCAAAAAACCATACCACCACCATACCACATAGCCACCCACCAATATTCTCTTACAAAAAAACCATCCACCAATATTCTTTAAGATAAGAACATCAATTTTATCTGACAAAAAGAATAAAACGAAACTACCTGACAGACAACAACAGTAACTGAAACTCATGACCATAGAACTGAAACAAACAATCTTGTTTTTTTGTACACGACACACTAACACACACCGACATTAACATCAACCAAAACGACTTACCCTAACACATACTGTTCTACTCCAAAAGGACGCCGCTTTGTCGTGATGTAAAAGACGGGATTGCATGCTCCCGCAAATTCTTCTGTCTGCCTGCTGAAGTACAGTTTTTCAGTCTGTGCGTGTTTTCATTTGAGTGCGGTTCGCGTTAATTCAGTTAAACTCGGTTAAAAATAGTTCTTTGGCATGAAAATGTTGCATAAGTTTTGGTTGTGTTTTTTAAAAAATAAAATAATATTTTAAACCAATTAATTTTAATTATAGATTTGTATTGTCCGTAGACAAAAAAAAAATATTAATTTTAAACAAAAAAATATTAATTTATAATCGTAAATATTAATTTAAAATCAAATATATTCAGTTTAGAATATTAATTTTTAATTTAGAGAAGTGTGTTAAATAATAAATAAAACGATATTTTTTTAATACACTTCGTTAATTAAAATAAAATTAAAATACAATAAAAACTCAACGAAATCACGACTTGGACTGAAAAGCAGTACACGTGAGTTAAAATTATATTTTCTATTTTTAATTTTCAATAAATTTTCTTCTTATTAAATAATTTTGCTTCTTGCCGTTAGGAAATTTATATTTATGTATGTATGATTGTTTGTGAAAAAATTATGAATGATTGGTTTGTGATTGTGAGACAAAATGAATGGTCTTAGGAAATAAATGCTTAAAAGCAATTATTTAATTAAGTAGTAGTTTTTCTTTCGAATAGACTCAGCTATTTTCGAATGCATAGCATTCAGTTTTTAGAGGTCGTATTAGAATATTATAATTAGCAAATCCTTCTGATGAGCTTACTTGGCGGTAAGCGAAAAAACGTTTTCAAGGAAGCCCTCGTGCCTACACGGCAAGGCTTAGAAAATTAGGTCGTTTTCCACTTATACTCATCGGGAAGAATATCTTTAAAATATTTTTTACATATTTTTTCATTACATTTTTCAGCAATTTTTTACAAATTTTTAACACCTTTTCCAATCCTCCCTAATTTTAGATGAGAATAGGTTTTTATCTAGTTTTATATTACTTTTTAATATTTTATTTTATTTTATTTTATTTTATTTTATTTTATTTTATTTTATTTTATTTTATTTTATTTTATTTTATTTTATTTTATTTTATTTTATTTTATTTTATTTTATTTTATTTTATTTTATTTTATTTTATTTTATTTTATTTTATTTTATTTTATTTTATTGTATTTTATTTTATTTTATTTTATTTTATTTTATTTTATTTTATTTTATTTTATTTTATTTTATTTTATTTTATTTTATTTTATTTTATTTTATTTTATTTTATTTTATTTTATTTTATTTTATTTTATTTTATTTTATTTTATTTTATTTTATTTTATTTTATTTTATTTTATTTTATTTTATTTTATATTATTTTATTTTATTTTATTTTATTTTATTTTATTTTATTTTATTTTATTTTATTTTATTTTATTTTATTTTATTTTATTTTATTTTATTTTATTTTATTTTATTTTATTTTATTTTATTTTATTTTATTTTATGTTATTTTATTTTATTTTATTTTATTTTATTTTATTTTATTTAATTTAATTTTATTTTATTTTATTTTATTTTATTTTATTTTATTTTATTTTATTTTATTTTATTTTATTTTTTTTTTTTTTATTTTTTTTTTTTTTTTTTTATTTTTTTTTTTTTTTTTTTATTTTATTTTATTTTATTTTATTTTATTTTACTTGATATTATTATTTTATATTATATTATTATCTCTATTTAATTTATGTATATATTCATATTAAGAAAGCTAGACAAAGTTAATAGTAAAGAAAAGAAAGTTATAACACCTTTTAATTCAGCATGTTTATAAAATATTTTTCAATGATTGCAATCTTTGATGGTTTCCGATAAGGATCATAAGAACGTTTGGATTGTTTATACAGAGTATTTACAATGCCAAAATGTTTTGTGATTTGAAACGAAAAACACCACTGTTTGCATTTATTAAAAATATGTAGGCATTTTAAGAAAAATGTTTCTTAAAATTGTAAAACAGTTTAGGTAAGAAGACTGTTTTGTATTGTAAACTTAAGAAGAAAATTAAGTTATTATTTTCATCTTAAGTAAAATCAAACTACGGACAATGACTGAGACTTAGTGGCCATTTAGATGAAAAAACCCGTCTTTAGCCTCCCTTTGGCAAAGTGCTTTGACATTTTGTCGTTGTTTCTGATTTTGTTTTTAATAAAAAGGTTGTAAGGTAACTTACAACTGGTATTAAAGACAAAATGTTCGAAACACTTTGCCAAAAACACAAATCAAAGAACTTGATTTACCGACTAGTGTTGACTTTAGGAAGAAATACAGTCGAGATCTCTAATGGCCAAAATGAGATAAGACTGTGGGCGGCCATTGAAAAGTCTTTGTCTGTGGGGTTGTCAATAAAACATTAACTTCACCAAAGCCTGATTCGGCGTGCGTTTTGGGTAGGATGTTGAGGGGAGCATTTATAGGTTATTACCCACATATGCTTCTGTATTAACATTCTTTGCCTTAAAACAATCGACATTCTACTTTTGTGGAATTAGATAAGTCAGTGGAAATGTATCTGGACCAAACCGGTAGTGTGTCCAGATACATAGTCTGTATAAGATTAGATACGTATTTATACTAACATTATTTATTAAGTATTTAAGTATTCTTGAGGATGGTAAGAGTACGTCTAAGTGTGGGCGTACCTTTGCCATTAAATCTCCTTCAGAGAGCAAACTCACATATACTAACCCTCACCTTTATGCCACAAATTCTGGTCCAAAAGCCACCACACGCAAAACGGTGGCTTTGGATGAAAAACTAAAATGATTATTTAAAAAAATAATCATACAGGGGAGAGTGGGACACCCGTCTTATTTAAATCTTTTAGGTTAGTGGGGATCTTCGAGGCGGCTAAAGAGAACCCGTGTTGATGCTCTTTAGCAATATTGATTGCCTATCACACACAGTTTTTTCCACCTCCATTATCCAAAAAATTCTTCTTAATATCATAAAATATAAAACCGATAAATAAAATTAATACTCAACGTACAATTTTCCATGCATTCTTACCAAGTTGTTTATGTTATAAAAATGACAAGGGAATTTATGTATGAAGAATTGTTATTGGTTATCACATGCGTACAGGTTCAATACCATTTTAGAGTTAATTAAAGTGGTAGTGCGCCGGTATATATGTGAAATGACCAGAAATAAAATAAAAAATATATAAAATTAAAAAAATATATAGGACTTTTCACTATTTTTTCTTTCTACCACTTTTTCTAAGTAAAAAACTTTTATTTTTCAATTACCTTTTCTATTATATTTCTTCTTGTATATATTTTTTCCTACTATTTTTCTTTATTCCTACTACTTTATTTTTTCTGTGATCTAAATTTTTATTCATTCTTTTTTAAATGTAAATTTTCACTCTTATATCTTCTTTACAACATCTTTTTATGACATTTTTTCTACCAATTTTTTGAGAAGTATTTTTTCTGGTTTCGTTTCTGTTACATCGCCAAGAAACAGCTAAAATACGTTTCAGAGCCTATGTTTCAGGACTCTTAATATAAAGAATGTTAAGTTGTGTAGATGATACAACACTTGGTGTTTATATATTCGAGAGCATAAGCCAAAACTAGATTAGTATTTCTTAGAATAGTTATCTTTTTTCTTCTTTCTTTTTTCTAGCTTTTTGCGGGAGTATTATTTCTGGTTTAGTTTTTTGTTTCATAGCCAAGAAACAACTGAAATACGTTTCAGAGCCTGTGTTCTAAAACTTTTAATATAATGAAAATTAGGCTATGTAAATAATAACTTGATTTTTATGTATTTGAGAGCATAAGCTGAACTAGATTAGTATTTCCACAGAATAGTTGTTCTTCTTTTCCTTTTCATTTTTAACTTTTCGAGAGGTATTTTTCTGGTTTAGTTTTTTGTTTCATAGCCAAGAAACAACTAAAATACGTTTTAGAGCCTATGTCTTAAGACTTTTAGTACAATGAAAACTAAGTTATATAAGTAATAACTTGGTTTTTATGTATTTGAGAGTATAAACCGGACTAGATTAGTATTTCACAGAATAGTTATCTTTTTTGTCTTCTTTTTATTTATAACTTTTTGCGAGGTATTTTTCTGGTTTAGTTTTTGTTTCATAGCCAAGAAACAACAAAAATACGTTTCAGAGCCTATGTCTTAAGACTCTTAGTATAATGGAAGTTAAGTTATGTAGACAATACATATCTTGATTTTTATGTATTTGAGAGCATAATCCAAGACTAGATTAGTATTTCACAAAATAGTTATCCTTCCGTATTTTACTTAAAGAATCTTCTTTTTTCAGTAATTTTCCTTAATGACTTTATACACTTCAATCACTCTACACTTTTATATTTTCCACTTTACTACTTTACTACTTAATTCTCGTAGTATTTTCTATAATCCGCCTACTTATCTATATATAAATTTAATATTATCCAAAATAATATTCATTTATTCTTCCATATAGTTTACTCTTTAATTTTTTGTATTTTTCTTACTTTAAATCCTCCTAATTTCTATAATTTAAAAATACCACCCACCAATAAAAAAATCACCCAACAAAAAAACACCCAACAAAAAACCACCCACCAAAAAACCATACCACCACCATACCACATAACCACCCACCAATATTCTCTTACAAAAAAACCATCCACCAATATTCTTTAAGATAAGAACATCAATTTTATCTGACAAAAAGAATAAAACGAAACTACCTGACAGACAACAACAGTAACTGAAACTCATGAGCATAGAACTGAAACAAACAATCTTGTTTTTTTGTACACGACACACTAACACACACCGACATTAACATCAACCAAAACGACTTACCCTAACACATACTGTTCTACTCCAAAAGGACGCCGCTTTGTCGTGATGTAAAAGACGGGATTGCATGCTCCCGCAAATTCTTCTGTCTGCCTACTGAAGTACAGTTTTTCAGTCTGTGCGTATTTTCATTTGAGTGCGGTTCGCGTTAATTCAGTTAAACTCGGTTAAAAATAGTTCTTTGGCATGAAAATGTTGCATAAGTTTTGGTTGTGTTTTTTAAAAAATAAAATAATATTTTAAACCAATTAATTTTAATTATAGATTTGTATTGTCCGTAGACAAAAAAATATTAATTTTAAACAAAAAAATATTAATTTATAATCGTAAATATTAATTTAAAATCAAATATATTCAGTTTAGAATATTAATTTTTAATTTAGAGAAGTGTGTTAAATAATAAATAAAACGATATTTTTTTAATACACTTCGTTAATTAAAATAAAATTAAAATACAATAAAAACTCAACGAAATCACGACTTGGACTGAAAAGCAGTACACGTGAGTTAAAATTATATTTTCTATTTTTAATTTTCAATAAATTTTCTTCTTATTAAATAATTTTGCTTCTTGCCGTTAGGAAATTTATATTTATGTATGTATGATTGTTTGTGAAAAAATTATGAATGATTGGTTTGTGATTGTGAGACAAAATGAATGGTTTTAGGAAATAAATGCTTAAAAGCAATTATTTAATTAAGTAGTAGTTTTTCTTTCGAATAGACTCAGCTATTTTCGAATGCATAGGATTCAGTTTTTAGAGGTCGTATTAGAATATTATAATTAGCAAATCCTTCTGATGAGCTTACTTGGCGGTAAGCGAAAAAACGTTTTCAAGGAAGCCCTCGTGCCTACACGGCAAGGCTTAGAAAATTAGGTCGTTTTCCACTTATACTCATCGGGAAGAATATCTTTAAAATATTTTTTACATATTTTTTCATTACATTTTTCAGCAATTTTTTACAAATTTTTAACACCTTTTCCAATCCTCCCTAATTTTAGATGAGAATAGGTTTTTATCTAGTTTTATATTACTTTTTAATATTTTATTTTATTTTATTTTATTTTATTTTATTTTATTTTATTTTATTTTATTTTATTTTATTTTATTTTATTTTATTTTATTTTATTTTATTTTATTTTATTTTATTTTATTTTATTTTATTTTATTTTATTTTATTTTATTTTATTTTATTTTATTTTATTTTATTTTATTTTATTTTATTTTATTTTATTTTATTTTATTTTATTTTATTTTATTTTATTTTATTTTATTTTATTTTATTTTATTGTATTTTATTTTATTTTATTTTATTTTATTTTATTTTATTTTATTTTATTTTATTTTATTTTATTTTATTTTATTTTATTTTATTTTATTTTATTTTATTTTATTTTATTTTATTTTATTTTATTTTATTTTATTTTATTTTATTTTATTTTATTTTATTTTATTTTATTTTATTTTATTTTATATTATTTTATTTTATTTTATTTTATTTTATTTTATTTTATTTTATTTTATTTTATTTTATTTTATTTTATTTTATTTTATTTTATTTTATTTTATTTTATTTTATTTTATTTTATTTTATGTTATTTTATTTTATTTTATTTTATTTTATTTTATTTTATTTTATTTAATTTAATTTTATTTTATTTTATTTTATTTTATTTTATTTTATTTTATTTTATTTTATTTTATTTTATTTTATTTTATTTTATTTTATTTTATTTTATTTTATTTTATTTTATTTTATTTTATTTTATTTTATTTTATTTTATTTTATTTTATTTTATTTTATTTTATTTTATTTTATTTTACTTGATATTATTATTTTATATTATATTATTATCTCTATTTAATTTATGTATATATTCATATTAAGAAAGCTAGACAAAGTTAATAGTAAAGAAAAGAAAGTTATAACACCTTTTAATTCAGCATGTTTATAAAATATTTTTCAATGATTGCAATCTTTGATGGTTTCCGATAAGGATCATAAGAACGTTTGGATTGTTTATACAGAGTATTTACAATGCCAAAATGTTTTGTGATTTGAAACGAAAAACACCACTGTTTGCATTTATTAAAAATATGTAGGCATTTTAAGAAAAATGTTTCTTAAAATTGTAAAACAGTTTAGGTAAGAAGACTGTTTTGTATTGTAAACTTAAGAAGAAAATTAAGTTATTATTTTCATCTTAAGTAAAATCAAACTACGGACAATGACTGAGACTTAGTGGCCATTTAGATGAAAAAACCCGTCTTTAGCCTCCCTTTGGCAAAGTGCTTTGACATTTTGTCGTTGTTTCTGATTTTGTTTTTAATAAAAAGGTTGTAAGGTAACTTACAACTGGTATTAAAGACAAAATGTTCGAAACACTTTGCCAAAAACACAAATCAAAGAACTTGATTTACCGACTAGTGTTGACTTTAGGAAGAAATACAGTCGAGATCTCTAATGGCCAAAATGAGATAAGACTGTGGGCGGCCATTGAAAAGTCTTTGTCTGTGGGGTTGTCAATAAAACATTAACTTCACCAAAGCCTGATTCGGCGTGCGTTTTGGGTAGGATGTTGAGGGGAGCATTTATAGGTTATTACCCACATATGCTTCTGTATTAACATTCTTTGCCTTAAAACAATCGACATTCTACTTTTGTGGAATTAGATAAGTCAGTGGAAATGTATCTGGACCAAACCGGTAGTGTGTCCAGATACATAGTCTGTATAAGATTAGATACGTATTTATACTAACATTATTTATTAAGTATTTAAGTATTCTTGAGGATGGTAAGAGTACGTCTAAGTGTGGGCGTACCTTTGCCATTAAATCTCCTTCAGAGAGCAAACTCACATATACTAACCCTCACCTTTATGCCACAAATTCTGGTCCAAAAGCCACCACACGCAAAACGGTGGCTTTGGATGAAAAACTAAAATGATTATTTAAAAAAATAATCATACAGGGGAGAGTGGGACACCCGTCTTATTTAAATCTTTTAGGTTAGTGGGGATCTTCGAGGCGGCTAAAGAGAACCCGTGTTGATGCTCTTTAGCAATATTGATTGCCTATCACACACAGTTTTTTCCACCTCCATTATCCAAAAAATTCTTCTTAATATCATAAAATATAAAACCGATAAATAAAATTAATACTCAACGTACAATTTTCCATGCATTCTTACCAAGTTGTTTATGTTATAAAAATGACAAGGGAATTTATGTATGAAGAATTGTTATTGGTTATCACATGCGTACAGGTTCAATACCATTTTAGAGTTAATTAAAGTGGTAGTGCGCCGGTATATATGTGAAATGACCAGAAATAAAATAAAAAATATATAAAATTAAAAAAATATATAGGACTTTTCACTATTTTTTCTTTCTATCACTTTTTCTAAGTAAAAAACTTTTATTTTTCAATTACCTTTTCTATTATATTTCTTCTTGTATATATTTTTTCCTACTATTTTTCTTTATTCCTACTACTTTATTTTTTCTGTGATCTAAATTTTTATTCATTCTTTTTTAAATGTAAATTTTCACTCTTATATCTTCTTTACAACATCTTTTTATGACATTTTTTCTACCAATTTTTTGAGAAGTATTTTTTCTGGTTTCGTTTCTGTTACATCGCCAAGAAACAGCTAAAATACGTTTCAGAGCCTATGTTTCAGGACTCTTAATATAAAGAATGTTAAGTTGTGTAGATGATACAACACTTGGTGTTTATATATTCGAGAGCATAAGCCAAAACTAGATTAGTATTTCTTAGAATAGTTATCTTTTTTCTTCTTTCTTTTTTCTAGCTTTTTGCGGGAGTATTATTTCTGGTTTAGTTTTTTGTTTCATAGCCAAGAAACAACTGAAATACGTTTCAGAGCCTGTGTTCTAAAACTTTTAATATAATGAAAATTAGGCTATGTAAATAATAACTTGATTTTTATGTATTTGAGAGCATAAGCTGAACTAGATTAGTATTTCCACAGAATAGTTGTTCTTCTTTTCCTTTTCATTTTTAACTTTTCGAGAGGTATTTTTCTGGTTTAGTTTTTTGTTTCATAGCCAAGAAACAACTAAAATACGTTTTAGAGCCTATGTCTTAAGACTTTTAGTACAATGAAAACTAAGTTATATAAGTAATAACTTGGTTTGTATGTATTTGAGAGTATAAACCGGACTAGATTAGTATTTCACAGAATAGTTATCTTTTTTGTCTTCTTTTTATTTATAACTTTTTGCGAGGTATTTTTCTGGTTTAGTTTTTGTTTCATAGCCAAGAAGCAACTAAAATACGTTTCAGAGCCTATGCCTTAAGACTCTTAGTATAATGGAAGTTAAGTTATGTAGACAATACATATCTTGATTTTTATGTATTTGAGAGCATAATCCAAGACTAGATTAGTATTTCACAAAATAGTTATCCTTCCGTATTTTACTTAAAGAATCTTCTTTTTTCAGTAATTTTCCTTAATGACTTTATACACTTCAATCACTCTACACTTTTATATTTTCCACTTTACTACTTTACTACTTAATTCTCGTAGTATTTTCTATAATCCGCCTACTTATCTATATATAAATTTAATATTATCCAAAATAATATTCATTTATTCTTCCATATAGTTTACTCTTTAATTTTTTGTATTTTTCTTACTTTAAATCCTCCTAATTTCTATAATTTAAAAATACCACCCACCAATAAAAAAATCACCCAACAAAAAAACACCCAACAAAAAACCACCCACCAAAAAACCATACCACCACCATACCACATAACCACCCACCAATATTCTCTTACAAAAAAACCATCCACCAATATTCTTTAAGATAAGAACATCAATTTTATCTGACAAAAAGAATAAAACGAAACTACCTGACAGACAACAACAGTAACTGAAACTCATGACCATAGAACTGAAACAAACAATCTTGTTTTTTTGTACACGACACACTAACACACACCGACATTAACATCAACCAAAACGACTTACCCTAACACATACTGTTCTACTCCAAAAGGACGCCGCTTTGTCGTGATGTAAAAGACGGGATTGCATGCTCCCGCAAATTCTTCTGTCTGCCTGCTGAAGTACAGTTTTTCAGTCTGTGCGTGTTTTCATTTGAGTGCGGTTCGCGTTAATTCAGTTAAACTCGGTTAAAAATAGTTCTTTGGCATGAAAATGTTGCATAAGTTTTGGTTGTGTTTTTTAAAAAATAAAATAATATTTTAAACCAATTAATTTTAATTATAGATTTGTATTGTCCGTAGACAAAAAAAAAATATTAATTTTAAACAAAAAAATATTAATTTATAATCGTAAATATTAATTTAAAATCAAATATATTCAGTTTAGAATATTAATTTTTAATTTAGAGAAGTGTGTTAAATAATAAATAAAACGATATTTTTTTAATACACTTCGTTAATTAAAATAAAATTAAAATACAATAAAAACTCAACGAAATCACGACTTGGACTGAAAAGCAGTACACGTGAGTTAAAATTATATTTTCTATTTTTAATTTTCAATAAATTTTCTTCTTATTAAATAATTTTGCTTCTTGCCGTTAGGAAATTTATATTTATGTATGTATGATTGTTTGTGAAAAAATTATGAATGATTGGTTTGTGATTGTGAGACAAAATGAATGGTTTTAGGAAATAAATGCTTAAAAGCAATTATTTAATTAAGTAGTAGTTTTTCTTTCGAATAGACTCAGCTATTTTCGAATGCATAGCATTCAGTTTTTAGAGGTCGTATTAGAATATTATAATTAGCAAATCCTTCTGATGAGCTTACTTGGCGGTAAGCGAAAAAACGTTTTCAAGGAAGCCCTCGTGCCTACACGGCAAGGCTTAGAAAATTAGGTCGTTTTCCACTTATACTCATCGGGAAGAATATCTTTAAAATATTTTTTACATATTTTTTCATTACATTTTTCAGCAATTTTTTACAAATTTTTAACACCTTTTCCAATCCTCCCTAATTTTAGATGAGAATAGGTTTTTATCTAGTTTTATATTACTTTTTAATATTTTATTTTATTTTATTTTATTTTATTTTATTTTATTTTATTTTATTTTATTTTATTTTATTTTATTTTATTTTATTTTATTTTATTTTATTTTATTTTATTTTATTTTATTTTATTTTATTTTATTTTATTTTATTTTATTTTATTTTATTTTATTTTATTTTATTTTATTTTATTTTATTTTATTTTATTTTATTTTATTTTATTGTATTTTATTTTATTTTATTTTATTTTATTTTATTTTATTTTATTTTATTTTATTTTATTTTATTTTATTTTATTTTATTTTATTTTATTTTATTTTATTTTATTTTATTTTATTTTATTTTATTTTATTTTATTTTATTTTATTTTATTTTATTTTATTTTATTTTATTTTATTTTATTTTATTTTATTTTATTTTATTTTATTTTATTTTATTTTATTTTATATTATTTTATTTTATTTTATTTTATTTTATTTTATTTTATTTTATTTTATTTTATTTTATTTTATTTTATTTTATTTTATTTTATTTTATTTTATTTTATTTTATTTTATTTTATTTTATTTTATTTTATTTTATTTAATTTTATTTTATTTTATTTTATTTAATTTAATTTTATTTTATTTTATTTTATTTTATTTTATTTTATTTTATTTTATTTTATTTTATTTTATTTTATTTTATTTTATTTTATTTTATTTTATTTTATTTTATTTTATTTTATTTTATTTTATTTTATTTTATTTTATTTTATTTTATTTTACTTGATATTATTATTTTATATTATATTATTATCTCTATTTAATTTATGTATATATTCATATTAAGAAAGCTAGACAAAGTTAATAGTAAAGAAAAGAAAGTTATAACACCTTTTAATTCAGCATGTTTATAAAATATTTTTCAATGATTGCAATCTTTGATGGTTTCCGATAAGGATCATAAGAACGTTTGGATTGTTTATACAGAGTATTTACAATGCCAAAATGTTTTGTGATTTGAAACGAAAAACACCACTGTTTGCATTTATTAAAAATATGTAGGCATTTTAAGAAAAATGTTTCTTAAAATTGTAAAACAGTTTAGGTAAGAAGACTGTTTTGTATTGTAAACTTAAGAAGAAAATTAAGTTATTATTTTCATCTTAAGTAAAATCAAACTACGGACAATGACTGAGACTTAGTGGCCATTTAGATGAAAAAACCCGTCTTTAGCCTCCCTTTGGCAAAGTGCTTTGACATTTTGTCGTTGTTTCTGATTTTGTTTTTAATAAAAAGGTTGTAAGGTAACTTACAACTGGTATTAAAGACAAAATGTTCGAAACACTTTGCCAAAAACACAAATCAAAGAACTTGATTTACCGACTAGTGTTGACTTTAGGAAGAAATACAGTCGAGATCTCTAATGGCCAAAATGAGATAAGACTGTGGGCGGCCATTGAAAAGTCTTTGTCTGTGGGGTTGTCAATAAAACATTAACTTCACCAAAGCCTGATTCGGCGTGCGTTTTGGGTAGGATGTTGAGGGGAGCATTTATAGGTTATTACCCACATATGCTTCTGTATTAACATTCTTTGCCTTAAAACAATCGACATTCTACTTTTGTGGAATTAGATAAGTCAGTGGAAATGTATCTGGACCAAACCGGTAGTGTGTCCAGATACATAGTCTGTATAAGATTAGATACGTATTTATACTAACATTATTTATTAAGTATTTAAGTATTCTTGAGGATGGTAAGAGTACGTCTAAGTGTGGGCGTACCTTTGCCATTAAATCTCCTTCAGAGAGCAAACTCACATATACTAACCCTCACCTTTATGCCACAAATTCTGGTCCAAAAGCCACCACACGCAAAACGGTGGCTTTGGATGAAAAACTAAAATGATTATTTAAAAAAATAATCATACAGGGGAGAGTGGGACACCCGTCTTATTTAAATCTTTTAGGTTAGTGGGGATCTTCGAGGCGGCTAAAGAGAACCCGTGTTGATGCTCTTTAGCAATATTGATTGCCTATCACACACAGTTTTTTCCACCTCCATTATCCAAAAAATTCTTCTTAATATCATAAAATATAAAACCGATAAATAAAATTAATACTCAACGTACAATTTTCCATGCATTCTTACCAAGTTGTTTATGTTATAAAAATGACAAGGGAATTTATGTATGAAGAATTGTTATTGGTTATCACATGCGTACAGGTTCAATACCATTTTAGAGTTAATTAAAGTGGTAGTGCGCCGGTATATATGTGAAATGACCAGAAATAAAATAAAAAATATATAAAATTAAAAAAATATATAGGACTTTTCACTATTTTTTCTTTCTATCACTTTTTCTAAGTAAAAAACTTTTATTTTTCAATTACCTTTTCTATTATATTTCTTCTTGTATATATTTTTTCCTACTATTTTTCTTTATTCCTACTACTTTATTTTTTCTGTGATCTAAATTTTTATTCATTCTTTTTTAAATGTAAATTTTCACTCTTATATCTTCTTTACAACATCTTTTTATGACATTTTTTCTACCAATTTTTTGAGAAGTATTTTTTCTGGTTTCGTTTCTGTTACATCGCCAAGAAACAGCTAAAATACGTTTCAGAGCCTATGTTTCAGGACTCTTAATATAAAGAATGTTAAGTTGTGTAGATGATACAACACTTGGTGTTTATATATTCGAGAGCATAAGCCAAAACTAGATTAGTATTTCTTAGAATAGTTATCTTTTTTCTTCTTTCTTTTTTCTAGCTTTTTGCGGGAGTATTATTTCTGGTTTAGTTTTTTGTTTCATAGCCAAGAAACAACTGAAATACGTTTCAGAGCCTGTGTTCTAAAACTTTTAATATAATGAAAATTAGGCTATGTAAATAATAACTTGATTTTTATGTATTTGAGAGCATAAGCTGAACTAGATTAGTATTTCCACAGAATAGTTGTTCTTCTTTTCCTTTTCATTTTTAACTTTTCGAGAGGTATTTTTCTGGTTTAGTTTTTTGTTTCATAGCCAAGAAACAACTAAAATACGTTTTAGAGCCTATGTCTTAAGACTTTTAGTACAATGAAAACTAAGTTATGTAAGTAATAACTTGGTTTTTATGTATTTGAGAGCATAAACCGGACTAGATTAGTATTTCACAGAATAGTTATATTTTTTTCTACTTTTTATTTATAACTTTTTGCGAGGTATTTTTCTGGTTTAGTTTTTGTTTCATAGCCAAGAAACAACAAAAATACGTTTCAGAGCCTATGTCTTAAGACTCTTAGTATAATGGAAGTTAAGTTATGTAGACAATACATATCTTGATTTTTATGTATTTGAGAGCATAATCCAAGACTAGATTAGTATTTCACAAAATAGTTATCCTTCCGTATTTTACTTAAAGAATCTTCTTTTTTCAGTAATTTTCCTTAATGACTTTATACACTTCAATCACTCTACACTTTTATATTTTCCACTTTACTACTTTACTACTTAATTCTCGTAGTATTTTCTATAATCCGCCTACTTATCTATATATAAATTTAATATTATCCAAAATAATATTCATTTATTCTTCCATATAGTTTACTCTTTAATTTTTTGTATTTTTCTTACTTTAAATCCTCCTAATTTCTATAATTTAAAAATACCACCCACCAATAAAAAAATCACCCAACAAAAAAACACCCAACAAAAAACCACCCACCAAAAAACCATACCACCACCATACCACATAGCCACCCACCAATATTCTCTTACAAAAAAACCATCCACCAATATTCTTTAAGATAAGAACATCAATTTTATCTGACAAAAAGAATAAAACGAAACTACCTGACAGACAACAACAGTAACTGAAACTCATGACCATAGAACTGAAACAAACAATCTTGTTTTTTTGTACACGACACACTAACACACACCGACATTAACATCAACCAAAACGACTTACCCTAACACATACTGTTCTACTCCAAAAGGACGCCGCTTTGTCGTGATGTAAAAGACGGGATTGCATGCTCCCGCAAATTCTTCTGTCTGCCTGCTGAAGTACAGTTTTTCAGTCTGTGCGTGTTTTCATTTGAGTGCGGTTCGCGTTAATTCAGTTAAACTCGGTTAAAAATAGTTCTTTGGCATGAAAATGTTGCATAAGTTTTGGTTGTGTTTTTTAAAAAATAAAATAATATTTTAAACCAATTAATTTTAATTATAGATTTGTATTGTCCGTAGACAAAAAAAAAATATTAATTTTAAACAAAAAAATATTAATTTATAATCGTAAATATTAATTTAAAATCAAATATATTCAGTTTAGAATATTAATTTTTAATTTAGAGAAGTGTGTTAAATAATAAATAAAACGATATTTTTTTAATACACTTCGTTAATTAAAATAAAATTAAAATACAATAAAAACTCAACGAAATCACGACTTGGACTGAAAAGCAGTACACGTGAGTTAAAATTATATTTTCTATTTTTAATTTTCAATAAATTTTCTTCTTATTAAATAATTTTGCTTCTTGCCGTTAGGAAATTTATATTTATGTATGTATGATTGTTTGTGAAAAAATTATGAATGATTGGTTTGTGATTGTGAGACAAAATGAATGGTTTTAGGAAATAAATGCTTAAAAGCAATTATTTAATTAAGTAGTAGTTTTTCTTTCGAATAGACTCAGCTATTTTCGAATGCATAGGATTCAGTTTTTAGAGGTCGTATTAGAATATTATAATTAGCAAATCCTTCTGATGAGCTTACTTGGCGGTAAGCGAAAAAACGTTTTCAAGGAAGCCCTCGTGCCTACACGGCAAGGCTTAGAAAATTAGGTCGTTTTCCACTTATACTCATCGGGAAGAATATCTTTAAAATATTTTTTACATATTTTTTCATTACATTTTTCAGCAATTTTTTACAAATTTTTAACACCTTTTCCAATCCTCCCTAATTTTAGATGAGAATAGGTTTTTATCTAGTTTTATATTACTTTTTAATATTTTATTTTATTTTATTTTATTTTATTTTATTTTATTTTATTTTATTTTATTTTATTTTATTTTATTTTATTTTATTTTATTTTATTTTATTTTATTTTATTTTATTGTATGTTTATTTTATTTTTTATTTTATTTTATTTTATTTTATTTTATTTTTATTTTATTTTATTTTATTTTATTTTATTTTATTTTATTTTATTTTATTTTATTTTTATTTTATTTTATTTTATTTTTATTTTATTTAATTTTATTTTTATTTTATTTTATTTTATTTTATTTTATTTTATTTTATTTTATATTAATTTTATTTTATTTTATTTTATTTTATTTTATTTTTATTTTTATTTTATTTTATTTTATTTTATTTTATTTTATTTTATGTTATTTTTATTTTATTTTATTTTATTTTATTTTATTTTATTTTATTTAATTTCAATTTTAGGTTATTTTATTTTAATTTTGTTTTATTTTATTTTAATTTATTTTATTTTATTTTATTTTATTTTATTTTATTTTATTTTATTTTATTTTATTTTATTTTATTTTATTTTATTTTATTTTATTTTACTTGATATTATTATTTTATATTATATTATTATCTCTATTTAATTTATGTATATATTCATATTAAGAAAGCTAGACAAAGTTAATAGTAAAGAAAAGAAAGTTATAACACCTTTTAATTCAGCATGTTTATAAAATATTTTTCAATGATTGCAATCTTTGATGGTTTCCGATAAGGATCATAAGAACGTTTGGATTGTTTATACAGAGTATTTACAATGCCAAAATGTTTTGTGATTTGAAACGAAAAACACCACTGTTTGCATTTATTAAAAATATGTAGGCATTTTAAGAAAAATGTTTCTTAAAATTGTAAAACAGTTTAGGTAAGAAGACTGTTTTTGTATTGTAAACTTAAGAAGAAAATTAAGTTATTATTTTCATCTTAAGTAAAATCAAAACTACGGGACAATGACTGAGACTTAGTGGCCATTTAGATGAAAAACCCCCGTCTTTAGCCTCCCTTTGGCAAAGTGCTTTGACATTTTGTCGTTGTTTCTGATTTTGTTTTTAATAAAAAGGTTGTAAGGTAACTTACAACTGGTATTAAAGACAAAATGTTCGAAACACTTTGCCAAAAACACAAATCGAAGAACTTGATTTACCGACTAGTGTTGACTTTAGGAAGAAATACAGTCGAGATCTCTAATGGCCAAAATGAGATAAGACTGTGGGCGGCCATTGAAAAGTCTTTGTCTGTGGGGTTGTCAATAAAACATTAACTTCACCAAAGCCTGATTCGGCGTGCGTTTTGGGTAGGATGTTGAGGGGAGCATTTATAGGTTATTAACCCACATATGCTTCTGTATTAACATTCTTTGCCTTAAAACAATCGACATTCTACTTTTGTGGAATTAGATAAGTCAGTGGAAATGTAATCTGGACCAAACCGGTAGTGTGTCCAGATACATAGTCTGTATAAGATTAGATACGTATTTATACTAACATTATTTATTAAGTATTTAAGTATTCTTGAGGATGGTAAGAGTACGTCTAAGTGTGGGCGTACCTTTGCCATTAAATCTCCTTCAGAGAGCAAACTCACATATACTAACCCTCACCTTTATGCCACAAATTCTGGTCCAAAAGCCACCACACGCAAAACGGTGGCTTTGGATGAAAAACTAAAATGATTATTTAAAAAAATAATCATACAGGGGAGAGTGGGACACCCGTCTTATTTAAATCTTTTAGGTTAGTGGGGATCTTCGAGGCGGCTAAAGAGAAACCCGTGTTGATGCTCTTTAGCAATATTGATTGCCTATCACACACAGTTTTTTTCCACCTCCATTATCCAAAAAATTCTTCTTAATATCATAAAATATAAAACCGATAAAATAAAATTAATACTCAACGTACAATTTTCCATGCATTCTTACCAAGTTGTTTATGTTATAAAAATGACAAGGGAATTTATGTATGAAGATTTGTTATTGGTTATCACATGCGTACAGGTTCAATACCATTTTAGAGTTAATTAAAGTGGTAGTTGCGCCGGTATATATGTGAAATGACCAGAAATAAAATAAAAAATATATAAAATTAAAAAAATATATAGGACTTTTCACTATTTTTTCTTTCTATCACTTTTTCTAAGTAAAAAACTTTTATTTTTCAATTACCTTTTCTATTATATTTCTTCTTGTATATATTTTTTCCTACTATTTTTCTTTATTCCTACTATTTTATTTTTTTCTGTGATCTAAATTTTTATTCATTCTTTTTTAAATGTAAATTTTCACTCTTATATCTTCTTTACAACATCTTTTTATGACATTTTTTTCTACCAATTTTTTGAGAAGTATTTTTTCTGGTTTCGTTTCTGTTACATCGCCAAGAAACAGCTAAAATACGTTTCAGAGCCTATGTTTCAGGACTCTTAATATAAAGAATGTTAAGTTGTGTAGATGATACAACACTTGGTGTTTATATATTCGAGAGCATAAGCCAAAACTAGATTAGTATTTCTTAGAATAGTTATCTTTTTTCTTCTTTCTTTTTTCTAGCTTTTTGCGGGAGTATTATTTCTGGTTTAGTTTTTTGTTTCATAGCCAAGAAACAACTGAAATACGTTTCAGAGCCTGTGTTCTAAAACTTTTAATATAATGAAAATTAGGCTATGTAAATAATAACTTGATTTTTATGTATTTGAGAGCATAAGCTGAACTAGATTAGTATTTCCACAGAATAGTTGTTCTTCTTTTCCTTTTCATTTTTAACTTTTCGCGAGGTATTTTTCTGGTTTAGTTTTTTGTTTCATAGCCAAGAAACAACTAAAATACGTTTTAGAGCCTATGTCTTAAGACTTTTAGTACAATGAAAACTAAGTTATATAAGTAATAACTTGGTTTTTATGTATTTGAGAGTATAAACCGGACTAGATTAGTATTTCACAGAATAGTTATCTTTTTTGTCTTCTTTTTATTTATAACTTTTTGCGAGGTATTTTTCTGGTTTAGTTTTTGTTTCATAGCCAAGAAACAACAAAAATACGTTTCAGAGCCTATGTCTTAAGACTCTTAGTATAATGGAAGTTAAGTTATGTAGACAATACATATCTTGATTTTTATGTATTTGAGAGCATAATCCAAGACTAGATTAGTATTTCACAAAATAGTTATCCTTCCGTATTTTACTTAAAGAATCTTCTTTTTTCAGTAATTTTCCTTAATGACTTTATACACCTCAATCACTCTACACTTTTATATTTTCCACTTTACTACTTTACTACTTAATTCTCGTAGTATTTTCTATAATCCGCCTACTTATCTATATATAAATTTAATATTATCCAAAATAATATTCATTTATTCTTCCATATAGTTTACTCTTTAATTTTTTGTATTTTTCTTACTTTAAATCCTCCTAATTTCTATAATTTAAAAATACCACCCACCAATAAAAAAATCACCCAACAAAAAAACACCCAACAAAAAACCACCCACCAAAAAACCATACCACCACCATACCACATAACCACCCACCAATATTCTCTTACAAAAAAACCATCCACCAATATTCTTTAAGATAAGAACATCAATTTTATCTGACAAAAAGAATAAAACGAAACTACCTGACAGACAACAACAGTAACTGAAACTCATGACCATAGAACTGAAACAAACAATCTTGTTTTTTTGTACACGACACACTAACACACACCGACATTAACATCAACCAAAACGACTTACCCTAACACATACTGTTCTACTCCAAAAGGACGCCGCTTTGTCGTGATGTAAAAGACGGGATTGCATGCTCCCGCAAATTCTTCTGTCTGCCTGCTGAAGTACAGTTTTTCAGTCTGTGCGTGTTTTCATTTGAGTGCGGTTCGCGTTAATTCAGTTAAACTCGGTTAAAAATAGTTCTTTGGCATGAAAATGTTGCATAAGTTTTTGGTTGTGTTTTTTAAAAAATAAAATAATATTTTAAACCAATTAATTTTAATTATAGATTTGTATTGTCCATAGACAAAAAAATATTAATTTTAAACAAAAAAATATTAATTTATAATCGTAAATATTAATTTAAAATCAAATATATTCAGTTTAGAATATTAATTTTTAATTTAGAGAAGTGTGTTAAATAATAAATAAAACGATATTTTTTAATACGCTTCGTTAATTAAAATAAAATTAAAATACAATAAAAACTCAACGAAATCACGACTTGGACTGAAAAGCAGTACACGTGAGTTAAAATTATATTTTCTATTTTTAATTTTCAATAAATTTTCTTCTTATTAAATAATTTTGCTTCTTGCCGTTAGGAAATTTATATTTATGTATGTATGATTGTTTGTGAAAAAATTATGAATGATTGGTTTGTGATTGTGAGACAAAATGAATGGTTTTAGGAAATAAATGCTTAAAAGCAATTATTTAATTAAGTAGTAGTTTTTCTTTCGAATAGACTCAGCTATTTTCGAATGCATAGCATTCAGTTTTTAGAGGTCGTATTAGAATATTATAATTAGCAAATCCTTCTGATGAGCTTACTTGGCGGTAAGCGAAAAAACGTTTTCAAGGAAGCCCTCGTGCCTACACGGCAAGGCTTAGAAAATTAGGTCTTTTTCCACTTATACTCATCGGGAAGAATATCTTTAAAATATTTTTTACATATTTTTTCATTACATTTTTCAGCAATTTTTTACAAATTTTTAACACCTTTTCCAATCCTCCCTAATTTTAGATGAGAATAGGTTTTTATCTAGTTTTATATTACTTTTTAATATTTTATTTTATTTTATTTTATTTTATTTTATTTTATTTTATTTTATTTTATTTTATTTTATTTTATTTTATTTTATTTTATTTTATTTTATTTTATTTTATTTTATTTTATTTTATTTTATTTTATTTTATTTTATTTTATTTTATTTTATTTTATTTTATTTTATTTAATTTAATTTAATTTTATTTTATTTAATTTTATTTTATTTTATTTTATTTTATTTTATTTTATTTTATTTTATTTTATTCTATTTTATTTTATTTTATTTTATTTTATTTTATTTTATTTTATTTTATTTTATTTTATTTTATTTTATTTTATTTTATTTTACTTGATATTATAATTTTATTTTATATTATTATCTCTATTTAATTTATGTATATATTCATATTAAGAAAGCTAGACAAAGTTAATAGTAAAGAAAAGAAAGTTATAACACCTTTTAATTCAGCAAGTTTATAAAATATTTTTCAATGTTGCAATCTTTGATGGTTTCCGATAAGGATCATAAGAACGTTTGGATTGTTTATACAGAGTATTTACAATGCCAAAATGTTTTGTGATTTGAAACGAAAAACACCACTGTTTGCATTTATTAAAAATATGTAGGCATTTTAAGAAAAATGTTTCTTAAAATTGTAAAACAGTTTAGGTAAGAAGACTGTTTTGTATTGTAAACTTAAGAAGAAAATTAAGTTATTATTTTCATCTTAAGTAAAATCAAACTACGGACAATGACTGAGACTTAGTGGCCATTTAGATGAAAAACCCCGTCTTTAGCCTCCCTTTGGCAAAGTGCTTTGACATTTTGTCGTTGTTTCTGATTTTGTTTTTAATAAAAAGGTTGTAAGGTAACTTACAACTGGTATTAAAGACAAAATGTTCGAAACACTTTGCCAAAAACACAAATCAAAGAAGATGATGGACTCATGTGCATGAGGAATTGACCAATTAAATTTTAAAAAAACTCATAAAATGAAATTTAACGGAAGATTTTTCTCTTTTCTTACTTCTATTAAATTTGTTACTTCACTTTTCTGTTACTTTTACTTTTCTTTTAGTTTTCTTTTATTCTTAGTAATTTTTTAATTTGAGGGTAACTTTTGTGCGGGATATTTTTTCTGGTTTCGGTTATTGTCACATAGCCAAGAACCAACTAAAATACGGTTCAGAGCCTATGCCTCAAGACTCTTAGCATGTAGGAATTGGGTAGATGCAGATAACATTTTGCTTGGTTCTATATGTTTGAGAGCATGAACTGGAATTAGATTGGTATTTTCGCGGATTAGTTATTTTCAATTTTTTCCACTTCTTATAGCCTTTTTGTGACATGTTTTTCTGGTTTGGGTTTTTTGCTACATAGCCAAGAACCAACTAAAATACGGCTCAGAGCCTATGTTCCAAAACTCTTAATATAATGGAGATTGAGTATTGTAGACGATGCATTGCTCGGTCTTTATGTATTTGAGAGCATGAGCTAGAACTAGATTGGTATGCACAGAATGGTTATTCCTTTTCTTCTATTCTATTTAATATATAACTTTTTTCACTTCATTCTTTTCTATTCATTTTCTTATAATTATCTTTCTATACTTTTTCTTAATCTCCGCTTAAAATTATAATTATTTGAGGTAAAAACCTTAAAAATACCAAAAAAAACCCAACCCTTAACCTAATCTTAAAAAAACCCACCCTCAACCCAATCTTTAATTAAAAGATTGTTGTAAAGTACGGCTAATCAGTTCATGCGTGGTTCTGGTCGAGTGCGGTTCGTTTTAATTTTTTTCTTTTGAAATATTAAAATAAAATTAAATATAATAATTAAATTTACGCGGGTCGTTAAAATCTAATAAAAATAAAGAACTCGGCAGGATTTTTGCGGGACTGAGGAGCAGTATTTTATAGTAAGTTTTTTTAAATTGAATATTTTTTTCATATTAAAATTTTTTTTCTTTCTATTTTTATTGGTTGTAAGTTTCTGTATGTGTGTGAATGTATGATTGTGGTAAATAGTTGCGAGAATACAATTGTTCACAGTTAAGTGAATGGTTGTGGACTTGCAATTGTTTATGAATGAAATTTTTCTTATTTTTTTGAGTAGACTTAGTTTTTTTCGAATGCGTAGCATTCAGATTTTAGAGGTTGTGGTAGGATATTTAAAGTAGAAATCCTTCTGATGAGCTTACTTGGCGGTAAGCGAAAAAACGTTTTAAAGGAAGCCCTCGTGCCTTCACGGCAAGGCTTAAATGTTAGGTCGTTTTTCACTCTTCATCGTCGGGAAGTATATCTTTTATTTTTTCAGGTTTTTCAGCATTTTTTTAGGTTTTGTTAGATTTTTTAGAATATTATTATTACTTCTTTTAATTTTATCTTGTGTTGGCATCATATCATGTCGTGTTATATTGACATGATATTATGTAGCACATTTGTAGTTTTGTGATATTTTGCATGTTTTTATTAATTTTATGTAGCACATTTGCAGTTTATGTTTTATGTTGCATGTATTTATGTTTTATTTATTTCATTTATATTATATTATGTTGTGGGGCACTGTATTGTATTGCAATTTATTGCAGTATTTTGTGGTGTTCTATAGCATGATTAATTTTATATATATATATTTATTGTATTATATTATTGTATTTTATTTTATTATATTATTGCATGGTATAGTATTTTCATTCGGTGATGGTTTTCGATAAAAATCATAAAGGCATTTTGATTGAAAATACGAAGTATTTACAATCTTAATATGTTTTTTTGATTTGAAACGGAAAACACCATCTTATGAATTTATTAAATTGTGTTAGGCATATAGGAGAAAAAAAATTTTTTTTAATAAATTAATTTATTATATGTTAGGCATTTTAAGAAAAATGTTTCTTAAAATTGTAATAGAGTTTAGATTTAGAAGACAGTTGTTTATATTGTAAACTCAGTTGAAAATGAGTTAATATTTTCAATCTGAGTAAATTAAAATCAAACAACGGACATTGACTGAGACTTAGTGGCCATTTAGATGAAAAACCCGTCTTTAGCCTCCCTTTGGCAAAGTGCTTTGACATTTTGTCGTTGTTTCTGATTTTGTTTTTAATAAAAAGGTTGTAAGGTAACTTACAACTGGTATTAAAGACAAAATGTTCGAAACACTTTGCCAAAAACACAAATCAAAGAGAATGTCTTAAAACTCTCAGTATTATGAAAATTAAGTTATGTAAGTAATAACTTGATTTTTATGTATTAGAGAGCATAAGCTGGACTAGATTAGTATTTCATAGAATAGTTATTTTTTTCTCTTTTTATTTATAACTTTTTGCGAGGTATTTATTCTGGTTTAGCTTTTGTTTCATAGCCAAGAAACAACTACAATACGTATCAGAGCCTATGTCTTAAACTCTTAGTATAATGGAAGTTGAGTTATGTTTATAATTCATAACTTGATTTTTATGTATTTGAGAGCATAAGCCAAAACTAGATTAGTATGTCACAGAATAGTTATCATTCCGTTTTTTACTTAAAGAATCTTCTCTTTCCAGTAATTTTCCTTAATACCTTTATACACTTAAATCACTCAACACTTTTATATTTATCTACTTACTACTTTACTACTTAATTCTCATAGTAATTTCTATAATTCGCCTACTTGTCTATATTTAAAATTAATATTATCCATAATAATATTAATTTATTTTTCCCATATATCTTTTTCTTTCTTTTATGTATTTTTCTTTTTTAATCCTCCTAATTTCTATAATTTAAAAATACCACCCACCAAAAAAATCACCCAACAAAAAACCACCCACCAAAAAACCATTCCACCACCATACCATATAACCACCCACCAATATTCTCTTAAAAAAAACCCACCCACCAATATTCTTCAACAGAAGAACATCAGTTTTATCTGACAACAAGAATATAACAAAACTACCTGACAGACAACAACAGTAACTGAAACTTATGACCAAAAAACTGGAACAGACAATCTCTTTTTGAACACGACACACAAACACATACACCTACATGACATCAACCAACACAACATGACCCTAACAAATACTGTTTTTACTCCAAAGGACGCCGCTTTGTCGTGATGTGAAAGTCGGGATTGCATGCTCTCGCAATTCTTTTCTGTTTGCATTCCGAAGTACAGTTTTTCAGTCTGTGCGTGTTTTAGTTTGAGTACGGTTCGCGTTAATAATAGTTAAAAATAGTTATTTTGTATGCAAATGTAGCATGAATATTGATTGTGTTATTTTAAATGAACAAATAATATGTTTAAAATTATATTGTGGTTTTCGTTAAATAAAAAATTAATTAATTAAAATTACAAAATAATTTGTTTTAAATTAAAAATGGGAAAACCAAGTTTTTTGAAATAAAAATATTTTTAAAACGTTTCGTTAATTAAAATAAAAATCAATAAAACTAAAATAATCATTGCTTAGACTGAAAAGCAGTATACGTGAGGTATGTTTTATTTCTAATTTTTATCATTTTTAAATAAATTTATAATTATCAATTTTTAATAAATTTTTTTTATTATTTCAAAATATTATTTTGCTTTTTGTCGCTAGAAAA
>OU612044.1:197774520-198012020 GCA_914767935.1 Coremacera marginata | reverse complement strand
TTAGGCTATGTAAATAATAACTTGATTTTTATGTATTTGAGAGCATAAGCTGAACTAGATTAGTATTTCCACAGAATAGTTGTTCTTCTTTTCCTTTTCATTTTTAACTTTTCGCGAGGTATTTTTCTGGTTTAGTTTTTTGTTTCATAGCCAAGAAACAACTAAAATACGTTTTAGAGCCTATGTCTTAAGACTTTTAGTACAATGAAAACTAAGTTATATAAGTAATAACTTGGTTTTTATGTATTTGAGAGTATAAACCGGACTAGATTAGTATTTCACAGAATAGTTATCTTTTTTTCTACTTTTTATTTATAACTTTTTGCGAGGTATTTTTCTGGTTTAGTTTTTGTTTCATAGCCAAGAAACAACAAAAATACGTTTCAGAGCCTATGTCTTAAGACTCTTAGTATAATGGAAGTTAAGTTATGTAGACAATACATATCTTGATTTTTATGTATTTGAGAGCATAATCCAAGACTAGATTAGTATTTCACAAAATAGTTATCCTTCCGTATTTTACTTAAAGAATCTTCTTTTTTCAGTAATTTTCCTTAATGACTTTATACACCTCAATCACTCTACACTTTTATATTTTCCACTTTACTACTTTACTACTTAATTCTCGTAGTATTTTCTATAATCCGCCTACTTATCTATATATAAATTTAATATTATCCAAAATAATATTCATTTATTCTTCCATATAGTTTACTCTTTAATTTTTTGTATTTTTCTTACTTTAAATCCTCCTAATTTCTATAATTTAAAAATACCACCCACCAATAAAAAAATCACCCAACAAAAAAACACCCAACAAAAAACCACCCACCAAAAAACCATACCACCACCATACCACATAACCACCCACCAATATTCTCTTACAAAAAAACCATCCACCAATATTCTTTAAGATAAGAACATCAATTTTATCTGACAAAAAGAATAAAACGAAACTACCTGACAGACAACAACAGTAACTGAAACTCATGACCATAGAACTGAAACAAACAATCTTGTTTTTTTGTACACGACACACTAACACACACCGACATTAACATCAACCAAAACGACTTACCCTAACACATACTGTTCTACTCCAAAAGGACGCCGCTTTGTCGTGATGTAAAAGACGGGATTGCATGCTCCCGCAAATTCTTCTGTCTGCCTACTGAAGTACAGTTTTTCAGTCTGTGCGTGTTTTCATTTGAGTGCGGTTCGCGTTAATTCAGTTAAACTCGGTTAAAAATAGTTCTTTGGCATGAAAATGTTGCATAAGTTTTTGGTTGTGTTTTTTAAAAAATAAAATAATATTTTAAACCAATTAATTTTAATTATAGATTTGTATTGTCCATAGACAAAAAAATATTAATTTTAAACAAAAAAATATTAATTTATAATCGTAAATATTAATTTAAAATCAAATATATTCAGTTTAGAATATTAATTTTTAATTTAGAGAAGTGTGTTAAATAATAAATAAAACGATATTTTTTAATACGCTTCGTTAATTAAAATAAAATTAAAATACAATAAAAACTCAACGAAATCACGACTTGGACTGAAAAGCAGTACACGTGAGTTAAAATTATATTTTTTATTTTTAATTTTCAATAAATTTTCTTCTTATTAAATAATTTTGCTTCTTGCCGTTAGGAAATTTATATTTATGTATGTATGATTGTTTGTGAAAAAATTATGAATGATTGGTTTGTGATTGTGAGACAAAATGAATGGTTTTAGGAAATAAATGCTTAAAAGCAATTATTTAATTAAGTAGTAGTTTTTCTTTCGAATAGACTCAGCTATTTTCGAATGCATAGCATTCAGTTTTTAGAGGTCGTATTAGAATATTATAATTAGCAAATCCTTCTGATGAGCTTACTTGGCGGTAAGCGAAAAAACGTTTTCAAGGAAGCCCTCGTGCCTACACGGCAAGGCTTAGAAAATTAGGTCTTTTTCCACTTATACTCATCGGGAAGAATATCTTTAAAATATTTTTTACATATTTTTTCATTACATTTTTCAGCAATTTTTTACAAATTTTTAACACCTTTTCCAATCCTCCCTAATTTTAGATGAGAATAGGTTTTTATCTAGTTTTATATTACTTTTTAATATTTTATTTTATTTTATTTTATTTTATTTTATTTTATTTTATTTTATTTTATTTTATTTTATTTTATTTTATTTTATTTTATTTTATTTTATTTTATTTTATTTTATTTTATTTTATTTTATTTTATTTTATTTTATTTTATTTTATTTTATTTTATTTTATTTTATTTTATTTTATTTTATTTTATTTTATTTTATTTTATTTTATTTTATTTTATTTTATTTTATTTTATTTTATTTTATTTTATTTTATTTTATTTTATTTTATTTTATTTTATTTAATTTAATTTAATTTAATTTTATTTTATTTAATTTTATTTTATTTTATTTTATTTTATTTTATTTTATTTTATTTTATTCTATTTTATTTTATTTTATTTTATTTTATTTTATTTTATTTTATTTTATTTTATTTTATTTTATTTTATTTTATTTTATTTTATTTTACTTGATATTATAATTTTATTTTATATTATTATCTCTATTTAATTTATGTATATATTCATATTAAGAAAGCTAGACAAAGTTAATAGTAAAGAAAAGAAAGTTATAACACCTTTTAATTCAGCAAGTTTATAAAATATTTTTCAATGTTGCAATCTTTGATGGTTTCCGATAAGGATCATAAGAACGTTTGGATTGTTTATACAGAGTATTTACAATGCCAAAATGTTTTGTGATTTGAAACGAAAAACACCACTGTTTGCATTTATTAAAAATATGTAGGCATTTTAAGAAAAATGTTTCTTAAAATTGTAAAACAGTTTAGGTAAGAAGACTGTTTTGTATTGTAAACTTAAGAAGAAAATTAAGTTATTATTTTCATCTTAAGTAAAATCAAACTACGGACAATGACTGAGACTTAGTGGCCATTTAGATGAAAAACCCCGTCTTTAGCCTCCCTTTGGCAAAGTGCTTTGACATTTTGTCGTTGTTTCTGATTTTGTTTTTAATAAAAAGGTTGTAAGGTAACTTACAACTGGTATTAAAGACAAAATGTTCGAAACACTTTGCCAAAAACACAAATCAAAGAAGATGATGGACTCATGTGCATGAGGAATTGACCAATTAAATATTAAAAAAACTCATAAAATGAAATTTAACGGAAGATTTTTCTCTTTTCTTACTTCTATTAAATTTGTTACTTCACTTTTCTGTTACTTTTACTTTTCTTTTAGTTTTCTTTTATTCTTAGTAATTTTTTAATTTGAGGGTAACTTTTGTGCGGGATATTTTTTCTGGTTTCGGTTATTGTCACATAGCCAAGAACCAACTAAAATACGGTTCAGAGCCTATGCCTCAAGACTCTTAGCATGTAGGAATTGGGTAGATGCAGATAACATTTTGCTTGGTTCTATATGTTTGAGAGCATGAACTGGAATTAGATTGGTATTTTCGCGGATTAGTTATTTTCAATTTTTTCCACTTCTTATAGCCTTTTTGTGACATGTTTTTCTGGTTTGGGTTTTTTGCTACATAGCCAAGAACCAACTAAAATACGGCTCAGAGCCTATGTTCCAAAACTCTTAATATAATGGAGATTGAGTATTGTAGACGATGCATTGCTCGGTCTTTATGTATTTGAGAGCATGAGCTAGAACTAGATTGGTATGCACAGAATGGTTATTCCTTTTCTTCTATTCTATTTAATATATAACTTTTTTCACTTCATTCTTTTCTATTCATTTTCTTATAATTATCTTTCTATACTTTTTCTTAATCTCCGCTTAAAATTATAATTATTTGAGGTAAAAACCTTAAAAATACCAAAAAAACCCAACCCTTAACCTAATCTTAAAAAAACCCACCCTCAACCCAATCTTTAATTAAAAGATTGTTGTAAAGTACGGCTAATCAGTTCATGCGTGGTTCTGGTCGAGTGCGGTTCGTTTTAATTTTTTTCTTTTGAAATATTAAAATAAAATTAAATATAATAATTAAATTTACGCGGGTCGTTAAAATCTAATAAAAATAAAGAACTCGGCAGGATTTTTGCGGGACTGAGGAGCAGTATTTTATAGTAAGTTTTTTTAAATTGAATATTTTTTTCATATTAAAATTTTTTTTCTTTCTATTTTTATTGGTTGTAAGTTTCTGTATGTGTGTGAATGTATGATTGTGGTAAATAGTTGCGAGAATACAATTGTTCACAGTTAAGTGAATGGTTGTGGACTTGCAATTGTTTATGAATGAAATTTTTCTTATTTTTTTGAGTAGACTTAGTTTTTTTCGAATGCGTAGCATTCAGATTTTAGAGGTTGTGGTAGGATATTTAAAGTAGAAATCCTTCTGATGAGCTTACTTGGCGGTAAGCGAAAAAACGTTTTAAAGGAAGCCCTCGTGCCTTCACGGCAAGGCTTAAATGTTAGGTCGTTTTTCACTCTTCATCGTCGGGAAGTATATCTTTTATTTTTTCAGGTTTTTCAGCATTTTTTTAGGTTTTGTTAGATTTTTTAGAATATTATTATTACTTCTTTTAATTTTATCTTGTGTTGGCATCATATCATGTCGTGTAATATTGACATGATATTATGTAGCACATTTGTAGTTTTGTGATATTTTGCATGTTTTTATTAATTTTATGTAGCACATTTGCAGTTTATGTTTTATGTTGCATGTATTTATGTTTTATTTATTTCATTTATATTATATTATGTTGTGGGGCACTGTATTGTATTGCAATTTATTGCAGTATTTTGTGGTGTTCTATAGCATGATTAATTTTATATATATATATTTATTGTATTATATTATTGTATTTTATTTTATTATATTATTGCATGGTATAGTATTTTCATTCGGTGATGGTTTTCGATAAAAATCATAAAGGCATTTTGATTGAAAATACGAAGTATTTACAATCTTAATATGTTTTTTTGATTTGAAACGGAAAACACCATCTTATGAATTTATTAAATTGTGTTAGGCATATAGGAGAAAAAAAATTTTTTTTAATAAATTAATTTATTATATGTTAGGCATTTTAAGAAAAATGTTTCTTAAAATTGTAATAGAGTTTAGATTTAGAAGACAGTTGTTTATATTGTAAACTCAGTTGAAAATGAGTTAATATTTTCAATCTGAGTAAATTAAAATCAAACAACGGACATTGACTGAGACTTAGTGGCCATTTAGATGAAAAACCCGTCTTTAGCCTCCCTTTGGCAAAGTGCTTTGACATTTTGTCGTTGTTTCTGATTTTGTTTTTAATAAAAAGGTTGTAAGGTAACTTACAACTGGTATTAAAGACAAAATGTTCGAAACACTTTGCCAAAAACACAAATCAAAGAGAATGTCTTAAAACTCTCAGTATTATGAAAATTAAGTTATGTAAGTAATAACTTGATTTTTATGTATTAGAGAGCATAAGCTGGACTAGATTAGTATTTCATAGAATAGTTATTTTTTTCTCTTTTTATTTATAACTTTTTGCGAGGTATTTATTCTGGTTTAGCTTTTGTTTCATAGCCAAGAAACAACTACAATACGTATCAGAGCCTATGTCTTAAACTCTTAGTATAATGGAAGTTGAGTTATGTTTATAATTCATTACTTGATTTTTATGTATTTGAGAGCATAAGCCAAAACTAGATTAGTATGTCACAGAATAGTTATCATTCCGTTTTTTACTTAAAGAATCTTCTCTTTCCAGTAATTTTCCTTAATACCTTTATACACTTAAATCACTCAACACTTTTATATTTATCTACTTACTACTTTACTACTTAATTCTCATAGTAATTTCTATAATTCGCCTACTTATCTATATTTAAAATTAATATTATCCATAATAATATTAATTTATTTTTCCCATATATCTTTTTCTTTCTTTTATGTATTTTTCTTTTTTAATCCTCCTAATTTCTATAATTTAAAAATACCACCCACCAAAAAAATCACCCAACAAAAAACCACCCACCAAAAAACCATACCACCACCATACCACACAATCACCCACCAATATTCTCTTAAAAAAAACCCACCCACCAATATTCTTCAACAGAAGAACATCAGTTTTATCTGACAACAAGAATATAACAAAACTACCTGACAGACAACAACAGTAACTGAAACTTATGACCAAAAAACTGGAACAGACAATCTCTTTTTGAACACGACACACAAACACATACACCTACATGACATCAACCAACACAACATGACCCTAACAAATACTGTTTTTACTCCAAAGGACGCCGCTTTGTCGTGATGTGAAAGTCGGGATTGCATGCTCTCGCAATTCTTTTCTGTTTGCATTCCGAAGTACAGTTTTTCAGTCTGTGCGTGTTTTAGTTTGAGTACGGTTCGCGTTAATAATAGTTAAAAATAGTTATTTTGTATGCAAATGTAGCATGAATATTGATTGTGTTATTTTAAATGAACAAATAATATGTTTAAAATTATATTGTGGTTTTCGTTAAATAAAAAATTAATTAATTAAAATTACAAAATAATTTGTTTTAAATTAAAAATGGGAAAACCAAGTTTTTTGAAATAAAAATATTTTTAATACGTTTCGTTAATTAAAATAAAAATCAATAAAACTAAAATAATCATTGCTTAGACTGAAAAGCAGTATACGTGAGGTATGTTTTATTTCTAATTTTTATCATTTTTAAATAAATTTATAATTATCAATTTTTAATAAATTTTTTTTATTATTTCAAAATATTATTTTGCTTTTTGTCGCTAGAAAATTATTATTCACGTGTGTATGATTGTCTGAGAAAAACAGTGTGTTTGCTTTGTGACTGTGAGTTTGGATGATTGTTTGTAATGAATAATTGCATGAAAGCAATTGTCCAACATATAGGTTTTTCTTCGTATAGAATTAGTTATCTTCGAATGCATAGCATTCAGTTTTTAGAGGTTGCATCAGGAAATCAATTAGAAATCCTTCTGATGAGCTTACTTGGCGGTAAGCGAAAAAACGTTTTAAAGGAAGCCCTCGTGCCTTCACGGCAAGGCTTAGAACTTAGGTCGTCTCCACTCATATGCATCGGGAAGAATATCTTTAAAATATTTTTTATATATTTTTTTATTTTTCAGCAATTTTTTAACACCTTTTTCAATCTTCCCCAATTTCAGATGAGAATAGTTTTTATTTTATTTTATTTTATTTTATTTTATTTTATTTTATTTTATTTTATTTTATTTTATTTATTTTATTTTATTTTATTTTATTTTATTTTATTTTATTTTATTTTATTTTATTTTATTTTATTTTATTTTATTTTATTTTATTTTATTTTATTTTATTTTATTTTATTTTATTTTATTTTATTTTATTTTATTTTATTTTATTTTATTTTATTTTATTTTATTTTATTTTATTTTATTTTATTTTATTTTATTTTATTTTATTTTATTTTATTTTATTTTATTTTATTTTATTTTATTTTATTTTATTTTATTTTATTTTATTTTATTTTATTTTATTTTATTTTATTTTATTTTATTTTATTTTATTTTATTTTATTTTATTTTATTTTATTTTATTTTATTTTATTTTATTTTATTTTATTTTATTTTATTTTATTTTATTTTATTTTATTTTATTTTATTTTATTTTATTTTATTTTATTTTATTTTATTTTATTTTATTTTATTTTATTTTATTTTATTTTATTTTATTTTATTTTATTTTATTTTATTTTATTTTATTTTATTTTATTTTATTTTATTTTATTTTATTTTATTTTATTTTATTTTATTTTATTTTATTTTATTTTATTTTATTTTATTTTATTTTATTTTATTTTATTTTATTTTATTTTATTTTATTTTATTTTATTTTATTTTATTTTATTTTATTTTATTTTATTTTATTTTATTTTATTTTATTTTATTTTATTTTATTTTATTTTATTTTATTTTATTTTATTTTATTTTATTTTATTTTATTTTATTTTATTTTATTTTATTTTATTTTATTTTATTTTATTTTATTTTATTTTATTTTATTTTATTTTATTTTATTTTATTTTATTTTATTTTATTTTATTTTATTTTATTTTATTTTATTTTATTTTATTTTATTTTATTTTATTTTATTTTATTTTATTTTATTTTATTTTATTTTATTTTATTTTATTTTATTTTATTTTATTTTATTTTATTTTATTTTATTTTATTTTATTTTATTTTATTTTATTTTATTTTATTTTATTTTATTTTATTTTATTTTATTTTATTTTATTTTATTTTATTTTATTTTATTTTATTTTATTTTATTTTATTTTATTTTATTTTATTTTATTTTATTTTATTTTATTTTATTTTATTTTATTTTATTTTATTTTATTTTATTTTATTTTATTTTATTTTATTTTATTTTATTTTATTTTATTTTATTTTATTTTATTTTATTTTATTTTATTTTATTTTATTTTATTTTATTTTATTTTATTTTATTTTATTTTATTTTATTTTATTTTATTTTATTTTATTTTATTTTATTTTATTTTATTTTATTTTATTTTATTTTATTTTATTTTATTTTATTTTATTTTATTTTATTTTATTTTATTTTATTTTATTTTATTTTATTTTATTTTATTTTATTTTATTTTATTTTATTTTATTTTATTTTATTTTATTTTATTTTATTTTATTTTATTTTATTTTATTTTATTTTATTTTATTTTATTTTATTTTATTTTATTTTATTTTATTTTATTTTATTTTATTTTATTTTATTTTATTTTATTTTATTTTATTTTATTTTATTTTATTTTATTTTATTTTATTTTATTTTATTTTATTTTATTTTATTTTATTTTATTTTATTTTATTTTATTTTATTTTATTTTATTTTATTTTATTTTATTTTATTTTATTTTATTTTATTTTATTTTATTTTATTTTATTTTATTTTATTTTATTTTATTTTATTTTATTTTATTTTATTTTATTTTATTTTATTTTATTTTATTTTATTTTATTTTATTTTATTTTATTTTATTTTATTTTATTTTATTTTATTTTATTTTATTTTATTTTATTTTATTTTATTTTATTTTATTTTATTTTATTTTATTTTATTTTATTTTATTTTATTTTATTTTATTTTATTTTATTTTATTTTATTTTATTTTATTTTATTTTATTTTATTTTATTTTATTTTATTTTATTTTATTTTATTTTATTTTATTTTATTTTATTTTATTTTATTTTATTTTATTTTATTTTATTTTATTTTATTTTATTTTATTTTATTTTATTTTATTTTATTTTATTTTATTTTATTTTATTTTATTTTATTTTATTTTATTTTATTTTATTTTATTTTATTTTATTTTATTTTATTTTATTTTATTTTATTTTATTTTATTTTATTTTATTTTATTTTATTTTATTTTATTTTATTTTATTTTATTTTATTTTATTTTATTTTATTTTATTTTATTTTATTTTATTTTATTTTATTTTATTTTATTTTATTTTATTTTATTTTATTTTATTTTATTTTATTTTATTTTATTTTATTTTATTTTATTTTATTTTATTTTATTTTATTTTATTTTATTTTATTTTATTTTATTTTATTTTATTTTATTTTATTTTATTTTATTTTATTTTATTTTATTTTATTTTATTTTATTTTATTTTATTTTATTTTATTTTATTTTATTTTATTTTATTTTATTTTATTTTATTTTATTTTATTTTATTTTATTTTATTTTATTTTATTTTATTTTATTTTATTTTATTTTATTTTATTTTATTTTATTTTATTTTATTTTATTTTATTTTATTTTATTTTATTTTATTTTATTTTATTTTATTTTATTTTATTTTATTTTATTTTATTTTATTTTATTTTATTTTATTTTATTTTATTTTATTTTATTTTATTTTATTTTATTTTATTTTATTTTATTTTATTTTATTTTATTTTATTTTATTTTATTTTATTTTATTTTATTTTATTTTATTTTATTTTATTTTATTTTATTATTTTATTTTATTTTATTTTATTTTATTTTATTTTATTTTATTTTATTTTTATTTTTTTTATTTTATTTTATTTTATTATATAATTATATTAAGAAAGCTAGACACAGTTAAAAGAAAGAAAAAGAAAAGAATATATATGTTTAATTTAGCTAGTTTATAAAATATTGTAAAATGATTTCAATCTTTGATGGTTTTCGATAAGAATCATAAGAACGTTTGGATTGTTAATACAGAGTATTTACAACCACAAAATGTTTTGTGATTTGAAACGGAAAACACCACTGTTTGAATTTATTAAAAATATGTAGGCATTTTAAGAAAAATGTTTCTTAAAATTGTAAAACAGTTTAGGTAAGAAGACTGCTTTGTATTGTAAACTTAAGAAGAAAATGAAGTTATTATTTTCAACTTAAGTAAAATCAAACTACGGACAATGACTGAGACACAGTGGCCATTTAGATGAAAAACCCGTCTTTAGCCTCCCTTTGGCAAAGTGCTTTGACATTTTGTCGTTGTTTCTGATTTTGTTTTTAATAATAAGGTTGTAAGGTAACTTACAACTGGCATTAAAGACAAAATGTTCGAAACACTTTGCCAAAAACACAAATCAAAGAACTTGGTTGTCCAAATGTAATTTGTTTGACAAGGATGTTGTGACCTTCCATCTACTCATTTATGACTTACGAGCTTAGTATTACGGGGGCATCCTTGATTTTATGAGGGCTAATTTTATTGTTCCGGTTTTGCAATTAGTTGCAAAGAGGCTTAAATTGTATATTTGTGTTTGTTATAAAACAAGTAAACAGCTTTATCTATACTAAAGTGTTAAACGATCTGTATCTCTGTGATATATATGTCAGTAATTATGTTACTGTTATGTGTGTGTTGAGATATCGGATATTTTCTCATTTTAACAATGTTATAGTATTAGTCTTTTTAGTGTTTGAGTATATATATATGAAAATATGTTATCTGTATTGTATCATAAATATTGTTGTGATTATTATATAGGAGTTGTTCTATTAACATATAATGTTAATTTACAACTGGGTAGTTTGGGGCACACTCTCTTATAAGTAGGCTTTGAATAGGAATAGGAATAGGAATTGTGAGTTAATTTTGTGTATTGGTTGGCAGTCATAAATTAAGATGTGTTGTGTTTGTGCGCGAATAATTGACGCGTGTTTTTTGGTGTGTGTTTTTTTGGATTACCGGTTCAATCCAACATTTTCAATCTTCTTTGGGGTGAGTTTATATTTTCAATTTTGCAAAGATATTTCATTGATATTAATTCTCTTAAGAAGGCAGCCATTGTTACAAAATGAGTCAACTTCAGTGAGACTCTCTGAGTATCTGAAGAGGTGTGGCCTATTTTGTACGAGTTGCTCTGAGCACATCTCTGTGTGTTGAAGCCTTTTTTGGTTTTTGTCAACCATTTTTGTTTATAATTGCTCTCTGAGCAAAATTGTGTTAATGTAACTTACCCGGTACGAAATTAGACTGGTGTAATAGTGGTTACCCAGATGAGTATATATAATACTCTTCAAATTATAAAAGGTGTTGGGTGATGAGTGGGGGCGAATGGGGGGAGTGGAGGGGGTGCTGCCAAAACAGGGCGTGAGGTAAGTTTTTATTATTATTTATTATTATTATTTTCATTGTTCTTTCTGTTTTAATATATGTACTGTAGTTTATTAATTAATTATATATTTCTATAATGATACAATTTTTATAATAAGGGGGGAGTAGGGATTTAAGCTTTTTTTAATGCAGTAGCATTCTTAGGCAATTAATTAAATTTTAATTAATTGATAGTAGTCAAAAATCCAACTGATGAGTCCTTTTGGCAGAGGACGAAAAACGTTTCTTGGAAGCCCATGGCCTTCACGGCATTACTTATATGTATCTGTCGTGAATATACATAAATATGGGTGGCTTAGTTTGATTATTTAGTTAATTTTGTATATTGTTGCTTGCATGTCATTTTTCATTGCATTGCATTGCTTGCATTGTTTTTCGTCTGCTATTTGTAATTTGTAAAAAAATGTTTTCCATTTCTTTTATCTTTTTCAGGTACTCATGCATATTTTGTGCATATTTTTGGATTTTTGAGTGTTTTTGGGGGGAGTGGGGGGGGGGGGGATTTTTTGGTTCATTGATTTGGCTTATTTTAAGTTATATTTAGTTCTTATTATATAAATTATAAATATCACCCAATAGATATTTGCTGTTTGTTGAAGCTAAGTGATTCCCTACATTATTGGTGTTATGTAGCATCTGATTTGCACATGGGGACATTGGAGTCAAGAAGTGCTGCATGTTCAAGTGGTGTTGTGGCATTTTGTATCATCACATCAGGTTTCTGGTCATGTTAATTTGTTTAATATGATAAATATGGGGAAGCCCTTGTGTTGATACAATGAAGCGTTCTGTCGCGTTATGCCTAGGCTTGTATCTCCAGTCAATTTTTATATATAAAAAAGTTGAAAGGTTAATAGAACTATTGACCCATTCTGGAATACAAAAGTCGCAATGGTTGCGTTTTAGAGTCGAGTAGGAGGCAATGTATTCTCATCTGTTTAGTTGCTTTATGTTGAATATTTATGTCCAATATGCTGCGACATTCACTTGGGGTACATCGTAGCGTTCTGTCGTGTCTTATGCCTTAGGCTTGCATTTTTCCTACAAAGAGTTTATAGTACTTAAACTCTGAGGTGATGATCCTCTTGGAAATGCATTATCGCGGTTTACCGTGTTTTTTCAGATATTTGTATAGGGTTGATTGATCAAAGAGTGTGACAATGGATAATTGTTAGATTGTAATATAATTCTATTCTTATGTTGAATCATTCAATTGTCTGTGTCAAATTTTTTGATTGACATTTTAACGGTTTTGTCCGGGAAAAGAGCATGTTTGATGCAAGCGACTTATTTAAGGTGCCTGTTCCTTATGGATATTATTCAACAGCTGCCTTGAATAGGTTAAATTCTATTACTCGTAATGTCAGCAATGTGCAGAATAGATGTGGCTCCCTTTAGTGTGGAGAATCTGCTTGGTCAAAATAGGTAGTGAAGCATAGTAATATCCGTTGTTTTGTGTTTTTGTGTTGAAATTTGAGTTTTCCTTTTAATATACTGGATTTTGTTTGTTTTTGCAGATTAACATAGTTGTATATAGTTTAATTTGTAAATTCACGCAAGATTTATGGTATCTGTCCGAAAGGAGTTCCAAATATGCTTCCTGGGTAATGAGTAGCAATGTATGTACCTTTTTCTTATTGGGTAGTTTTTTGTCGAGATGGGGAGGCCATTTTGGTTTTTATCAACCATCTTTGTTTATAATTGCTCTCTGAGAGGGAGGTGTGGCCTATTTGTAAATGTGATTCATGCCCAGTAAGAAGAATGTAAAAGGGAAATTGTACTCTAATAGAATATGCCCAGTGGTAATTTGGATTATTCTATAAATTGTAATGTGTAAATTCATGGTAAAGTCAATTTGACTGCGGATGTTATTATACATTTTATTGTCTGATATCTCTTGTCTTGTGTATACGAACACATGTAGATTGTGTGCTTAAGGCTGTGATTATGCCAAACATTTGCAGTTCTAAGTTATCTGAATTGTTAATGGTTTTGGTATTAGTCAGTGTGTAGGTAAGTTTTTAGAATATATTAAATATTTTATATTATAAGTTGTTTTAACATTAGTGTTATGTAGATGTGTGTATATATGTATATATATGTATATATATATATATATATATGTGTGTACGTATGTGCATGTGTGTGTGTGCATATTCATATGTTTGTACGCCGAAGACTCCGTGTATTGTTAGATATATACAGTTTTTGTGGTACAAGTCTTGTGGTTTCCCATTGATTTTGAATGGAAAAGAGTCAGTGTATTCTGTATACTTTTCTGCACAACACTAACGGTACTGATTACAGAACGGAGGCCATCAGGCAGGTATTCAAGTAATGTCGTCTAAAGAAGGTTAGATAAGTATAAGATTTTCATTGTGGGGTTGAAGGGCTATCAGCTGGTATGCCCTGACTTGCAATCATCTTGTGTATAATCTTTTTTATGGTGGTTTTTATATCATAAGATTTTAAGCAAGGTTGAAGGTCATACAATAGGATAGTTCCTGACTCACAATAGTCTTTTACGCGTTAGGGATGTTGTGTGGGGATTTTTGGATTTAATTGCTGGGGTAGTGATTGACTGCTTGATGGACTCTACGGCATGACCGTGTATGTATTAAGGAATATTTTGATGAGCCATCATTCAAGTTATGTAATGGTGCCTTTGACATATGTTAAAGATTCTTTAATACATGTTTTGTAAAATAACTGAGTCTTTCTCTACAAAATCGGTTAATTAGACTCTAATTATGTGCTGAACAGTTTGAAGTTTTGACGGTCTTCGGCTGAAAATTTTGGCGAGAGGTTAACTATGTTTGTGGGATAATTTCTTCATAGTTCCGTTTTGGTTACATCGCCAAGGAAAGCAACTAAATAACGTTTCAGAGCCTATATTTCCAGACTCTTAGTATGATAACATCTTAGCTAATGTATATTATGCATAGTGTGGGTTTATTGTATTTGAGAGCATAAGCCAGAACTAGGCAATTATTTTCATAGGGATGGTTGTCCTTGGTGCCTAATTTTTTGTGATGTTAACCGTGTTATGGAGTACTCGGTTATAGTTCCGTTTTGGCTACATCGCCAAGGAAAGCAACAAAATAACGTTTCAGAGCCTATGTTTCCAAGCTCTTAATGCGTAAAGGATTAAGGGAGTGAATGTTACATACACAGCTGGATTCTTTATGCATTTGGGAGCATAAGCCAGAACTAAATTTGTGTCTTCACTGGATGGTTGCTCCTCACAATTAGTAATTTTTGAGCCGAAGATAAAGTAGAGGGTTGATAATCGTACTTTTTCGTAACATAATCTTTGCGATACATGGACGCTCTACATTATAATAATCGTACTAGTTCGCAATATGATCTATGCGATATATGTATGCTCTACATTATAATTATTGGTACTATTTTTTCGTAATATGATCTATGCGATATGTGTATGCTCTTTATTTTATAATCATACTATTTTCGTAATATGATCTATGCGATACACGTATGTTCTACATTATAACAATTGTACTATTGTCGTATAGTATCTATGCGATACACGTATGTTTTTCCATTATAATAATCGTACTATTTCGTAATTTGATTTGTGCGATATATGTATGTTCTACATTAACAAGATTACTTTCTATTGAAAATTCATATATTTTGTCTTCATCAAGGCCTTTGATGAAAACGAACATGTTTGATGCAAGTGACTCATTTAAGGTGACTGTCCCTTATTCAAAAGCTGTCTATTCAAAAGGCTGTTGTAGCGGTTAGAGTCTATGATATTTTGATGTATGATATATGGCTTAGATTCCGAAAACTCTGGGCGTTTGTAAAGTAGCATACTGAATTGAGTCCAAATCAAGTAAATGAACTGTTGAGGAGCACTTATGTAGATATCATGCAAGTTATGCAATGATACCTACTAACACAATAAATGTTCCTTAACTGCCAATAAATATGTTTGTCATACCCATCTTGTTCAAAATTGGTTAGGTTAGCTTAGGACTCATGCATTGTTTTGATTACATTTTCATCACTAGCTTAGGCATGCTAGAAACCTTCCCTTGTAGTCTTCTTAAATTGACAAGGGTATTTAGTAAAGATGGTCGTAAAGAAGGGAGGGCTTAGGGGTGAATCCATATATTCACCCCCACTGGGGGTTATTGGATTTTTATGGATATTTTATAGGTAATAAAAACCTTTTCTGTGAGGAGCAGCCCGGATTTCTTTACAACCAGCCCTCCGGAAATCGATTAGATCTGATGGGTAATGGAATTCAGTACAAAAAGGGTCTGCTCCTTTACACAAGTACTGGGGTATCTATTCATGGATGTTTAATAATTGTTGTGAAAATCATGTTGTGGTTGCTTCTCTATTGATTCTGTCTTGGTTTTTTCCTATTTTAGGCAAGTATCAGAAGTGGTGGATTGCTGCTTTTATACATCATGATTTATAGCACTCTATTTCCTTCCATGAGAGATATTATGTGGAAAGTGTGGCTTGTGAGGCATTGTGCGTAGACGTGAAGTTTTTATATTTGACTTGGGTGTCCCATGTCAAATTTATTAGTTACTTTTAATAACACCAATTTGGTTGTCCAAATGTAATTTGTTTGACAAGGATGTTGTGACCTTCCATCTACTCATTTATGACTTACGAGCTTAGTATTACGGGGGCATCCTTGATTTTATGAGGGCTAATTTTATTGTTCCGGTTTTGCAATTAGTTGCAAAGAGGCTTAAATTGTATATTTGTGTTTGTTATAAAACAAGCTATGTAAACAGCTTTATCTATACTAAAGTGTTAAACGATCTGTATCTCTGTGATATATATGTCAGTAATTATGTTACTGTTATGTGTGTGTTGAGATATCGGATATTTTCTCATTTTAACAATGTTATAGTATTAGTCTTTTTAGTGTTTGAGTATATATATATGAAAATATGTTATCTGTATTGTATCATAAATATTGTTGTGATTATTATATAGGAGTTGTTCTATTAACATATAATGTTAATTTACAACTGGGTAGTTTGGGGCACACTCTCTTATAAGTAGGCTTTGAATAGGAATAGGAATAGGAATTGTGAGTTAATTTTGTGTATTGGTTGGCAGTCATAAATTAAGATGTGTTGTGTTTGTGCGCGAATAATTGACGCGTGTTTTTTGGTGTGTGTTTTTTTGGATTACCGGTTCAATCCAACATTTTCAATCTTCTTTGGGGTGAGTTTATATTTTCAATTTTGCAAAGATATTTCATTGATATTAATTCTCTTAAGAAGGCAGCCATTGTTACAAAATGAGTCAACTTCAGTGAGACTCTCTGAGTATCTGAAGAGGTGTGGCCTATTTTGTACGAGTTGCTCTGAGCACATCTCTGTGTGTTGAAGCCTTTTTTGGTTTTTGTCAACCATTTTTGTTTATAATTGCTCTCTGAGCAAAATTGTGTTAATGTAACTTACCCGGTACGAAATTAGACTGGTGTAATAGTGGTTACCCAGATGAGTATATATAATACTCTTCAAATTATAAAAGGTGTTGGGTGATGAGTGGGGGCGAATGGGGGGAGTGGAGGGGGTGCTGCCAAAACAGGGCGTGAGGTAAGTTTTTATTATTATTTATTATTATTATTTTCATTGTTCTTTCTGTTTTAATATATGTACTGTAGTTTATTAATTAATTATATATTTCTATAATGATACAATTTTTATAATAAGGGGGGAGTAGGGATTTAAGCTTTTTTTAATGCAGTAGCATTCTTAGGCAATTAATTAAATTTTAATTAATTGATAGTAGTCAAAAATCCAACTGATGAGTCCTTTTGGCAGAGGACGAAAAACGTTTCTTGGAAGCCCATGGCCTTCACGGCATTACTTATATGTATCTGTCGTGAATATACATAAATATGGGTGGCTTAGTTTGATTATTTAGTTAATTTTGTATATTGTTGCTTGCATGTCATTTTTCATTGCATTGCATTGCTTGCATTGTTTTTCGTCTGCTATTTGTAATTTGTAAAAAAATGTTTTCCATTTCTTTTATCTTTTTCAGGTACTCATGCATATTTTGTGCATATTTTTGGATTTTTGAGTGTTTTTGGGGGGAGTGGGGGGGGGGGGATTTTTTGGTTCATTGATTTGGCTTATTTTAAGTTATATTTAGTTCTTATTATATAAATTATAAATATCACCCAATAGATATTTGCTGTTTGTTGAAGCTAAGTGATTCCCTACATTATTGGTGTTATGTAGCATCTGATTTGCACATGGGGACATTGGAGTCAAGAAGTGCTGCATGTTCAAGTGGTGTTGTGGCATTTTGTATCATCACATCAGGTTTCTGGTCATGTTAATTTGTTTAATATGATAAATATGGGGAAGCCCTTGTGTTGATACAATGAAGCGTTCTGTCGCGTTATGCCTAGGCTTGTATCTCCAGTCAATTTTTATATATAAAAAAGTTGAAAGGTTAATAGAACTATTGACCCATTCTGGAATACAAAAGTCGCAATGGTTGCGTTTTAGAGTCGAGTAGGAGGCAATGTATTCTCATCTGTTTAGTTGCTTTATGTTGAATATTTATGTCCAATATGCTGCGACATTCACTTGGGGTACATCGTAGCGTTCTGTCGTGTCTTATGCCTTAGGCTTGCATTTTTCCTACAAAGAGTTTATAGTACTTAAACTCTGAGGTGATGATCCTCTTGGAAATGCATTATCGCGGTTTACCGTGTTTTTTCAGATATTTGTATAGGGTTGATTGATCAAAGAGTGTGACAATGGATAATTGTTAGATTGTAATATAATTCTATTCTTATGTTGAATCATTCAATTGTCTGTGTCAAATTTTTTGATTGACATTTTAACGGTTTTGTCCGGGAAAAGAGCATGTTTGATGCAAGCGACTTATTTAAGGTGCCTGTTCCTTATGGATATTATTCAACAGCTGCCTTGAATAGGTTAAATTCTATTACTCGTAATGTCAGCAATGTGCAGAATAGATGTGGCTCCCTTTAGTGTGGAGAATCTGCTTGGTCAAAATAGGTAGTGAAGCATAGTAATATCCGTTGTTTTGTGTTTTTGTGTTGAAATTTGAGTTTTCCTTTTAATATACTGGATTTTGTTTGTTTTTGCAGATTAACATAGTTGTATATAGTTTAATTTGTAAATTCACGCAAGATTTATGGTATCTGTCCGAAAGGAGTTCCAAATATGCTTCCTGGGTAATGAGTAGCAATGTATGTACCTTTTTCTTATTGGGTAGTTTTTTGTCGAGATGGGGAGGCCATTTTGGTTTTTATCAACCATCTTTGTTTATAATTGCTCTCTGAGAGGGAGGTGTGGCCTATTTGTAAATGTGATTCATGCCCAGTAAGAAGAATGTAAAAGGGAAATTGTACTCTAATAGAATATGCCCAGTGGTAATTTGGATTATTCTATAAATTGTAATGTGTAAATTCATGGTAAAGTCAATTTGACTGCGGATGTTATTATACATTTTATTGTCTGATATCTCTTGTCTTGTGTATACGAACACATGTAGATTGTGTGCTTAAGGCTGTGATTATGCCAAACATTTGCAGTTCTAAGTTATCTGAATTGTTAATGGTTTTGGTATTAGTCAGTGTGTAGGTAAGTTTTTAGAATATATTAAATATTTTATATTATAAGTTGTTTTAACATTAGTGTTATGTAGATGTGTGTATATATGTATATATATGTATATATATGTATATATATATATATATATGTGTGTACGTATGTGCATGTGTGTGTGTGCATATTCATATGTTTGTACGCCGAAGACTCCGTGTATAGTTAGATATATACAGTTTTTGTGGTACAAGTCTTGCACGTCTACAGTTAATTAAGGTATTGTTATGTATATTTTCTTGTTAGTTAGTCTGACAAAATAATAGATAGACTTTAGGATTTCTATATGAGATGAGGGGTGGAAAGGGGATTATGTGACAGTGTAGGCACTTATGGGCGACAGTACTTTTTTGACAAAAACTGATTTTTAACGTACGTCTACAACGATAACTTGATGTGGATGGGTTTGTGAATGTTATTGCCTCTTTCCCATTGATTTTGAATGGAAAAGAGTCAGTGTATTCTGTATACTTTTCTGCACAACACTAACGGTACTGATTACAGAACGGAGGCCATCAGGCAGGTATTCAAGTAATGTCGTCTAAAGAAGGTTAGATAAGTATAAGATTTTCATTGTGGGGTTGAAGGGCTATCAGCTGGTATGCCCTGACTTGCAATCATCTTGTGTATAATCTTTTTTATGGTGGTTTTTATATCATAAGATTTTAAGCAAGGTTGAAGGTCATACAATAGGATAGTTCCTGACTCACAATAGTCTTTTACGCGTTAGGGATGTTGTGTGGGGATTTTTGGATTTAATTGCTGGGGTAGTGATTGACTGCTTGATGGACTCTACGGCATGACCGTGTATGTATTAAGGAATATTTTGATGAGCCATCATTCAAGTTATGTAATGGTGCCTTTGACATATGTTAAAGATTCTTTAATACATGTTTTGTAAAATAATTGAGTCTTTCTCTACAAAATCGGTTAATTAGACTCTAATTATGTGCTGAACAGTTTGAAGTTTTGACGGTCTTCGGCTGAAAATTTTGGCGAGAGGTTAACTATGTTTGTGGGATAATTTCTTCATAGTTCCGTTTTGGTTACATCGCCAAGGAAAGCAACTAAATAACGTTTCAGAGCCTATATTTCCAGACTCTTAGTATGATAACATCTTAGCTAATGTATATTATGCATAGTGTGGGTTTATTGTATTTGAGAGCATAAGCCAGAACTAGGCAATTATTTTCATAGGGATGGTTGTCCTTGGTGCCTAATTTTTTGTGATGTTAACCGTGTTATGGAGTACTCGGTTATAGTTCCGTTTTGGCTACATCGCCAAGGAAAGCAACAAAATAACGTTTCAGAGCCTATGTTTCCAAGCTCTTAATGCGTAAAGGATTAAGGGAGTGAATGTTACATACACAGCTGGATTCTTTATGCATTTGGGAGCATAAGCCAGAACTAAATTTGTGTCTTCACTGGATGGTTGCTCCTCACAATTAGTAATTTTTGAGCCGAAGATAAAGTAGAGGGTTGATAATCGTACTTTTTCGTAACATAATCTTTGCGATACATGGACGCTCTACATTATAATAATCGTACTAGTTCGCAATATGATCTATGCGATATATGTATGCTCTACATTATAATTATTGGTACTATTTTTTCGTAATATGATCTATGCGATATGTGTATGCTCTTTATTTTATAATCATACTATTTTCGTAATATGATCTATGCGATACACGTATGTTCTACATTATAACAATTGTACTATTGTCGTATAGTATCTATGCGATACACGTATGTTTTTCCATTATAATAATCGTACTATTTCGTAATTTGATTTGTGCGATATATGTATGTTCTACATTAACAAGATTACTTTCTATTGAAAATTCATATATTTTGTCTTCATCAAGGCCTTTGATGAAAACGAACATGTTTGATGCAAGTGACTCATTTAAGGTGACTGTCCCTTATTCAAAAGCTGTCTATTCAAAAGGCTGTTGTAGCGGTTAGAGTCTATGATATTTTGATGTATGATATATGGCTTAGATTCCGAAAACTCTGGGCTTTTGTAAAGTAGCATACTGAATTGAGTCCAAATCAAGTAAATGAACTGTTGAGGAGCACTTATGTAGATATCATTCAAGTTATGCAATGATACCTACTAACACAATAAATGTTCCTTAACTGCCAATAAATATGTTTGTCATACCCATCTTGTTCAAAATTGGTTAGGTTAGCTTAGGACTCATGCATTATTTTATTTTATTTTATTTTATTTTATTTTATTTTATTTTATTTTATTTTATTTTATTTTATTTTATTTTATTTTATTTTTATTTTATTTTATTTTATTTTATTTTATTTTATTTTATTTTATTTTATTTTATTTTATTTTATATTATTTTATTTTATTTATTTTATTTTATTTTATTTTATTTTATTTATTTTATTTTAATTATTTACTTATTTAGTTATGTAATTATTTTGCTTGATTTCAAATTGAAAGAACCTTTTTGGTTTTTAATTTGAAGTTTTAAGCGCATACCGTATTAATGGATTTATAATATATTATCCATAATACTAATATTATAAGTTATGTATTTAGTTATTTACCTAAAGAAATTGCTTGATTTTAATTTGAAAGAACTTTTTGTTTTTTTTAATTAAAATTCTAAGCACATGTCGTATTAATGGATGGGTAATGTTTCATCCATAATACTGGAAATAAAGTTATTAAAAGGATCTATAATACTTTTAGCAAAAGCTTGATTTTAAAGTGAAAAAAACGTTATTGTTTTTGATTTAAGATTCTAAGCAAATTTTGTATTAATGGCTAAATGTTATTTTATCCATAGTACTGAAGCAAAAAGTTATTAGAGATCCATAATACTAAGAGCATAAGTGACAAAAAGATCCTCCAAAATTATGTAATGAGGATAATTCTAGTATAAGAAAAAAACAAAAAACATGTAAAAATTATAATAGGAGTTTTAAGTAGAGAACGTTTAAAAATAATTGTAAACTTAAAATTGAAGATAAGTTATTTTTCTTCAATTATTGAGTATTAAAATCAAAACATACTGACAAGACTGGACTAAGTGGCCAAATTAGCATTTTTTTACCCCGTCTTTAGCCCCTTGCTTAGCGCTTTGGTACTATGTATATAGTTGTCATTTTTAAAAATTTTTCTGTCTTTTCGACACATTTGTGGGCTTTACTCACAAAATTTAATTTTTTGTATTTTGTAAGCTTAACTAACAAAAACCGAAGTAAATTAGTACAAAGTACCGAAACGCTTCGCAGAAACAACAAATCTATAATAATAGTAATAATAATAATAATAATAATAATAATAATAATAATAATAATAATAATAATAATAATAATAATAATAATAATAATAATAATAATAATAATAATAATAATAATAATAATAATAATAATAATAATAATAATGATAATAATAACAATAAAAATAATAATAATAATAATAATAATAATAATAATAATAATAATAATAATACTAATAATAATAATAATAATAATAATAATAATAATAATAATAATAATAATAATAATAATAATAATAATAATAATAATAATAATAATGATAATAATAATAATAATAATAATAATAATAATAATAATAATAATAATAATAATAATAATAATAATAATAATAATAATAAAAATAATAATGTTATTGATAATGATAATGTTAATAATAATAAGTAATTGTATTAATTGTAATAATATAATAGTAGTATAGTTAATACAACTATACTATGATATTAACGTGTTTTATGTAATACTGATAATAATAATATAATAATTATAATGATATGACAAAAATTGAGACAATATACAAATATATTAGTTAAGGTTAATAATATTTAACAATATTATGTTTGTATTAAAAAAAATAATAGGCTAATTATTAAAATGATATATATATATAAGTATATATTTAGTACAAGGGGAATATAGTGGTTTTGCCATGTGGTATGAATAATTTTTAGAAATTGGTTGTAGGGTTAGTTTTGTTATATATCTTGGTTTTAGTTTTTTGGGGTAGTGTTGTGTTTAGCTTATCTTGTATATGTGAAGATGAACATACCTGTGGTGTTAAGGTAGCGTGAAATGTAGAAGTTGTTGCACTGCTGCCCGTTGGGATTGTGGTTGTACTGATGGTTTTTCTTCTTTGTTTCTTTTTCTTTTTCTTTTGCTAATGACGATTGCTGATATAATATAGCTGCAGTGTATGTGGAAGGTAAGAGAATGATAGATGTTGCTGTATGTATTAGGTTTTGCACTTGAGGACATACTTTGTATTCGGGGAAGTTTTTTCTGGTTTTGGCTTTTGTTTCTGTAGTTTTGTAAGAGTGGTAGTTTGTTACTGTTAGGATTAGATGTATGTTACATGTGTATGGGTGTGTGGAATATATGTTGTGAAAAGGTTAAGGCGGTGACTTTCTCATAGATGATTATATTAGGGTAATTTTTTGTGTTGTTAGGACATTGGTTGCTATAATTTTTGCATCATGTTATTTGATGTAATAAAGTTGAGGAGGGGGGGGGTGTCTATGGTGACGTTAGCTAGGTTTACCTAGGGGTTGATACTATATGTTGGAAAATGGTGGTGATGTTTAGGGTACTGTTGTGGAAAGGGGGGGGGGAGTAAGAGGGATAAAAAAGAGAAAGAAGAAAAAAAGGGGGTCCTAGTGAGGACATAGTATTGTTACACTGATCGAGGCTATCTATTTGGTAGCTATGCTAAATTTATGGTTGCATATTTGGGAGCGCTATTATTACGAACGGTTTGCAGGTAAGTAAAAATTTTTTTGTATGTTTTTTGTATGGTTTTTGTATATTGTTATCCTTATCTTAAATATTTTTGCTTGCATTATTAAGTATATACTAATATAGGTCATATGATGTTCCGCCTTAATGTTGTATAGGGAATAAAAAATTCTTCAAATGCTTATCGAGCATTCAGGCAATTAACTTTGGTTAATTGATATAATTATAAGTCATAGTTAGTTATACAAAAAAACCAACTGATGAGTCCTTATGGCAGAGGATGAAAAACGTTTATTGGAAAGCCCATTGACCTTAACGGTATTATGATTTATGTGCATTTACGGGTGCATATCCATGTATTTATACATGTTGTATGAGGTATTGTGTTTTATCTATATACTTGGATTACCTTAAAAATTGAATTGTTGATCGGTTTTATATGTGATTAATGTTATGAATAATTAACACAACTTATTTTGATTATTGGAGATTAGTACCGTTGTACGTTATATAATATAAGTTTTTCAAATTTATATATAAATAAATTTCTTTTCAGATTTATTCTTTGTAGATTTATGAATGATCTACAACTTAAATAGGTAAGTAGTGTGTGATTATACAAGATTTGGGTTTTTGAGGAGGTAAGTCAGGTGATCGTTGGCCATAATGGAAATATCGGCAGTTGCTGTTGGCCCGATGTTCTCATTATGTATATTGGATTATATATATTGGATATATCCTAGTTTTTAGTGAATTATTTGATATTTTTAGATCCGTTTTAGGGCCGATGTTTCTCGTTATATGTATTGGATTGTATCCTAGATTTAGTAAATTGGTTTGACATTATTAGGTTCGCTTTAGAGGGGAAAGTAGTGGGGGTTGAACTGAGGAATCGAGTATTTATTATTATGGTTAAAAATTTTTTTATTATTAAATTTATATTTTGTGTTTAGTATTGTTTGTTAATACGTAGTTTTTGTAGTGCTGCTTGTTTCACTTAATATATTAGCATCTGGTTGGTGTAACTGTTAGTTTTGGGATTTTTGTTAAGTTATATTTGTTGTTAACGTGATTTATATATTAAATTTAAGAGTTGTAGGTTTTTAGTATATAGGTAGTAATTGAATAAAAATATGTTGAGTTTATTGGGCATGAGAAAAAGTGTGGTGTTATGGTGTGGTTAGTGGTTAGTCAAAGGTTAATGTGTAAACATTATTGTAGCTAGGAAATATGAGGGGAATCATGCATGATTGACGTCTAGGGTGTCTCATATATGAATTTATGTAGGTATTAGTTAAGGGGGTTGGAGTTTATATTTTGTAGATTGTTTAACAGAATTATGTTCTAATATAGCTACATGTATGGTGTGGATTTTAATACTAGGTTTACTGAGAAGATGTGTTCTTTATTGTGGACTGCAGGGTAGAAGTGATTTTAATTTGTTCACTGTTTAGGTAGGATATATAGTTCTCACATAGTGTCATAGTGTCTCGTTATTTTATATTATGTATGGATATGATTGGGGGTAGTAAAATAGGTAAAAAAGTTTTATTGTTATTATATAACTCGATATATACGAATAAGTTAGAGTTATATTAGGGGGGTTTATTTTTATTCTACTTTTATTTATTTTATTTTAGTTGATTTTATTTCATTTTATTTTATTTTATTTAGTTTATCTATATAATATAAGGTTGTTGTTAGATAGATTGACGGTATATTCAGATAGATTGTAGGGTTTTAATTATTAGATATGTAAGAAAAAAAGGGGGGGGGGGATTTCGTGACGTTGAGGTACAAATATATACAGTACATGAGACAAACTGATTGATTACGTACAATGTACAACAGTAACTATGTATGGCTGTGGATGTGAGGTGGCGACGCGGTTCTCCTGTACCCATGGGATATGGGGGGGGGGCATCGGGTGCGGCTTTTCATTCATATTCTGCAAAATGACTTACTGAACTGATGACAGAACAGAGGCTACCTGGCAGGTATCTTAAGTAATGTTTCTTAAGTAGGTTAGATAAGTGCGGGAATTTTCATTGGGAGGCAGATAGCTATTGTTTTTGGGGTGTTTTGATTTGGGTTATCTTGCGCACAACTAGTGTGTGGTAAGGGGGGGTAGTGCTAGAGGATGGCGTCTGGCCCGTAATGATCTTTCTTTGCATGTTAGGGACTTATGTGGGGTTTTTGAAAAATCAAAATTGAGGGGGTAAGGATTCCTCATGGGTTGGTGGATTCGCGATATTCTTCATGTTATTGGGGAATGTTTTGTAGACATTAATCAAGTTATGAATTGGTATCTATAGTGCTGGTGTCCACCGACAGGTGAGGGATTGGTGGTCGGGGAGCATTCATGCAGATGTCATATGTGTTATATTATTGGTATCTGCAATGTAATGGGTGTTCTGTGACTTCTGTTATGATATCCTAAAAATAACAATATTTAGTTTGTTCAAAATTTGTTAGGATAGCTTAGGTTATTATGAAATTCTATATCTCTTATATTTTGTAATACATTTTTAGTTTCTTAATTTCATTATTTTTCTATATGTTTCATAACTTGTCTAATACTCTTACATTTTTCTATACTCTTTATAAATTTCTATACTTTTTTAAAAAAATTTTTTATATTTTTTTTTTAATATTTTTATCAATATTCTCAATAGTCAATATATAACCTTCGTAATATTCTTACATAACTATTTTTCAACCTATTAAAATATTCTTCTAACAATTTTTTACTTTGATTCACAAAAAAATTTTTTTTCCAACAATCCTCTCAACTATTTTCAATATTTTTATATAATTTTTTTCAACAATCTTCTCAACTTTTTTCAATATTTACTATACAAAAAAAATTTTCTTTCAACTTTTCCTTTACAATTTTCAATTTACAATTTTTAATTTTATAGCTAGTTTATATTATGACTTGTGTTATGCAGTGTTTTCGTCGTATTTACTGACTTAACATTGTGTAGCATATTCATATTTAAGAAGGAATTTTAAGAAGAAAAATGTCTCTTAAAATTGTAACAGGAGTTATAATTAGAGAACGTTTTAAAAAAATAATTGGAAACTTAAAATTGAAGAAGAGTTATTTTCTTCAATATAAGTAATATTAAAATCAATACATACGGACAAGACCGAAACTTAGTGGCCAAATAGCAATTTTTTACCCCGTCTTTAGCCCCCTGCTTAGCGCTTTGGTACTATGTACATTGTTATATTCTTAATAATTTTTTCTGTCTTTTCGACATATTTTGTGAGCTTAACTCACAAAATTAAAAATATTCTTTTCTATATTTTGTAAGCTTCCCTTACAAAACCGAAGTAAATTAGTACAAAGTACCGAAACGCTTCGCAAAAACAACAAATCTAGTTCTATATACTAACTTAGCAAAATGCACATATAATAAAACATATAACAATACACGTATTTACAGACATACTAACTTAACCAAACGCACACACATATTACAAAAATAATTTTTTTTCTCTTGCCTTAAAAATATCATAACAATTTTCATATTCAAAAATACCCTAACAAAACTGCCATAAAAAATCCATACACCTATATAAAAATTTTTTCCAAAAATATCATAACAAAACAAAATATCGTCAAAAAACAATAACAACAATACAAAAACAAAATATATTCTTTTGCCAAGAAACAGAAATACCATAGCAAAATATATTTTATCACAGAAAGTATCATAACAAAATAATATAATAAAACATACCAAAAAATATCATAACAAAATATTAGAATATAATAAATCTACCCATAAAAAACATCATAAATTGTCGAAAACAAAACATAGCAAAAAAACGCCATAGAAGATCGTAAGGGAAAAAAACGGTTCCATTCCCAAAATAAAATAATCTAAGATAACATTACTTTTTTCCTAAAGATTTTAGAAAAATAGCCACAAAAAAGTTTTTTATTCAAAAAAGTTTTATCCACTTTAAAAATAATAAAATAAACATTGTGCAAAAAAATCCAAAATAATGAGGTATATTCCTATAAAAGAATAACGAAATGTATATTCTAATTCAAAAATAACGAAATATATTTCTATTCGAAAACATCAGGTTTTTCCTGCATGCAAAAAAAATGCAGCATATTCTACATCAAAAAACAGCGAAAAACATTCGCAACCAAAAAAGGAAATACTTTCCAATAACCAACTTACTTGTTATTTTTTCTTTTCTTTTTATTAAATATAAAAATAGAAATTCATCTTCAAACAGGAAGACCATAGATAGACCACAAAAAGATGCAAACAAATGCAAACATATTGAAACCATAATACAAACTTCGAAGGAAAAAAGCCAAAATACATTGCATAATTTTACAAAAAAAACTCTTTTAAACATATTGAGTTAAAAAAGGCCAAAAAATGTAATGCGTACTTAAAAAAAAGGAGCTGCTTCTCGCTGCAAACTGAAAAGGTAATTGCTTCTCGCTGCGGACTCCAAAAACACTTAAAAACTTTCCCAGGAAGACATGGCGGTGGCTCTCCAAGAAGATAACGGAAAAAAAAGGGTTTTTCTTCTGATGCATCCCATCCATATTTTCAGGCAACTTTTATTTATGCCACATTCCACACATCTAATGCGTATCCTCATGAAACGTTTCTTGGCCACAACGTGTTCTTTTGACACAGTGATTCATGCGAGGGATGTGTTTTTTTTACTGTTGTTTTTGTTGTGGTTTTTCGCGCACATGAAAACGACGGCGACTGGTGCGGAGGGACACAACTACATGTGACTACGCCATTAGCTTACACATTAACTAAGAAGATTTTTACACTGGCAAGGCACAGACGATTTCGGCCAGTTTTTTTTTGTGTCGTTTCCATTAATTTTTTCCGTTGTTGCACTGGACAATTTTTGACCAAAAATTTCTTGATTTCCTTCAGCGAGGGTTTTTCCTCTCTTGTTGAGCAGTTCTTGGAGCAGCTTTTTGTTTGTTTTGTTGTTTTTTTTGTTTATTTTTCTCGACATTTTTTGTGCAATTTTTAAAAGTTGTTTTGTAGCTAAAAGACGTTCGTGCAGCCAATTTATTTTCCCAAAAGTGACATTTTGTACCCTTGTGACTGTTAGAGTTGAAACAATAAAGCAAAAAATGTAAAAGATTATTGGGTGCATTCAGCCGACAAATGTCACTGTGGAAAAAACAAACAAGGTAGTTATTAACAAGAGAAGACATCCATGAAAAAAATAGTCAATATAGAGTAGAAAAGCAAAAAAGAAATTCTAGGACAATTGGGTTTAAAAAAATAAATATGTGGAAATGGTACAGGATAATTGATGGTGAATATTTAGAATGGGTTGAAAGAAATGAGGAAAGGGAAGAAGGAGGATGGGGATATACAAAAAAAACGAATAAAAAAGATAGCCCCATGAATAATTTTGAGAAATTTTATTATTTTTTTCACACATGGCTGGGGATACAAGTGTAAAAAGATAGGAAAGGTTTTTCATTTCTGAGTTCGGGTTTTTTTGATGCACGACTTTAGCGTCCCAAAAGTAGCGGAATATTAAACTTTGAAAACGTCATCTTTGGGATGTTCGGTTGTTTTTTGGCCCTGGTAAGACATTGAAAACAGGTAAAGATTTTTTAAAGTATTTTTTCTTTGGGTGAGGAGTTTTCGGCGAGAGGTTAACGACGCTTTGCGGGGTAGTTTTTCATGGTTCCGTTTTGGTTACATCGCCAAGGACAGCAACTAAAATACGTGTCAGCGCCTATGTTCCTAAACTCTTAACACAATGGGATCTAAGTTAATGTATGTTACAAAAAAACCATGAACTTGGTGTGTTGGAGAGCATAAGCCAGAACTAGACTAGTGCTTCGCGGGAGTGGTTGCCCCTTGATGCCTAATATTCTGTGAGGTTTAACTTTTGTTGTGATGTACTTGTAATAGTTCCGCTTTGGATACATCGCCAAGGACAGCAATTGCAATACGTGTCAGAGCCTATGTTTCCAAACTCTTAGTGCGAAAGGGTTTGTGGTGCAAGACCGGGGTCTTACGCATTCGAGAGCATAAGCCAGAACTGGACAAGTGGCTTCACGGGGAAGTTGTTCTCCGCAATTGCCCTTTTTTCTAAAAATCGAGAGGTGAAGTTAAATCTGGTGAGAGATTTTTGCTAGTCCCATTTTTGGTTACACCGCCAAGGACAGCAACAAAAATACGTGTCAGAGCCTGTGTTTCCAGACTCTTAATACGGATGAAGGCCGATGCAAGGCTATTTTTACGTATTCGAGAGCATAAGCCAGAACTAGTTTAATGCCTTCATTTGATGGTTCTTCACCAAATGCCTTTTTTCTAATTTGAGAATGTCTTCTGAGCTGAAAAACTGTTTTGGGCTTATTAGAGCTAAAATATTTGGTCATTTTGACTGCAAAATTCGGGCGTTAAGGGAATTTTTTTCGTGTATATCGTAAAAATTATACTATGATGTACGTGATATCATTCAATAAAAAGGAAAGGGTTTTTGGTCCAAAAAAATTTTTTTTCTACTATATATATAAAAAAACTAGCTTTGGCATTATGTAAGATTTCATACCGTTCAACACCTTGGTGACATTTTTGAGTTTTTTCTTGGGCTTATACGACATTTAATGTAGTTACAACATTTTGTGTATTTATTATAATCTGTGCCTTTATGACACAACCCTTTATTTTAAAATAAAGGGCTTTTTATACAAAAAAAGATTGTACGAAAATAAGGGCTTAACTTAGGGCTTTACGCTAGGGTTTGACACACGATACTCGGGAAAAACAGTGGAGGGGTTTTGTGTGAGGATTTTATAAAAAATAGTGGAATTCCGAAAGGAATTCAACTATCGAGAGGATGCTTACGGGGCAACTCTATTGTTTTTACCCACCGAACCGGACAATAGTGGCTCCCAGAAAAAAACCCGACTCTAGCGCCCCAAAACATGCAAAGTATTTAACTTTGCAGAACCACATCATCAAAATGATGAAAGACATGGTTTTAAGATTTGTGCCAAGCCACATTAGATATTGTTTGTGCCAAATTACTAGGATACATTTTTTTTAGACATGCTATAGTAGACCATCTAAAAAATGGAATGTACCACCGTGTTTATCACTCATTATCTCCTGTATTTTCAGACCCGGATACGGCAGTTTGTTGTATACTCGTCTTTCATTTTAAAATAGGTACCAAATTAAAAGTACTATATTAAACAAGTTGATGTACAGCTGGTGCCACTGTGCTTATTACTAAAAAAATTTTTTTATTGACAACCTGAAGTTAGTTAATTTTGACCATACTGTTAACTCAGCCAAAACAAAGTACGTATTACCGTACCCACCGCCCATTTTTTCAGTATTGGTCTTCCACGGGTTATGCCAATGTATTTATATTGTATCATACACAAACAATATAAAATTGCTATATATTTTTTCAGTATTGGTCTTCCACGGGTTTTGCCAATGTATTTATATTGTATCATACACAAACATTATAAAATTGCTATATTCTAAATTGCTATATGTAACCTCTTGAAAGGCAGCCTGTACCATTTGTGGGCTACTACTCGACTTTGTAGTGGTTTTTACACATTGGTAGTATTTTTTGTTCTATCCGGATTCCATATATACTTTTGAAAATTTTGTCCCAATTTAAATAAGCTATATGTAACCTTATTGGTGTTTTCATGCCATCTGAAACCTAAATAAATCATTTTAATTTCATCACGGTTTTCCAATTTAAAATATTTTCTAAGTTAATCATTTTATTTTCGTCACGGTGTTCCAATTTAAAATATTTTCTAAGTAAAACATACTATATTGTTGGGGTCCATGTGAAATATAATTTGTTCCACTGTGTTCTTCCACCCAATAGCTCTGTATGGGTCCCCACCCATATGGTGGCAGTTTATTGTACACTTGTCTTCCATTTAAAGTATGTCCCAACCCAAATGTACTATATCCAACCATTTAATACACAGCTTGAGCCACCGTGTTTATCACTCAATACTTTCGTGCTTTGCCAATGTGATTTTGTCTTAATTTACCTGTACTTTTAACCCTATTAATACACACCGTGTACTACCGTACCTACCATTCATTTTCCAGTTTGGCTACCTACTCTTATGGGCAATATACTTATACCGTCTGAAATACAAACAATTTAAAACTCTTATGAGTAATGCACTTATACCATCTGTAATACAAGCAATTTAAGGTTTCCAGATTTTAATTGTCTATTTTAGCCAGTTAAAAGGGGCTAGCACCGCTGTGCCTACTTTTTAACTTTGTGTGTGCTTCCATATTAATTTTGTTTTGACGAGATTACGTATTTGCTTTTCACCCATATTTATAGTCTGTTTAATTTTGTTTTGACGAGATTTCCTATTCTCAAGTCAACATACGTATTTGCTTTTCACCCATATTTATAGTCTGTTTTTGATCTGTCACGTTTCCCTATATACAAGTCAAATAAATGTGTTCCAATTTAAATGTGGTACATTTAACCATATGAAACACAGCTTGTACCTCCGTGTCTACCAATCAATACTCGAGGCATTGGTTTTCCAACCATATTGACAGTTATTCAGTCACCCGAATCTTAATATTTGGAATTATTCGTTGAACTATCATGTTCTCCAGTGTTAAAATGTTCCAAAGAAAGTATCAGGGTTACCGGTTTAGATTAAAACCTGTATTACTGGGCATACCATTTATTCTGATGTGTTGGTTTACACCCATACTGTTTTTCCAACTTTAAAATATAGTTTAATGTAAGCTTGTTATATTTATTCCATTTTAAAAGAGGTTTGTATTCACCCGAAACTTAAACAATTCTAAATGATACACACTTTTTGCTTCCATGGTGTGCCAATTTAAAATCTTTCCCAACTTAAAATTGCTTAAAAGGCAACCTGTGCCACGGTGCTTACCAGTCAACATTTTACCATTCTTCCCATTTCGGAATATGATACAAGTCAAAATTACACACATATTGTTTTCATGTTTCTAGTTTGAAATAGTCTCAATTGAAAATTTGTTTAACAGTTTAAGAGACAATTTGTTCCACCGTGGTTGCCATTCCATATTGCAGTTGGTTGCCATTCAATATTGCAGTTTGTTGCCCCACCCGTAGTAGTAGGGTGTTGATCTTGATTCCCAATTGTATACGTGTTCCATTTTAAATAGCCTATATTTAAAATACAACCCGTTCCACCGTATTTTTCCACCCAATATGTCAACATAAGCTTTCCACCCATATCGGCAGTTTTTATCATGTTTCCTTCTGTAAATTTCATACGTGTTCCGTTTTAAATAGCCTATATTTAAAATACAACCCGTTCCACCGCATTTTCCCACCCAATATGTCAACATATGCTTTCCACCCATATCGGCAGTTTTATTTTGTTTTCCTTCTGTAAATTTTGTCCCAATTTAAATATGATAGGTTTGACCATTTTAATTGCAGCCAGTACTACTGTTTGTACCACTCAATATGTCGGTATTGTCTTTCCACCTATGACTCAATAATATAAAAAAAACACACATTATTTCATTCATGATTTATCTGAAATGGAATATATTCTAACTCAGATATGCTATATTGAAGCATTTATAGCACAACCTGTACCACCATGTTTACCACCCAAAATTTTGGAACGAGATTTGCTTTAATTATTTAAAACACAGCCAGATCCACTGTGTCCATTATGCGATATCTAAATTTTGGTTTCCTTCATCAAGTTACACATAACTGCCTTTTAGCCCTCTAACTTTCTTGACTTGTTTTCTTCACTTCACCCAATTGCACTAACCCACCAACTACCACTGCCGCGTTTTCACCTCATTAATCGTAGCCACATGAGTTTTCCACCTCATACAAACATTTTGTAACAGTCATCTATTCCATAGGAAACAATCCAACGTTTACAGCACATGTAACTTTACCAATAGCCAAGTTCATTTTTACCACATTACAACGTTTACAGCACATGTAACTTTACCAATAGCCAAGTTCATTTTTACCACATTACAACGTTTATAACACAATTAGTCTTACCAATTACCAAAGTCATTTTTGCCTTGCTCAAATTCCCACTTCTCTTGGGTACAATATATCCACCTCCATTTTCCCTACCCAATCATCTGTTCTACCACCCAATCATCTGTTCTACCACCCTGGAACCTTCCATATCTTTTTGTCGTTATTTTGGTTCCCAACTGTTCCCTGATATACCCGCCACCAACAAGAATCTTCTTCTTTTAATTTCTGCTTTCTTATTTTATTGATTTTCGCTTTTGCCTTCTGATGTTAATTTTTGTTTTCTTAATCTATTGGTTTTCGCTTTTGCATTCTGATTTTATGGTTTTCATATTGCATTTTAGCTGGTTTTCTTCTTGTATATAACTTGGTTCTCATCCAAACGTTCTTGGCCTCCTCTGCCTCGTTTTCACCTCTCTAAACAGTTTAACACCACCTTCATCTAACGTCGTGTTGCAGTCATCTGAACATAAAAAATTAATGCAACGTCTTAACACACGTAAATTTATCTTTTAACCAAATTCTATTTACCGCTCATTTCCCTACTACTGGGTTTTCATTTTGTCCACCTTCGTTCTTCCCACCCTATCATCTGTCCCACCACTATTGAACTTCTTATTTTCATGCCTTATTTTGTTTTACCATCTTTTCATGCATTAATTTTGTTTGCCATCGTTTCTATTGTTACGGCCTCCACTTTCAACATTCTTCTTATATTTATTTCTGTCCTATTTTTGTTATTTTATATTGTTTCATAATGTATTTTCCTGTGGGTTTCTTGTATGTTTCGTGTTATTCTTCTTTTAGCTGCCAAATGAGTTTTGTCGCATATGCCATAATTTTATGGAGTTTGGTTGCTTTTTAGACGCAACCGACTTTTTGTGTTTAGACGTAAAAGTATTTCTTCAAATCGATTGGACAGTGAATGTACATTTGTATGACAGTTTTAAAAAGTTTTTCCAAATTATTTTGTTTTCACATTTTGGACATTATTTTTGACAATTATTTGCAGCAATTATACAATAAACTTATAAAGAGCTAAATTATGGGATGTAATTTTTCGGAGAATATCTAAATCGTGACACATAATCTAGATTAAAGTAGATTCAACTAAAAGCAACAAATACATGGATAATTTGTATGACAGCTTAAAATCGCAACTGAGTTTGTTTATCAACTTTTGGACATTATTTCCGGACAATTAAAAATTAAATTTTAAAACAGCCGAATTGGGGAACGTAATTTTCGGAGAATATCTAATTATGGACACATAATCTAGATAAAAACTCGATTCAGCTCAAAGTAACAAATACATTGAAGATTTGTATGACAGTTTTAACGACTGAGTTCGTTTTATTACTTTTTGGACACTATTTTTGACATTTAAATCTATATAAACAGCCAAACTGTGTGGACGTAATTTTCGGTGAATTGCTATTGTGGACACAAAATCTAGATTAAAACTCAATGTCAAGTCACAGTATGCAAACACTCTGGAATTTTAGGCTTATTTGGGAAAAATCTTAGGTTTGATTGTTGTTGCTAGGATTTAAACTTACCTTTTTATGGACGCTAGTAGTTCAGGATTATTTCTCTAAATGTTACCAGGCAGACACTCATTCTTTAGTAGAGCTGTAAACATATAGACAAAGACCAGTTGGTTTTAGGTTAAAGCTAGTGAAAGTTGGTGAACGTGTGTAGCAGTATATCGAATCCTAAAAGGAAAAATAAAGAGAGATGTAAGTTTTTAGTACCCAACCGAGGGTAGCATTATCATTTGTTAAAAAATTAGAAAGTTAGATACAATCTTAAGGATTTCCAGGACTCAGGACATAACTCATCTAAAGGTTAAAGGTATAGGTTATAGGTTAAAGGTATGTGTAAGGGGTTTTAAATAAATGGTAATTTTTCGAAACTCACCTTAACAATTGGTGTTAAACGGAGGAACTACTCCATACATTGAATCTGTGATCAATGTCGTTTCAGGTCACAAGAACCTCTTCCAAAGTTGTTTCAGGTCACAAGAATTTCTTCCAGAGTTTAAGGACAAGTCTTAAGAAGAAATAGAGAATGGTTAGAGGGGTCGTGGTTGAACGTGAAACATTGTTAAAGTTTAATAACTTACGTTCCGAAATTTGCACTCTTTGGAACTTCTAGTTGTAAATTAATGTAGTTCTAGGTTTGTTGGGAGTTAGCAAGTAACTGAGCAGTTGTTCAAGAGTTTATAGGGGTACAAAATCCACGATATAAGATTTTGCTTCATGATTTTTAATTTTTGGATCTAATAAGTGTAAATTATTGTAGCTTTAGTGTTTTCTGTTTGAAGTTCACAATACAAAAAATTTTTTGTGGTAAATTGGGTTTTGAAAATTGGGTTTCAAATGTGTTGTGATTTGCACTAAAGTAGATCCACTATGAGTTGTAAAGTTGGTTGTTGTAAATTTTTGTGTTAAAGTTGGTTTTTGAAAATTTGGTTTTCAGATTTATTATAGTTTTCACTAAAGTAGATCCACTATGAGTGGGAAAGTAGGTTGTTGGAATTTTTGGTTTCAGATTTGTTATGGTCTCTCAATAAAATAGACCCACTATGTTGTTATGAAATGGCCACGATAGTTTGTTGAATTGACCACAGTTTAGGTTTCATATATCCGACAATTTTAGCCTTAAAAACAAATATTATTCACGGAAGAACACCCTACACGGATTTTCTATTCTTCCACACTATACTTGGAACCTATATATTAATTTTTTGGGGTTTTGTTTAGGTTCAAACGCCATTAGTTTTGTATGATTGTATAAATGTAATTTATTGCAGGTATGTGTATTTGAATGTAGTCAAGCATAAGAATGGATGGATGAATACTGGTGAGTATATCGTGTGAATGTATGCATGTCGTTTTAGACAAAGTAGTCAAACACTTGTTTTGATGTTAATTGTTATCATCGATTCTATCCTGCCTTACGGGAAAAATTTGTACTTAGTTCCTGACTTCATTATAAAGTATCAGCAAAATTTACTACTTCATTACGAAGTATTAACAAAATTCACCACGACACTATTTTTCCGACTTCATTATGAAGTATCAGTGAAATTTACTACTTCATTACGAAGTATAAACAAAATTCACCATGACACTATTTTTCCTACTTTATTATGCAGTATTAACTAAATGCTCCTCGACACTATTTTTAACCCACCTAACCCAGCCATTGATATGTACGATATGGGCTTATTTTGTAGTAAATTTAAGTTGTGAAATTTTTAAAAAATTTGGAAAAATTGTTAAATTCTTGTGAAAATCAAATGTAATAGTTAAGAATTTTTTGGAGAATTTTGAGAAAATTAAGTATCTTTTAGAAAAAATTGTTAAATTTTGTGAAAATCAAAAGTAATATTTGAGAATTTTTGTGAAAATTAAGTATCTTTGAGAAAATTTGGGAATTTTAAATCTTAATGTAATTAGAAAAATAGTTTTGGAAAATGCCCTAAGGCTTAAATATAATAGTTTGGAATCTCAATGCTTGTACTAGAGATTTAAATTTTAAATTGGAATGCTTTTGGATTGAATATCCAGAGAATGGATGGCTGTAGAATGCGGATTGGTTGGATTTTGGAGACTGATTTAGAATTTATTTAAATATTTTATCGTGATAAGTAGTATAGCTGAAAAGAGTTTTCCAAATATAAAATGAAAGTCAAAAATTTGTTTTGAAGTTTGTATAATTGTAAAACAGTAATTTGAAGAGTAAAATATGGTAATTGTTCTATGGATTTCCCACAAAATCTTAAAGGAAACCTTAACGGTTTAATAATCGATTTTGGTTTTCAGTTAGTTTTCCCCCCACCAATCTTCTTTTATCCGCCCAATCCTTGATCCATGCATTCCTCAGCCCACATCGACCAAACTAAACCGAAATCTTCAGATTCATTAAATAGAATAGAAGAAAAGGATTAACCATTCTGTGAATACCAATCTAGTTCTAGCTCATGCTCTCAAATACATAAAGACCGAGCAATGCATCGTCTACAATACTCAATCTCCATTATATTAAGAGTTTTGGAACATAGGCTCTGAGCCGTATTTTAGTTGGTTCTTGGCTATGTAGCAAAAAACCCAAACCAGAAAAACATGTCACAAAAAGTGGAAAAAATTGAAAATAACTAATCCGCGAAAGTACCAATCTAATTCCAGTTCATGCTCTCAAACATATAGAACCAAGCAAAAATGTTATCTGCATCTCCCCAATTCCTACATGCTAAGAGTCTTGAGGCATAGGCTCTGAACCGTATTTTAGTTGGTTCTTGGCTATGTGACAATAACCGAAACCAGAAAAAATATCTCGCACAAAAGTTACCCTCAAAATAAAAAATTACTAAGAATAAAAGAAAACTAAGAGAAAAGTAAAAGTAACAGAAAAGTGAAGTAAAATTTAATAGAAGTAAGAAAAGTGAAAAATCTTCCGTTAAATTTCATTTTATCAGTTTTTTAATATTTAATTGGTCAATTCCTCATGCATATTAGCCCATCATCATTCTAATTAACTCTAAAATGATATTGAGCACATACGCATGTGACAGGAAAACCATTAACAGTTCTTCATGTATACAGTTCCTTGCAGTTTTATAACTTAAACTGCTCGGAAAAAACATAAATGAAAAACTATTGTTGGGAGATTTAATTAATTTATCATTTTGTAATATTATAATATTTTTATATTTATAAAAAGGGTAAAAAATAAAAGCTGTGTGTGAAAGGCATTGTGTTTTTGGCAAAGTGTTTCGAACATTTTGTCTTTAATATCAGTTGTAAGTTACCTTACAACCTTTTTATTAAAAACAAAATCAGAAACAACGACAAAATGTCAAAGCACTTTGCCAAAGGGAGGCTTAAGACGGGTTTTTTCATCTAAATGGCCACTAAGTCTCAGTCAATTCCTCATGCATATTAGCCCATCATCATTCTAATTAACTCTAAAATGATATTGAGCACATACGCATGTGACAGGAAAACCATTAACAGTTCTTCATGTATACAGTTCCTTGCAGTTTTATAACTTAAACTGCTCGGAAAAAACATAAATGAAAAACTATTGTTGGGAGATTTAATTAATTTATCATTTTGTAATATTATAATATTTTTATATTTATAAAAAGGGTAAAAAATAAAAGCTGTGTGTGAAAGGCATTGTGTTTTTGGCAAAGTGTTTCGAACATTTTGTCTTTAATACCAGTTGTAAGTTACCTTACAACCTTTTTATTAAAAACAAAATCAGAAACAACGACAAAATGTCAAAGCACTTTGCCAAAGGGAGGCTTAAGACGGGTTTTTTCATCTAAATGGCCACTAAGTCTCAGTCAATGTCCGTTGTTAGATTTTAATTTACTCAGATTGAAAATATTAACTCATTTTCAACTGAGTTTACAATATAAACATTTGTACTCTCAATCTAAACTGTTTTACAATTTTAAGAAACATTTTTCTTAAAATGCCTAACATATTTTTATATATTAATTCTTTTCTTAAAAAAAAGTTTTTTGCTAAATGCCTAACACAATTTAATAAATTCATAAAATGGTGTTTTCCGTTTCAAATCAAAAAGACATATTAAGATTGTAAATACTTCGTATTTTCAATCAAAATGCCTTTATGATTTTTATCGAAAACCATCACCGAATGAAAATATTATACCATGCAATAATATAATAAAATAAAATACAATAATATAATACAATAAATATATATATATATAAAATTAATCATGCTATAGAACACCACAAGATACTGCAATAAATTGCAATACAATACAGTGCCCCACAACATAATATAATATAACTGAAATAAATAAAACATAAATGCATGCAAAATAAAACATAAACTGCAAATGTGCTACATAAAATTAATAAAAACATGCAAAATATCACAAAAAACTACAAATGTGCTACATAATATCATGTCAATATAAGACGACATGATATGATGCCAACACAAGATAAAATTAAAAGAAGTAATGATAATATTCTGGAAAATCTAACAAAACCTAAAAAAATGCTGAAAAACCTGAAAAAATAAAAGATATACTTCCCGACGATGAAGAGTGGAAAACGACCTAACATTTAAGCCTTGCCGTGAAGGCACGAGGGCTTCCTTGAAAACGTTTTTTCGCTTACTGCCAAGTAAGCTCATCAGAAGGATTTCTACTTTTAAATTTCCTTCCACAACCTATAAAGTCTGAATGCTACGCATTCGAAAAAAGCTAAGTCTACTCAAAAAATAAGAAAAAATTCATTCATAAATAATTGCAAGTCCACAACCATTCACTTAACTGCGAATAATTGTATTCTCGCAACCATTTACCACAATCATACATTCACATACGCACGGAAACTTACAACCAGTACAAAATAGAAAAGAAAAAAGTTTAAAAAAATTCAATATAAAAAACTTACTATAAAATACTGCTCCTCAGTCCCGCAAAAATCTTGTCGAAATTTTTAATTTTATTAAATTTAAACGAGTCACGTAAATTTAATTATTATATTTAATTTTATTTTAATATTTCAAAAGAAAAAAATTGAAACGAACCGCTCTCGACCAGAACCACGTTCTTTGATTTGTGTTTTTGGCAAAGTGTTTCGAACATTTTGTCTTTAATACCAGTTGTAAGTTACCTTACAACCTTTTTATTAAAAACAAAATCAGAAACAACGACAAAATGACAAAGCACAAAGGGAGGCTAAAGACGGGTTTTTCATCTAAATGGCCACTAAGTCTCAGTCATTGTCCGTAGTTTGATTTTACTTAAGTTGAAAATAATAACTTAATTTTCTTTTTAAGTTTACAATACAAAACAGTCTTCTTACTGAAACTGTTTTACAATTTTAAGAAACATTTTTCTTAAAATGCCAACATATTTTTAATAAATCCAAACAGTGGTGTCTTCCGTTCCAAATCACAAAACATTTTGGCATTGTAAATACTCTGTATAAACAATCCAAACGTTCTTATGATCCTTATCGGAAACCATCAAAGATTGCAATCATACAACATACAACATATTATAAACTAACTCGCATATCATGTCTTATATCTTCACTCAGAGCAGCCGCACTTCTGCATCCAACACCTCTCCCACACAGCAAAGAAGGAACCGGGACGTGTCATCCACCGCCACTTCAACAGCCTAGCTAGGACCATCAGCTCCAAAAACAACCACAGTAAGTAGTAGTCAAGAAGTCTGTAACACATTCACCAATACACAACACTCTCAAAAACACATACTTTTAAAACACACTCACAGAAACAACACACACAACAATGGACCAATATACACAAGAGATAGAGACCCCCCATCATCATTCACATATGGCATCAAGGTCAATCCCCCACTCCCTATACCACCACACAGACAAAATACACACTATTGTAAAGAAATTACCATAATAATAAGCAGTGCGCCCAATTCCGAGGATTATACCCTGGATGAAGCCGACCTAACAGACAGCGAGGCTCACGACTCATCTTGGGATTCAGCATGCCTAGACAGGCCCAAACCTCTAGATGACTCCGATCCGGAATCTGTGGACTATTTGACTCCGGACTCAATGTCATTTATATGAATGCCATTATATGGTGCAAAAGTCAACTTAAACTATATTTATGTATTCAATAAAAACTACACTTCCTCATAAACCTGCCTATCTTGTTACTATGATTATAAAATGATCCGCACTGCCTCAAAAATGCAGCCATTTACTTTAATAAATGTTTAGCAACTGTTTCGCAGACACCTTTGTCTTAGCAAAATGGAAGGCATTGGCCAAGCACGCCAGAGCATATATCTGCCTATATCTTTCAAATCCTTAGGATTCTTTACCCCATATGATGCTACCCAACTACTGCGCAAATATAAAAGCCCTTTACACAAATTTGACTTTTTACATTCAATTCTTTTATTATTTTTTTCGCACAAATCACAATTATTTTACATGTTCACATGTGTAAATTTCTTGTAGACCGATGCAAAATGTCAACATTATGTTCAATGGTTATCTGTTGGTTCTTATCCAAGTGAACCTAATCAGCTGTGTTCCGTCTACTTTAACGCAAATACGTTTGCCAACAAATTCAGCTGACAAACATCAGATCCCAGCAAAAAAAGGGCATCGTAGATAGCGGTCAACACGCTGGAACATGGCCTCTTTTGCTTCTGTGGATTTCTGGCCTTGCATGTTGGCCTGGGCAGAACCTTGCGTTCACCAACAAACAACAAGGCTCTTTGTTGTGGGAAATTGGAACGCAGATGATCAGAGTCTTCTTGCTGGCGAACTCAACCTCACACGCACGGATACTATGCAAATCCCTCAGAGAGGGTTTCAGGTCACTGTTGGCCTCCAATTCAAAACAAAACCTGATTAAATCAATCTTGCAGCAATGATATCAAGTTGTCTATTGATATAAAATATCAAATAGAACAAACTATCATTTGCCAATTAGTGTTGAAACAATTGTTCAAACCGATAAGAACTACTGATGTATGGGGCATGTCACACATGCCAAACAACACACGGGCTTATATCACAGGGTATAATAATAGTTATGACATATATACACCACATATGTGCACATACTCGCATACATACACACACACATGCACAAACACATGCACATACATATATATACATATATATTAGCGAAATCATGCGTTGAACTACAATCAAATACCATACAAAATTACATGGCATTTAATTAATTATCAATACATAATGTTTTATCAATACCCCAAGTTTGTACCACCTCATGTACCGACTGTCCTGGATTGTGCCGAATATACAATGCATATTGCTGAGGTTATGATAAGCGCCTTTAAAGATCCCGCCACTTATTTACGTGACCGAATATCGTACCTGCAAGAGAAGTATTGTCTAGCCATATCTAAGCAGACAAGGAATCAGTACATGGCCCGAATATTACTGCATATGTTAACTAAGGCCAAAACGTTCTTCCACAATAATCCCAATGCACTACTAATACAAACAGATAAGGAGAAGAGCACAGCATTGATAACACGGCAACAATATCAGTCGAAGATGGGAGATTGGGTAGCAAAGAGTATCGAAAACGGAACTTACAAGGTTATTGAGGGTGATTTCATAATTGAGCATAAGGCCATACTAGCACAGTACTAGCTTATCACAACAGTTAGGGCTCATTTCAGGCTATAAACATCAAAGCCCTTCCCACCACGCATAATTTCTACGTTAACCGGTGCACAGCCTCCAAATATACGTCTACCTTATTTGTATGGTACACTAAAGGTACATAAGGAAGGGCAGCCCTGTCGCCCTATATGTAGCACAATACATTGGTATACTTATCCCTTTCAGAAAATCATGGTACATATATTACCACAGGCGTTTAAGTCGGTAGTGCTTAAATATAATGTGGGGAATGTAGATGAGGTAGCTACAGCTCTTTATTCCATGCCTTTATGCACAAATTATGAATTCATAAAATATGATATAGTCGATATGTATACACGTATGGATAAGGACGACATCTGTGAGTGCATAGGGAGGCTGGTGAAAAGCAACTGGTTCCAGCAAAGGGTAGTATATCCCTCACATCTTATCATGGGCATGTTGAATTTTTGTTTGCATACAGGGAATAAATTTAGCTATGACGGCCGGATTTTTACGCAAAATCGAGGTTTGCCAGAAGGAACCTGCGATTCTGGGCTGTTAGCTAGCATAATGCTAGATTATCTGCTTCAACTGCACACAATATTGTTGTTCGAACAAAATCAAATAATATACTATTGGAAGTATATCGACGATTTTTTACTTTATATGCCCACTGAGAACATCGAAATATTTAAGGATGCATATAAGCAGGTAACAAAATTAAGCCTAACAGTTGAGCGCGAAGAATCTAAAGACCAGACATCTGAAGGGCTTCTAATATCCATGCTTCCAACGATATCATTCTTGGATATTAAGATTGTTCGAGGGCCAACAAGGCTTTATTTAGCAACATACCGAAAGCCAACATCTTCGCCCAGGATGTTACACTATTTATCACAAGATAAATTTTACTTGGAAAAAACACACAGTGCTGCAATTTATACAAAAAATCCTACAATGCACCAGTAATATTTTTCTGCATGAAGACCTAGCTCATCTCTTTTGGTAGTTTAGAGTGAATGCCTATCCCCTATGCTTCGTTCGAGAATGCTATAACAGTTGTATTACAACAACATTAACACAACTGCAGAACACTCATTGGAAAACCACTCCCCCATATGATAGTGCACAAGATCGCCACCACATGTTGCTCAAATTCCTCGGATGAATCGGCTCACCGATCCATCAGTCACAGAAGGGGGCATAAATGTCCCCATCACATCCCCAAAGCAGGTGACCACAAAGAGTGAATACAGGCCATCTATCAAGTATTGTTGTGAGGAGTTTACAAGTACTGTGCAAGCAATCTTTTCAGATCACCAACTAGGAATTGCCACCTTTAGTAAGGCTGACACGCTATTCAAACAGCTGCACATGAGTCTGGCAAATGCTTTAGAACCAACAGGAAGCGAAGGTGAAAAACAGACTACCATACACAGTCGAGTTTACTTAGTCACATGTATTTTGTCCGATGCCCTACACAACAGTCGCTCTGCCATACATCAGCACACAATACACACAAACCATCAAACACTCTCATCTATGCAAGAGTTACCCTGTTCAGGCCATCTACCAATCGGTGTGCGCCTTCTTATGTTTAAACATTTGTATAATGTGTTAGGTATACAATGCGAAAGCACGAAGGTACTGGGCTACACACCTACATTTGTAAAGCGTAGTACAGACCGCTGTATAGCATTTCTTGAGAAGCGGAAACAACTTGACTTTGAAAGTGTAACTAATTTTGTTGAACAAACTTAAATCCAAATTTCAAATAAAATATATTGTTTCTATAGCACTCGGTGTACCACCCCCCAAGAGACGGTTTAACAGTGAGGATTTCCCAAAAAACACTTGCAATCCCCCTCCGAGCAAAAGGAACGAACTAGAGTCAAAATAATATAAGACCAAAAACTAATTGTATGCCATTAATTTTCCCAAAAACATATTTTATTGAAATATAGTCATTCATTTAAAAATAAAACCACACCACGCATACACACTTGTATTAAATTCAGTGTAATACTTTATTAATAAATATATTCATACTACAATACAAAGCTACCCAATATTATAATGTTAATTTATTATTAAATTATGTAAGCATGGGTACACTCGTTTAGACTACAATAAAGAGATAAATATACTGGTTCATATATATACTCTAACACTGAAAAGACTTTTACTATAACATTAATAAAGTGAGAAAATAACTGATATCTCAACACACACATAACAGTATCATAATCACTGACATATATATAACAGAGACACAGATTATTTTAACACTTTAGTATATATACAGCTAGTATTAGTTTTACATAAAAATACAATTTAAGCCCTTTTTGCAACTAATTGCAAAATTTGAACTATAATATTAGCCCTCATATATACCAAGGATGCCCCCACTTATACTAAGCTCATAAGTCATAAATGAATAGATGGAAGGTCACAACATACTTGTCACACAAATTACATTTGGACAAACCTAATTGGTGTTTTAATAGTAAAATAAATTTGCCATGGAACTCTACATCACCTATAAAAACTTCACATCTAGACACAATGCCTCACAAGCCACACTTTCCCCCTATATATCTCTTATGGAAGGAAATATGTCGCTATTAATCATGATGTATAAAAGCAGCAATCCACAACCTCTGATACTTGCATAAAATAGGATAAATTTCAAGACAGAAGCAATAGAGAAGCAACCACAATATGATTTTCACGACAAATATTAAATTACCATAAACAGATAAACAGTACTTGTGTAAAGAAGCAGACCCATTTGTAACTAAATTACATTACCCATCAGATCTATTCGATTTCTGGAGGGCTGGTTGTAAAGCGTCCGGGCTGCTTCCCATAGAAAAGGGTTTTTTATTACCTAATAAGTATCAATTAAAGATCCAATAACCAAACCCCCAGTCGGGGTGAAATATATGGATTCACCCCTTACCCCTCCCTTCTTTACGACCATCTTAACTAAATACCTTTGATAATTTTAAATAAACTACAAGGGGAGCTTTCTAGCACGCCTAAGCTAGTGATAACAATGTGATCAAAAATAATATGAGCCCTAAGCTAACCTAACCAATTTTGAACAAAATGGGTATGATAAACTCATTTATTAGCAGTTAAGAAACATTATTGTGTTAGTAGGTATCATTGCATAACTTGAATAATATCTACATAAGTGCTCCCTAACGATTCATTTAATTGATATTAACTCTATTCAGCATACTATTTTACAAAAGCACAGAATTTTCGGAATCTATGCCATATATCATACATCATATTATAATAGACTCTAACTGCCACAACAGCCCTTTGAATAGACAGGTTTTGAATAAGGGACAGTCACCTTAAATGAGTCACTTGCATCAAACATGTTCGTTTTTATCAAAGGCTTTGATGAAGACAAAGTATAGGAATTTTCAATAGAAAGTCATCTTGTTAATGTAGGACATACATATATCGCACAAATCAAATTACAAAAAGTACGATTATTATAATGGAAAAACATACGTGTATCGCATAGATACTAATATGACAATAGTACGATTGATTATAATGTAGAACATACGTGTATCGCATAGATTAGTTGTTTTTGCGAAGCGTTTCGGTGCTTTGTACTACTTTTACTTCAGTTTTTGTAAGTTAAGCTTGCAATATACAAAAAAATTAAATTTTGTGAGTAAGGCCCACAAAATGTGTCGAAAAGACAGAAAAATATTTTTATATTACAACTTTGTACATAGTATCAAAGCGCTAAGCAGGGGGCTCGTTGACGTGTTTTGGCAAAGTGTTTCGACACTTCGTTTCCAATGTGCACCGCAAGTTACCCCGCAACTGCGCTTTAAAAACAAAGATTGAAACAGTTACAAAGTGTCGACCCACTTTGCCAAGGGGGCTAGAGACGGGTTCATCAGCTAAATGGCCACTAAGTCTCAGTCAATGTCCGTTGTTTGATTTTAATTTTACTCAGATTGAAAATATTAACTCATTTTCAACTGAGTTTACAATATAAACAACTGTCTTCTAAATCTAAACTCTATTACAATTTTAAGAAACATTTTTCTTAAAATGCCTAACATATTTTAATAAATTAATTTATTAAAAAAAGTTTTCCTTTAAATGCCTAACACAATTTAATAAATTCATAAGATGGTGTTTTCCGTTTCAAGTCAAAAAAACATATTAAGATTGTAAGTACTTCGTATATTCAATCAAAATGCCTTTATGATTTTTATCGAAAACCATCACCGAACGAAAATACTATACTATGTTATAATATAATAAAATAAAATACAATAATATAATATAATAAATATATAAAGAACTAATTATGCTATAGAACACCACAAAATACCGCAATAAATTGCAATATAATACAGTGCGCCACAACATAATATATAATAAACGAAATAAATAAAACATAAATGCATGCAAAATAAAACATAAATTACAAATGTGCTACATAACAATAATAAAAACATGCAAAATATCACAAAAAACTACAAATGTGCTACATAATACCATGTCAATATAACACAACATGATATGATGCCAACACATGATAAAATTAAAATACATAATAAAAAATGCTGGAACATCTGGAAAACCTGAAAAAAATACTGAAAAAACCTGAAAAAAGTAAAAGATATACTTCCCGACGCTGGAGAGTGGAAAACGACCTAACATTTAAGCCTAGCCGTGAAGGCTTCGTTGACGTGTTTTGGCAAAGTGTTTCGACACCTCGTTCTTAATGTGAGCCGCAAGTTACCTTGCAACTGCACCTCAAAAACAAGAGTGAAACAGTAACAAAGTGTCGAATCACTTTGCCAAGGGGGCTAGAGACGGGTTTCTAGCTAAATGGCCACTAAGTCTCAGTCAATGTCCGTTGTTTGATTTTAATTTACTCAGATTGAAAATATTTACTCATTTTCATCTGAGTTTACAATATAAAACTACTGTCTTCTAAGCCTAAAATCTTTTACAATTTTAAGAAACATTTTTCTTAAAATGCCTAACATATTTTAAGAAACTTCTCTCTTAAAGGGCCTAAGCTTTTTCTATAAATTCAAAAAAATGGTGTTTTCCGTTTCAATTCAAAAACCATGTTAAGATTGTAAATACTTTGTATTATCAATCAAGATGTGCTTATGATTCTTATCGGAAGCCATCACATATTTGAAAATACTAACTACAAAATATAATTTAAGTAACTTAACATAATATAATAAATTAATATAATATATAAAAATATAAAACGAAATAAATAAAACATAAGTACATGCAAAATAAAACATAAATAACAGATATAAAACATGCAATAGATAAAAGACTTTAAATGTGCCACATAATATCATATCAATGTAACATGAAAGGACATGATGCAACACAAAACAAAAATATAACTTAAGTACATCATGCTGCACCGCGTCATGCCGTTCTAACAGAACACAACGCTACACAACACGACATAATATAAAAAAATAATAAAATAAAATAATAAGAATAATCTAGTGTTACTAATAATAATAAAATATCTGAGAAAAACCTGAAAAAAACCTAAAAAATGTGGCAAAATTGCTGAAAAACCTGAAAAAAATAAAAGATATTCATCCCGATGTAAAGTGGAAAACGACCTAATACCTAAGCCTTGCCGTGACGGCACGAGGGCTTCCTTTAAAACGCTTTTTCGCTTACCGCCAAGTAAGCTCATCAGAAGGATTTTCTAACTGAAATATCCTAACACAACCTCTAAAGCCTGAATGCTACGCATTCGAAAAAAGCTGTCTACTCAAAAAAATTAGGAAAAAATTCATTTATAAACAATTGCAAGTCTACAACCACTCACTTAATTGTGAATAATTGCATTCTCGCAACCATTTACGACAATCATACATTCACACACACACAGAAACTTACAACCAGTAAAATTAGAACAAGACAAAGAAGAAAAAAGAATAGAGAAGAGAGAAAAAATATGAAAGATAAAAGGAAATAAGAAAGAAAATAAATAAAATAGAAAGAATGAAGAAGAAAGAAGAAGAAAGAAGATAGTAGAAAAAAGAAAGAAGAAAATAGAAAAATTTAATCAAAAATATAAAAATGTAAAATAGAAAAATGTAACAAATAGAAAAAAATATAAAAACATACCCTGAAGCACAGCCCCCCAGTCCCCGCAACAATTTCGGTCGAGTTTAAATTAAACATTGTAATTAAAACGAACGCAAAAAATATATTAATGCTTATGAAGCACATTCCTCACAGACACACAATTTATGTCTATGAAGCACATTCCTCATAAACATGTAAAGGAACTATTCTAAGTCGCGTACCGCACTCAACGAAAGTCACGCATGAACTGGCAAGCCGAACCTCAGTATGTAAAAAAATTAAGTAAGGCAGAATTTATTTAATTTAATTTTAAATTCAATTTTATAATTGGTCATTCCCCACACACACAAGCACACTATCATTCTAATTAACTCTAAAATGATATTGGGACCGTATGCATGTGGTAGGAAAACCATTAGCAATTCTTCATGTATAAGTCTGCTTGTTATTTTATAACTTAAACAACATAGAGAAATACCCACGAAGAACTGTATTTAAGGATTTAATTAATTGATCATTTTGTTGTTTATAATTTTGGGTGTTGGTTTTTTGGTTGTTTTCAGTTTTGGGTATTGGTTTTTTGGTAATTTGGTTTTTTTGGGTTAATTTAAGTTTTTTGAGGATGGTTGATGTGGGCTTTATTGTTGGAAAACGTTTTGACGGAAGAAATAAATTTAGGATTAGTTCAAAAGAAAATGTTTGACAAATTTGTAGTGTGTTTAGTAAAACCCAAATCAAGCATATGAATGGCTGGGTGAGGGACGGGTGAGTGGGAAAAATTTCATAACGAGATAGTTCATGTTTAAGGGGCATTCTTGCCAAGCCTTGAATAGCTAGAATAGATGTGTTACTTTGTGGAACCTAGATAAAAACAAAATAAAAGCTTGTTGGTACTTTTTTGGGGGAAAAATTTAGGGTGTTTCATAAAATGGGACATACTCTTGACGTTTCAAAAATAACTCTAGTGAAATAGGTCTATATGGTCGTTTAGGCGACAATAAACAGGTTTAACAACAGAGAATAACCCTTTTATTGATTTGTGGGCGGCGAAAAGGGGTGTGGTCAATTTTTTATTGTGCCTATAATGTTTAAGAGGGTGCACGCAAGAAGTTGACAGAGTCATATCACAATCGGATGAATGATAAGTTCAGAGTTAAGGGTTTTGTAATTTTTGAGAATCGCCGAGAAGAGACTTTTCATATAAATATGATCTCTGTGTACACTTAATTCACAAAACCAAGTTGAGTGATTGCCAGTTATGTTTTGTACAACAAGGATTTTCGTGAAATTATTTATTGCATTTTCGTTTATCTCCATATGTATGTTTGTTGCTCAAATATATAGTAATACGCTGTCGAGAATGGTAGATATTGTTCCTATATGGGAGTACTACAAGAATAAGTACTGCCTGGCTGTTATTGTTGCTCGAATGTTAGATAATTAACACATACATTTACCTTTTCAATCCTTCAGCATGGTCAATTTGAAGACCCCAAAGAAAAACCACAACCCTTGCTAGGGTCGGTGATAAGTAATTTATTCAGCAAGTCAAATTTTGAAGACCCAAAAAGGCAAAAACCTTGCTGGGTTCGATGATATATATTTTGAGTAATTTTAACCCTAACAACAAACAAAACAAAAAACTTTACGGGTGAGGAAGTGAGGGTTTTAAACTATGCCGCTTTCCAAAAAGCCGTTAGGGCTGCGGTAGTTCATTTTTATTTTATTAAACCTTGACCCATAATTTTCTAATAGCCGTTTAGGCGACAAAACAAGGCTTATCCAGAAACGTTTTTCGTCCAGTGCCTAGTTGGACTCATCAGTGGATATTAAATAACTGGTGGAATCAGTTTTAAGTAATGTATGAAATAATTGAAGTTCGAAAGTAGAGTAATAGAAGAGAAATAATTTTTTGAATGAGTGGAAAATTGTAAAATACATATAGACAAGTGAATAGAGATTTCGGATGTGAGGATACGGCTATTTGTAGTTTTAAAATTCAAATTCGTAAGTGTGTAAATGATCAAGTCATTTGTGCATAAAACTCAGATTATGTAGCATAAAAATGGTTAACAAGATTGGTGTATGTAGAGGTTTCTCGTTGGTAGTGGTTTGAACCAAAAATTGACTAGTAGGTAGAATTAGGTGGTAGTGTTTGGCGGAAATGTATTTTGATGGCATGTGTAGAGTAAAATTCCAACGTAGGTTTGTGGATTTAATTGCACAGCAAGGTAGATTTATGATTGGATCAAAAAAAATTTTCGGGAATCTTGGAGGAAAAAATGGAGCGTTCGGATGGTCAATCAAAGAGGTTGAGAGGATGCGTTAGAGATGGTTGTAGATACTGGAAATGTTTGAAGCGTCGGAGGCGAAGTCTAGTTTCAAGTTGCATTAATGCCTCTATCGATGATGATGCTTCAACCACCAGTAGAAGCTGGTGCTACAACCCCTACCCCCTAAGTAGTAGTCAAGAGGGGAGTAGTTTTAGCTCTGAGGTAGAGGATTATGTTGGAATTGAAATTAGTGCTAAAGAGAGCTCCATAGATAGCAGCAAGAAACCCCAAGCTAATGATGCGTATCAACAACAGTCAGTAAATGACCTGACCACAGAAGTTTCCTTGGATTACATTCCAACCATAACTGTGCATGACAGTGACTCGGTAAGAACTCTAGATTTCATCATATATTCTCAAGTATGAATGATTGTAAAAACGCCTTGTATCTGAAAACATTAGTTACTTTATCTACGGTTGGCTATCTTATAGTAAAGACAAATTAAACATTAGGGTGTAACTATTAGTACCTAAAACTTGCCCGTATGGTCAGTGGAGGGAAAAGTGTGAAGACTATAGAGTCTAATATATTCTTCGCTACAACAACCTATTTAACTAATGTTTCTTTCCAAACAGTTTGATCGACATATTTATGTGGATACTCTTGGCATCAATGTGTCCACAAGGTTATTAGCTAGGGAAAATTTGTGTAAAAGAGAGAGAAAAAACCCGGCAAATTTTCCCAATTGGGAATTTACCGTACCACAAAGCACGCTGTGGTCTGAGTCTCAAAACCATAGCCGCGTCAATAGGAGTGTCTGTAATTGCTTTGTGTCAATATAAGTTTAGTGGCACACACATTTAAGGTGTCAGTATATACAAAGTTACATACAAAGTTTGGGCAACACTAATATCAAAATTCAAATATGATGGCAGGAGGCTGGTGTAAAAACCACCATTTTTTAACCTTTTGAACTAGAAAGTTCCAATTGAGCATTAAATATATAACATTAATGACGCCGAAAAAATCCCGAAAGACACAGCCAACAAGTGTGTTTGGTATATAGTGGCGATTTAGAGTTCTATGTATGTGTGTGTTTGGTTGTGTTTTTGGTATGATGATGAATGCACATGTGAAGATGAATTTTTACATAAAACACACATATTGACTTGAAGTATGTGGTGACCGAAAAACCACGTTGTTGTTATAACTGTTCAGTAGTTGTGAGAGTAGTAGTGAGAGTAGTTGTGAGAGTAGCTGTGAGAGTAGGGGAAACTTTTAGTATATAAAAGAGGCTATGTGTTTTTGTACGGGTGGTGTGGTAAATTGTAAAGCCACATTGTGCCATTAGTATGTAGAAACCGGTGCTAGGTGGTTGTACTTCAGTGTGAAATTGGAACACACTGAACGGTGGAGGAAACATTTTTAAGGCATCCAAATTTTAGTCCACGGTGATGTGGCTTTGAGAAATTTTATATGTAAAAGTTAGAAACCGTTTAACTAACTTAATTAATTCCATACCCAAAATAATATCTTTTCTAAACTGATAACAAATATATTTCAATTCTAACATTGGATACTTTGTTTTCTAAAACCTTACAGCCATGTGAATAACGTAGCTAGTGGCAGAAAATGAGACTTTGAGCGGCAGTGTTCTTCGGAATGGATTAATCGTGGGTCTCTTGTATTGCTTGCAAATTAACAAAAACTAAAAACTGTAGTTAAAATTGTGTATTTAAGTTAACTTAAACGCAGGTTTTAATCCTAATCAAAATGGTAAAAATTGAAAAAATTTTTTGTTTATTTAATTCTTGTTAAAACTATATATTAAAGTCTCTGCAAAACTATTGAACATGCAGACAACCTTAAATACTTAAAACTAAAATTTTTGTGAACAATGATATAAAAGTTGTGTTAGCTTTCTTTAACCGAAAATAAATAATACAAAATATACGTGAAACAGTATTTAAAATCCAAGAATATAAATAGTTAGCCAAAACAGAGCCCTACCGAACACATTGACATCACCCTTCTACGTTCCACAAGTGTTGAGAGTTTACGACCAATACTCTGTAAAACGTCCAACTAACCAAGAGCGTAACAAAAAATGGCAGTAGAAAGGTCTTAAAATACTAACTGCAGGGACAAAAGAAAGACAGTGAAACTGGCTTGATTAATGTCTGCATGTCTATGTCTAGTCAACACAACAGAAAATAGCAGCTAAGGGTAAGTGATTACTTTATTATCGATTACGACTATTTGAAAAATAGAGAAATCTCATCCCTGATGTTTTGTAAGATATTGAAAGAAACAGAAAAACACTTTGGACCATGAAAGAAGTTAAGTACAAACGAAACTAAAAAGTTCAATAAAAACCATTATATTATTGGTTGGTTGCGAAAAATGTAAATGAATGTTCAATACAGCAAAATGTTTTGTGGTTTACAAAAGTTTGCAAACCATGAGATGATAGGTTACTCTTGTGGTTAATGAGAAACCTAATCGACGAGAATGTCCAAAACGCGTGAAACCTTAAACAGTGGGGAACTTTAAAACAAAATGTATTTAATCAGGTGTTTTTTTAGGATGCTGAACAATCACAGAATCAATAGTTACAATGGTTGCTGTAAACTTTATCTGTTTGGGTTTATTTACGGATAAGCTAAGTGTCTGTCAAAACATGCAAATGGGTGCTGAGATCAAAATGTTAACTCTGAAAAATGTGTGGTATACTAAGTCTTGGAAAAATTAAGGTTCCAAATTGTATGGATAAATTACAAACAGGCAAAATCCTGAGTCTGTAGCTTGGGGATTTATGGATATTAAATACATTGTTAATGTAGACAGAGAATAGGTAGTGAATAACAAATATCAATGCTGAAAAGCATAAATGGTCAAAATGTGTGATGGTAAATAAAAAGCTAATTGGTCAAATTGGGAAAATATTGTGAAAAATAACATGGCCACAAAAATTTTTTTCAGCTAAACTCAGATGTATAATTTTGACCAAAGTGAAACCAAGTGCGAAGAAGTATTTTTGTTAGGTATTAAAGATCAAAACCCTAGAAATAGGAAAAACCAGATGCAACGAAAATTTCCGAAAAATGGCAAAAATGTTTGCAGAAAACCGTGTGTGGGGATTATTAACCCTAGAATACTAATCTACGTAAAATTTACTCACTCCTTATGAGTAATATAACGTATAGTGAACAGAAGATTAGTATTCTAGGGTTAATGCCGTCCATATGTGGTAGAAACCAGTCAAAAGAAAATAAAATATTTACAAAGGTTACGTGGTGAAAATACGTTACGACCTATGTGGGAAAAATTCCAATCATGCAAAAACTTTTAATGATTGGGATTTTGCTAGTCTAATGCATGCAAATAAGACATGTGAGAATTTGCATAAACAAGAAAAGATGATCAAAACAGTTTAACACTCCAAAACCACAGTGTATGCTAGGTAACCATTGGTATTATAAGCTAAAAGTGTTCACTGCGTTAATTGGGTTTCAAAAGATTGATTGTGTTTTGTGTGTCTGACGAATATGGTTGGTAAGCTTAGACTAGTTGCACGACAAGTGACACGTGTGAAAACAAGTTTGCTGCATGTAAATTAAGTGAATATAGATTTGGAAGTACAATTTTCTTTACAAAGCGTATGAATATTACATCGTTATAGTGATGACCAGTTGTGCAATTTTTTGTTGAAATTCTTGAATATCAAGATTTTGGTCTTTTGTGGTGAGGAAAAATGTATATAATTAAATATTATAGCATCTAAAAGTGTTTTAATAACTTGACTCTGGAATGTTGACGTATCGAATGGGATGCATCGTATTGGTTGCATTTCAAGGTTTTCAATGTGTTTTTGAGTGTCCGTCGATAACTATATGGAAAGTTGCATTGCTAGTGGCTCGTGTGAAAGAGGGCAGCTGTTTAATTTATGAGCAAAATGACATGGTTTTGACACTTTTAAGATATTTTATGCTAGAACATGATGAAATGAATGGTTTTGGATGATTAATAGGGTTGAGAAAAAGGTGTTGTAGATTTTACCCATAGGAATTTTTGTTTTACGCTGTGTAAGGGAGCATATGTGGGTATAATATTAAAGTAAAAACAAAGGTGATTCTAGTATGTCAAAAGTGTCAAGTGGTAGCTGGTTTCTTGGTAAGGTGAGTAAAGGGTTTGAGCATAGATATAAAAATTTTGTAAAAATGTTTTGTTGCATAAAAATAGGAGTGATGGTATGGATTTTGAAATTCGAAAAATTGTTTAGTTGCATAAAGATAGGAGTGATGGTATAACTTTTGACACGGTTTTGACTTAGTATCAGCTTAGTTTTGGATGGATAGGTTGCAACAGTAAGGAATTGTATGAGAGATATTTTGACAGGTTGTCTTTGAAAATGTCAAGACAGTACAGTTGGGAAAAATCTCAGAATGACAGTTGACTTAGTAAGTGGTAAGCAATTTGAATTAAAACAATAAAGACTACTAGGAAAAAATTTTTTTGGAGTGTTGTGACAATACAATTGGAGAAAACCAGTGTTTTGAGTAAATAATTGGGTTAAAACTGGCAAAACAGTGTGTGTTAAGGCGGTAATTAATTTTCAGAGGAGAAAGGAACTGAAGCATTGGTGAAATATTTGAACAGTCTGGTTGTAAAAGAAGAGTTTCTTTGTATTTTGGGATGTTTGTCAAGATAGGTCTAAGTGTTAACTAAACCTAGAAAAATAAATTGTGAGCAGAAATAGAGAGTATAGAAGGGAGATTGGTTAGATGGTAGTGTTAAATTTAATTATTTGTTTTAAAGAGGACTAGAGGATCCTGGCCACGATTATCTTTTGTCTAGATAACGCAGAAATCATGAGTATATGGAAAGATTTGTATACCTGAAATATGAAGTGAATAATTGGAAAACAGATCAAAGATATAAAGTGTTAAGACAGTTCGGCTAAAAGGTTTTGGTTGGAGTGCAGAAAGTGTGTGGGTAAGATGTGATAAGTATACATGCACTGTAGACTTGGAAAAAATTATTGATGTGCTGAGTGTTAAGACAGTTCAATCCTAGGCTGTTTGGGTGATATATAGAGGGTGTGTAGGTACGATGTGATATGTATTGAAGATAAAATCTCGGTCACAACTGGCAGCGAAACTACTTGTCTTAAAAAAGTGTGCGTGTCTAGTCAGATTTGTATTACTGGACTGTAAAGTGAAAAATTAGAAAAACAGATCAGACATGTTAAGTGTTAAGACAATCCGGATTAATAGGTCTTTGACTAAGGACTTGGAAGGTGGGGTGCCAAATGTTGAGACAGTTCGATCTGAAACTTTTGGTGGTATGTAGAGAGTGTGTAGGTAATGAGATGGTATGTGTTCTACAAAGTGGACAATTGAGGTTGAAAATATGGGTAAAAAACTGACAGGAAAAAACACCTAGTATTGAAGAAAATTATGGTAGTTAAACGAGTCTACTAATAAATCAAACTGTGCTAAAAGTGATGTTGCACTTTAGAAGTTAGGTGTTTCGTGAATACTGCTGCTAGTACTACGCCTTTTAACAAGGCGGTCGTGTTAGGTGATAAGCCTAAATACGAAAAATGTTCTAAGTCTACTAGACAGTCGGCTTGGAGCAGTACAGCGGGTAAGAATGTACAGGTCTTTTTTTGAGAAAAGTGTCAGAGGTACTAAGTGTTAACGTAATCGCGTAGTGTCCTCGAATGACATAGATTTGTTGTTTCTGCGAAGCGTTTCGGTACTTTGTACTAATTTACTTCGGTTTTTGTAAGTTAAGCTTACAAAATACAAAAAATTAAATGTTGTGAGTAAAGCCCACAAATGTGTCGAAAAGACAGAAAATTTTTTTTAATTACAACTATATACATAGTACCAAAGCGCTAAGCAGGGGGCTAAAGACGGGTAAAAAAATGCTAATTTGGCCACTTAGTTCAGTCTTGTCAGTATGTTTTGATTTTAATACTTAAAAATTGAAGAAATTAACTTATCTTCAATTTTAAGTTTACAATTATTTTTAAACGTTCTCTACTTAAAACTCCTATTATAATTTTTACATGTTTGTTGTTTTTTTTCCTATACTAGAATTATCCTCATTACATAATTTTGGAGGATCTTTTAGTAGCTTATGCTCTTAGTATTATGGATCTCTAATAAGTTTTTGCTCCAGTACTATGGATAAAATAACATTTAGCCATTAATAGAAAATTTGCTTAAAATCTTAAATCAAAAACAATAACTTTTTTCACTTTAAAATCAAGCTTTTGCTAAAAATATTATAGATCCTTTTAATAACTTTATTTCCAGTATTATGGATGAAACATTACCCATCCATTAATACGACATGTGCTTAGAATTTCAATTAAAAAAACAAAAAGTTTCTTTCAAATTAAAATCAAGCAATTTCTTTAGGTTCGTTGACGTGTTTTGGCAAAGTGTTTCGTTGACGTGTTTTGGCAAAGTGTTTCGACACTTCGTTTCCAATGTGCGCCGCAAGTTACCCCGCAACTGCACCTTAAAAACAAAGATTGAAACAGTTACAAAGTGTCGAACCACTTTGCCAAGGGGGCTAGAGACGGGTTCATCAGCTAAATGGCCACTAAGTCTTAGTCAATGTCCGTTGTTTGATTTTAATTTTACTCAGATTGAAAATATTAACTCATTTTCAACTGAGTTTACAATATAAACAACTGTCTTCTAAATCTAAACTCTATTACAATTTTAAGAAACATTTTTCTTAAAATGCCTAACATATTTTAATAGATTAATTTATTAAAAAAAGTTTTCCCTTAAATGCCTAACACAATTTAATAAATTCATAAGATGGTGTTTTCCGTTTCAAATCAAAAAAACATATTAAGATTGTAAGTACTTCGTATATTCAATCAAAATGCCTTTATGATTTTTATCGAAAACCATCACCGAACGAAAATACTATACTATGTAATAATATAATACAATAAAATACAATAATATAATATAATAAATATATAAAGAACTAACTATGCTATAGAACACCACAAAATACCGCAATAAATTGCAATATAATACAGTGCGCCCAGAGCTGGCAAAGAAACGAAACAATTAAAGTACCGTTTGCCAAATGTAAAAGCAAATGAAATGTTTCATTTGTGTTTGTGACCGCGATCAGAAACAAAAACGAAAACTTTTGAACAACAAGGAACGAAATAAAACCGTTAGCACTTTGTTCGTCGCTGCTAGGAAACGTTGCGAAACAAAAAGAAAAGCAAACGTTTGGGTTCATCTAGATTTCTTTTAGTTTTCTTTTGAAAGAGTGAACGTGAAGTGTGCTATCAATATGCCGCATTCAAAAAATGATTTACTGCGTGATTTATTTAAAACAATAGAAAATGGACAAATTTCGTGTAATAATGGCGATTGCAACAATAAAATTTTAAAAGGTCATGCTGGCAATTTGAAACGGCATTTAAAATGTGTGCACCCCGATATTTATGAAGAATATATAAAAAAGGAATGTCATTCAACATTAAGTAGGGCAAAAGCAGATGTTAAAATGTCTTTCACAATTAAAAAAGAAAATGCAGAAATGGCTATTTTAGAAATGTTTACAAAAAATTAAAGGCCTCTTTGTATGGTTGAAGATAGGTCATTTAAAATTTTAACCCAACCTGTGTTCGACGCTCTAGGTATAAAGTTAAATAGACATAATTTGATAAAAAAAATTGTTCATTACTCAAGCAGTTTTAAAGAGGAGCTTATTTTAAATCTTCGTGGTAAACTTCTTTCTTTAAAAGTGGATGCAGCAACTAGACTACATATGAGTGTGCTTGGTGTGAATATCCAATACATAGATGACAATTGTATCAAAATAAAAACGCTTGCCGTACGTGATTTGAAAGAGCGGCACACTAGCCAGTATTTTAAAAATATAATTCTAGAAATTCTCAATGAATATAAAATACACAAAGATCAAATATTGACAGTCACTACAGACAATGACGCAAATATGGTAAAGGCTGTGAGAGATTTAAATGACGATGATGAAGTGGAAATGTATGATGACTTAACTGAACCAGATATTTCGCTAGATAACGTTACTCACATACGATGCGGAGCTCACACAATTCAACTTTGTGTAATGGATGTGATTAAAGACGCAGAAATTAAAACTAAAATTGAAAAACTTAGAATGGTTGCCTTAGGACTCCGAATATCTTAACGCTGCTAAAAAATGGTATTTATAAGAAACCTATCATCGATTGTCCAACCAGGTGGAATTCTACTTATCTTATGCTTGAGCGGCTACTAGATTTGAAAGATTTCATTAATTTAATGGGTGAAGATGCTTCGCACATAAGTATAACTAATGACGAATGGATCTTTGTTGATGACTTTTTAACATCTTTTAAAGTCTTCTACCAAGCTTCATTAAGATTGCAGGCGAAAGACTTGATCTATAGTGATTTATACATAATTGTTATGAATGTCTTATTAGAAATCGAAAGTCTACCAAGGAATTATATAAGTTTGGCATTGGTCAGTGCTCTACAAAGGCGAAAGGAATGTTTGTTTGATAACGACTTGTTCTTTACTGCTGTTTTTCTAGACCCCAGAATTAAATCAATATTAACAGCCGAACAAATTTCCAGGTCCAAGATCAGCATTGTACAATTGCATACGCGATTGTCTTCATTGAATGGTAAAAAATGTACATATCCTTTTGCAAATTTTTAACTATTTATACCACAGAAAATGCAAATACCACCACAACACCATCAAAATCAAATTTAGGGACACCTCCTCCTACAAGTGGATCTCTTCTTGTATTATTGAAAATGCACTGGAGGCATTTTTGCAAAGTCACGACATGCAAAGGGATGCGGATCAGTCTTCGGAACGCAGTATGATCGAAGTGAACCTCCTATATTACCAACATCAGCCAAGAATAGGAATACATGAAAATGTTGTGAAATTTTGGTCAGATCAAAATAATTCCTTGGCCAAAATAGCTAAAGTGGTGTTGGCTATTCCATGCACCCAAGTAAGCGTGGAAAGACTTCTTTCATCCCTTAAATATATTTTATCTGACCAAAGAAATAACTTAGACCACAAAAATTTGGAGCATATTTTGTTAGTCAGAGTAAATTGTGATTTAACGTATGATTAGTTTTTATAGTTTTTTCCTTATTATTTTGCTTCATAATTTTTTTTTTTTACTACTTTTAATATACTATTATTTTGAATTGAATATTGTTTTGGGCTGTGTTTATTGAATTAAAATTTTTTTTTCATTTTTGCATACATTTGTTATTATTAGAAAAAATAAAAACTATTGGCATACGCATTTTGTTTCAATATTTTGCCACTCTGCTGATCTGATCTTACTGAAAGGAAAAAAAATAACAGAAACCTGCATCCTTTACGCCGAAACAAATCAAAAAAGAAAAATATAACATTCCACTTGATACTCAAAATGCAAAATGATTTCTGCAAGTTCTTCTCACTCCACGAAATCTGCTCCACGAATGCTTTTGTTTCGTTTTCTGCCATAGAACGAAAAGAAAACGTTTCTCTTTCTTTCTTTACCAGCACTGCCAGCAGTAGATCAACAACAAATGTTTGCGAACTGTTTATCTCGAAAAGTTTTGTTCTTTTTCTCTTTGTCTTCTGCAGAAGAGAAATAATATGAGTTTTTGGTTCTGCTTGCGTTTTCGAACAAAAACCAAACAAACACACATTCTTAGCTTGCTCTATTGCATTGGTTGTGTTTGTGTTTCATTTTCTGTCATAGAACGAAACAAAAGAATTTGCAATCGTTTCGTTTCGTTTCTTTGCCAGCTCTGAGTGCGCCACAACATAATATATAATAAACGAAATAAATAAAACATAAATGCATGCAAAATAAAACATAAATTACAAATGTGCTACATAACATTAATAAAAACATGCAAAATATCACAAAAAACTACAAATGTGCTACATAATACCATGTCAATATAACACAACATGATATGATGCCAACACATGATAAAATTAAAGTAAATAATAAAAAATGCTGGAACATCTGGAAAACCTGAAAAAAATACTGAAAAAACCTGAAAAAAGTAAAAGATATACTTCCCGACGCTGGAGAGTGGAAAACGACCTAACATTTAAGCCTAGCCGTGAAGGCACGAGGGCTTCCTTGAAAACGTTTTTTCGCTTACTGCCAAGTAGGCTCATCAGAAGGATTTCTACTTTTAAATATCCAACCACAACCTCTAAAGTCTGAATGCTACGCATTCGAAAAAAACTAAGTCTACTCAAAAAATTAAGAAAAAATTCATTCATAAATAATTGCAAGTCTACAACCATTCAATTAACTGCGAATAATTGCATTCTCGCAACCATTTACCACAATCATACATTAACATACACACAGAAACTTACAACCAGTATAAAATAAAAAGCAAAAAATTAATATAAAAAATGTTTCAATATGAAAAAACCTACTATAAAATACTGCTCCTCAGTCCCGCAAAAATCTTGTCGAGTTCTTCAATTTCATTAAATTTAAACGAGTCGCGTAAATGTAATTATTAAATTTAATTTTATTTTAATATTACAAAAGAAAAAAATAAAACGAACCGCACTCGACCAGAACCACGTTCTTTGATTTGTGTTTTTGGAAAAGTGTTTCGAACATTTTGTCTTTAATACCAGTTGTAAGTTATGAACGCATGTACGCATGAACTGATAAGCGGTACTTTACAACAATCTTTTAATTAAAGATTGGGTTGAGGGTGGATTTTTTTAAAGATTGGGTTAAGGGTAGGGGTTTTTTGGTATTTTTAAGTTTTTTACCTCAAATAATTATAATTTTAAGCGGAGATTAAGAAAAAGTATAGAAAGATAATTATAAGAAAATTAATAGAAAAGAATGAAGTGAAAAAAGTCATTTATTAAATAGAATAGAAGAAAAGGATTAACCATTCTGTGAATACCAATCTAGTTCTAGCTCATGCTCTCAAATACATAAAGACCGAGCAATGCATCGTCTGCAATACTCAATCTCCATTATATTAAGAGTTTTGGAACATAGGCTCTGAGCCGTATTTTAGTTGGTTCTTGGCTATGTAGCAAAAAACCCAAACCAGAAAAACATGTCACAAAAAGGCTATAAGAAGTGGAAAAAATTGAAAATAACTAATCCGCGAAAATACCAATCTAATTCCAGTTCATGCTCTCAAACATATAGAACCAAGCAAAAATGATATCTGCATCTACCCAATTCCTACATGCTAAGAGTCTTGAGGCATAGGCTCTGAACCGTATTTTAGTTGGTTGTTGGCTATGTGACAATAACCGAAACCAGAAAAAATATCTCGCACAAAAGTTACCCTCAAAATAAAAAATTACTAAGAATAAAAGAAAACTAAGAGAGAAGTAAAAGTAACAGAAAAGTGAAAAATCTTCCGTTAAATTTCATTTTATGAGTTTTTTAATATTTAATTGGTCAATTCCTCATGCATATTAGCCCATCATCATTCTAATTAACTCTAAAATGATATTGAACACATACGCATGTGACAGGAAAACCATTAACAGTTCTTCATGTATACAGTTCCTTGCAGTTTTATAACTTAAACTGCTCGGAAAAAACATAAATGAAAAACTATTGTTGGGAGATTTAATTAATTTATCATTTTGTAATATTATAATATTTTTATATTTATAAAAAGGGTTAAAAATAAAAGCTGTGTGTGAAAGGCATTGTGTTTTTGGCAAAGTGTTTCGAACATTTTGTCTTTAATACCAGTTGTAAGTTACCTTACAACCTTTTTATTAAAAACAAAATCAGAAACAACGACAAAATGTCAAAGCACTTTGCCAAAGGGAGGCTTAAGACGGGTTTTTTCATCTAAATGGCCACTAAGTCTCAGTCAATTCCTCATGCATATTAGCCCATCATCATTCTAATTAACTCTAAAATGATATTGAGCACATACGCATGTGACAGGAAAACCATTAACAGTTCTTCATGTATACAGTTCCTTGCAGTTTTATAACTTAAACTGCTCGGAAAAAACATAAATGAAAAACTATTGTTGGGAGATTTAATTAATTTATCATTTTGTAATATTATAATATTTTTATATTTATAAAAAGGGTAAAAAATAAAAGCTGTGTGTGAAAGGCATTGTGTTTTTGGCAAAGTGTTTCGAACATTTTGTCTTTAATACCAGTTGTAAGTTACCTTACAACCTTTTTATTAAAAACAAAATCAGAAACAACGACAAAATGTCAAAGCACTTTGCCAAAGGGAGGCTTAAGACGGGTTTTTTCATCTAAATGGCCACTAAGTCTCAGTCAATGTCCGTTGTTAGATTTTAATTTACTCAGATTGAAAATATTAACTCATTTTCAACTGAGTTTACAATATAAACATTTGTACTCTCAATCTAAACTGTTTTACAATTTTAAGAAACATTTTTCTTAAAATGCCTAACATATTTTTATATATTAATTCTTTTCTTAAAAAAAAGTTTTTTGCTAAATGCCTAACACAATTTAATAAATTCATAAAATGGTGTTTTCCGTTTCAAATCAAAAAGACATATTAAGATTGTAAATACTTCGTATTTTCAATCAAAATGCCTTTATGATTTTTATCGAAAACCATCACCGAATGAAAATATTATACCATGCAATAATATAATAAAATAAAATACAATAATATAATACAATAAATATATATATATATAAAATTAATCATGCTATAGAACACCACAAGATACTGCAATAAATTGCAATACAATACAGTGCCCCACAACATAATATAATATAACTGAAATAAATAAAACATAAATGCATGCAAAATAAAACATAAACTGCAAATGTGCTACATAAAATTAATAAAAACATGCAAAATATCACAAAAAACTACAAATGTGCTACATAATATCATGTCAATATAACACGACATGATATGATGCCAACACAAGATAAAATTAAAAGAAGTAATGATAATATTCTGGAAAATCTAACAAAACCTAAAAAAATGCTGAAAAACCTGAAAAAATAAAAGATATACTTCCCGACGATGAAGAGTGGAAAACGACCTAACATTTAAGCCTTGCCGTGAAGGCACGAGGGCTTCCTTGAAAACGTTTTTTCGCTTACTGCCAAGTAAGCTCATCAGAAGGATTTCTACTTTTAAATTTCCTACCACAACCTATAAAGTCTGAATGCTACGCATTCGAAAAAAGCTAAGTCTACTCAAAAAATAAGAAAAAATTCATTCATAAATAATTGCAAGTCCACAACCATTCACTTAACTGCGAATAATTGTATTCTCGCAACCATTTACCACAATCATACATTCACATACGCACGGAAACTTACAACCAGTACAAAATAGAAAAGAAAAAAGTTTAAAAAAATTCAATATAAAAAACTTACTATAAAATACTGCTCCTCAGTCCCGCAAAAATCTTGTCGAAATTTTTAATTTTATTAAACTTAAACGAGTCGCGTAAATTTAATTATTATATTTAATTTTATTTTAATATTTCAAAAGCAAAAAAAATGAAACGAACCGCACTCGACCAGAACCACGTTCTTTGATTTGTGTTTTTGGCAAAGTGTTTCGAACATTTTGTCTTTAATACCAGTTGTAAGTTACCTTACAACCTTTTTATTAAAAACAAAATCAGAAACAACGACAAAATGTCAAAGCACTTTGCCAAAGGGAGGCTAAAGACGGGTTTTTCATCTAAACGGCCACTAAGTCTCAGTCATTGTCCGTAGTTTGATTTTACTTAAGATGAAAATAATAACTTAATTTTCTTCTTAAGTTTACAATACAAAACAGTCTTCTTACCTTAACTGTTTTACAATTTTAAGAAACATTTTTCTTAAAATGCCAACATATTTTTAATAAATGCAAACAGTGGTGTTTTTCGTTTCAAATCACAAAACATTTTGGCATTGTAAATACTCTGTATAAACAATCCAAACGTTCTTATGATCCTTATCGGAAACCATCAAAGATTGCAATCATACAACATACAACATATTTTAAACTAACTAGCATATCATGTCTTATATCTTCACTCAGAGCAGCCGCACTTCTGCATCCAACACCTCTCCCACACAGCAAAGAAGGAACCGGGACGTGTCATCCACCGCCACTTCAACAGCCTAGCTAGGACTATCAGCTCCAAAAACAACCACAGTAAGTAGTAGTCAAGAAGTCTGTAACACATTCACCAATACACAACACTCTCAAAAACACATACTTTTAAAACACACTCACAGAAACAACACACACAACAATGGACCAATATACACAAGAGATAGAGACCCCCCATCATCATTCACATATGGCATCAAGGTCAATCCCCCACTCCCTATACCACCACACAGACAAAATACACACTATTGTAAAGAAATTACCATAATAATAAGCAGTGCGCCCAATTCCGAGGATTATACCCTGGATGAAGCCGACCTAACAGACAGCGAGGCTCACGACTCATCTTGGGATTCAGCATGCCTAGACAGGCCCAAACCTCTAGATGACTCCGATCCGGAATCTGTGGACTATTTGACTCCGGACTCAATGTCATTTATATGAATGCCATTATATGGTGCAAAAGTCAACTTAAACTATATTTATGTATTCAATAAAAACTACACTTCCTCATAAACCTGCCTATCTTGTTACTATGATTATAAAATGATCCGCACTGCCTCAAAAATGCAGCCATTTACTTTAATAAATGTTTAGCAACTGTTTCGCAGACACCTTTGTCTTAGCAAAATGGAAGGCATTGGCCAAGCACGCCAGAGCATATATCTGCCTATATCTTTCAAATCCTTAGGATTCTTTACCCCATATGATGCTACCCAACTACTGCGCAAATATAAAAGCCCTTTACACAAATTTGACTTTTTACATTCAATTCTTTTATTATTTTTTTCGCACAAATCACAATTATTTTACATGTTCACATGTGTAAATTTCTTGTAGACCGATGCAAAATGTCAACATTATGTTCAATGGTTATCTGTTGGTTCTTATCCAAGTGAACCTAATCAGCTGTGTTCCGTCTACTTTAACGCAAATACGTTTGCCAACAAATTCAGCTGACAAACATCAGATCCCAGCAAAAAAAGGGCATCGTAGATAGCGGTCAACACGCTGGAACATGGCCTCTTTTGCTTCTGTGGATTTCTGGCCTTGCATGTTGGCCTGGGCAGAACCTTGCGTTCACCAACAAACAACAAGGCTCTTTGTTGTGGGAAATTGGAACGCAGATGATCAGAGTCTTCTTGCTGGCGAACTCAACCTCACACGCACGGATACTATGCAAATCCCTCAGAGAGGGTTTCAGGTCACTGTTGGCCTCCAATTCAAAACAAAACCTGATTAAATCAATCTTGCAGCAATGATATCAAGTTGTCTATTGATATAAAATATCAAATAGAACAAACTATCATTTGCCAATTAGTGTTGAAACAATTGTTCAAACCGATAAGAACTACTGATGTATGGGGCATGTCACACATGCCAAACAACACACGGGCTTATATCACAGGGTATAATAATAGTTATGACATATATACACCACATATGTGCACATACTCGCATACATACACACACACATGCACAAACACATGCACATACATATATATACATATATATTAGCGAAATCATGCGTTGAACTACAATCAAATACCATACAAAATTACATGGCATTTAATTAATTATCAATACATAATGTTTTATCAATACCCCAAGTTTGTACCACCTCATGTACCGACTGTCCTGGATTGTGCCGAATATACAATGCATATTGCTGAGGTTATGATAAGCGCCTTTAAAGATCCCGCCACTTATTTACGTGACCGAATATCGTACCTGCAAGAGAAGTATTGTCTAGCCATATCTAAGCAGACAAGGAATCAGTACATGGCCCGAATATTACTGCATATGTTAACTAAGGCCAAAACGTTCTTCCACAATAATCCCAATGCACTACTAATACAAACAGATAAGGAGAAGAGCACAGCATTGATAACACGGCAACAATATCAGTCGAAGATGGGAGATTGGGTAGCAAAGAGTATCGAAAACGGAACTTACAAGGTTATTGAGGGTGATTTCATAATTGAGCATAAGGCCATACTAGCACAGTACTAGCTTATCACAACAGTTAGGGCTCATTTCAGGCTATAAACATCAAAGCCCTTCCCACCACGCATAATTTCTACGTTAACCGGTGCACAGCCTCCAAATATACGTCTACCTTATTTGTATGGTACACTAAAGGTACATAAGGAAGGGCAGCCCTGTCGCCCTATATGTAGCACAATACATTGGTATACTTATCCCTTTCAGAAAATCATGGTACATATATTACCACAGGCGTTTAAGTCGGTAATGCTTAAATATAATGTGGGGAATGTAGATGAGGTAGCTACAGCTCTTTATTCCATGCCTTTATGCACAAATTATGAATTCATAAAATATGATATAGTCGATATGTATACACGTATGGATAAGGACGACATCTGTGAGTGCATAGGGAGGCTGGTGAAAAGCAACTGGTTCCAGCAAAGGGTAGTATATCCCTCACATCTTATCATGGGCATGTTGAATTTTTGTTTGCATACAGGGAATAAATTTAGCTATGACGGCCGGATTTTTACGCAAAATCGAGGTTTGCCAGAAGGAACCTGCGATTCTGGGCTGTTAGCTAGCATAATGCTAGATTATCTGCTTCAACTGCACACAATATTGTTGTTCGAACAAAATCAAATAATATACTATTGGAAGTATATCGACGATTTTTTACTTTATATGCCCACTGAGAACATCGAAATATTTAAGGATGCATATAAGCAGGTAACAAAATTAAGCCTAACAGTTGAGCGCGAAGAATCTAAAGACCAGACATCTGAAGGGCTTCTAATATCCATGCTTCCAACGATATCATTCTTGGATATTAAGATTGTTCGAGGGCCAACAAGGCTTTATTTAGCAACATACCGAAAGCCAACATCTTCGCCCAGGATGTTACACTATTTATCACAAGATAAATTTTACTTGGAAAAAACACACAGTGCTGCAATTTATACAAAAAATCCTACAATGCACCAGTAATATTTTTCTGCATGAAGACCTAGCTCATCTCTTTTGGTAGTTTAGAGTGAATGCCTATCCCCTATGCTTCGTTCGAGAATGCTATAACAGTTGTATTACAACAACATTAACACAACTGCAGAACACTCATTGGAAAACCACTCCCCCATATGATAGTGCACAAGATCGCCACCACATGTTGCTCAAATTCCTCGGATGAATCGGCTCACCGATCCATCAGTCACAGAAGGGGGCATAAATGTCCCCATCACATCCCCAAAGCAGGTGACCACAAAGAGTGAATACAGGCCATCTATCAAGTATTGTTGTGAGGAGTTTACAAGTACTGTGCAAGCAATCTTTTCAGATCACCAACTAGGAATTGCCACCTTTAGTAAGGCTGACACGCTATTCAAACAGCTGCACATGAGTCTGGCAAATGCTTTAGAACCAACAGGAAGCGAAGGTGAAAAACAGACTACCATACACAGTCGAGTTTACTTAGTCACATGTATTTTGTCCGATGCCCTACACAACAGTCGCTCTGCCATACATCAGCACACAATACACACAAACCATCAAACACTCTCATCTATGCAAGAGTTACCCTGTTCAGGCCATCTACCAATCGGTGTGCGCCTTCTTATGTTTAAACATTTGTATAATGTGTTAGGTATACAATGCGAAAGCACGAAGGTACTGGGCTACACACCTACATTTGTAAAGCGTAGTACAGACCGCTGTATAGCATTTCTTGAGAAGCGGAAACAACTTGACTTTGAAAGTGTAACTAATTTTGTTGAACAAACTTAAATCCAAATTTCAAATAAAATATATTGTTTCTATAGCACTCGGTGTACCACCCCCCCAAGAGACGGTTTAACAGTGAGGATTTCCCAAAAAACACTTGCAATCCCCCTCCGAGCAAAAGGAACGAACTAGAGTCAAAATAATATAAGACCAAAAACTAATTGTATGCCATTAATTTTCCCAAAAACATATTTTATTGAAATATAGTCATTCATTTAAAAATAAAACCACACCACGCATACACACTTGTATTAAATTCAGTGTAATACTTTATTAATAAATATATTCATACTACAATACAAAGCTACCCAATATTATAATGTTAATTTATTATTAAATTATGTAAGCATGGGTACACTCGTTTAGACTACAATAAAGAGATAAATATACTGGTTCATATATATACTCTAACACTGAAAAGACTTTTACTATAACATTAATAAAGTGAGAAAATAACTGATATCTCAACACACACATAACAGTATCATAATCACTGACATATATATAACAGAGACACAGATTATTTTAACACTTTAGTATATATACAGCTAGTATTAGTTTTACATAAAAATACAATTTAAGCCCTTTTTGCAACTAATTGCAAAATTTGAACTATAATATTAGCCCTCATATATACCAAGGATGCCCCCACTTATACTAAGCTCATAAGTCATAAATGAATAGATGGAAGGTCACAACATACTTGTCACACAAATTACATTTGGACAAACCTAATTGGTGTTTTAATAGTAAAATAAATTTGCCATGGAACTCTACATCACCTATAAAAACTTCACATCTAGACACAATGCCTCACAAGCCACACTTTCCCCCTATATATCTCTTATGGAAGGAAATATGTCGCTATTAATCATGATGTATAAAAGCAGCAATCCACAACCTCTGATACTTGCATAAAATAGGATAAATTTCAAGACAGAAGCAATAGAGAAGCAACCACAATATGATTTTCACGACAAATATTAAATTACCATAAACAGATAAACAGTACTTGTGTAAAGAAGCAGACCCATTTGTAACTAAATTACATTACCCATCAGATCTATTCGATTTCTGGAGGGCTGGTTGTAAAGCGTCCGGGCTGCTTCCCATAGAAAAGGGTTTTTTATTACCTAATAAGTATCAATTAAAGATCCAATAACCAAACCCCCAGTCGGGGTGAAATATATGGATTCACCCCTTACCCCTCCCTTCTTTACGACCATCTTAACTAAATACCTTTGATAATTTTAAATAAACTACAAGGGGAGCTTTCTAGCACGCCTAAGCTAGTGATAACAATGTGATCAAAAATAATATGAGCCCTAAGCTAACCTAACCAATTTTGAACAAAATGGGTATGATAAACTCATTTATTAGCAGTTAAGAAACATTATTGTGTTAGTAGGTATCATTGCATAACTTGAATAATATCTACATAAGTGCTCCCTAACGATTCATTTAATTGATATTAACTCTATTCAGCATACTATTTTACAAAAGCACAGAATTTTCGGAATCTATGCCATATATCATACATCATATTATAATAGACTCTAACTGCCACAACAGCCCTTTGAATAGACAGGTTTTGAATAAGGGACAGTCACCTTAAATGAGTCACTTGCATCAAACATGTTCGTTTTTATCAAAGGCTTTGATGAAGACAAAGTATAGGAATTTTCAATAGAAAGTCATCTTGTTAATGTAGGACATACATATATCGCACAAATCAAATTACAAAAAGTACGATTATTATAATGGAAAAACATACGTGTATCGCATAGATACTAATATGACAATAGTACGATTGATTATAATGTAGAACATACGTGTATCGCATAGATTAGTTGTTTTTGCGAAGCGTTTCGGTGCTTTGTACTACTTTTACTTCAGTTTTTGTAAGTTAAGCTTGCAATATACAAAAAAATTAAATTTTGTGAGTAAGGCCCACAAAATGTGTCGAAAAGACAGAAAAATATTTTTATATTACAACTTTGTACATAGTATCAAAGCGCTTAGCAGGGGGCTCGTTGACGTGTTTTGGCAAAGTGTTTCGACACTTCGTTTCCAATGTGCACCGCAAGTTACCCCGCAACTGCGCTTTAAAAACAAAGATTGAAACAGTTACAAAGTGTCGACCCACTTTGCCAAGGGGGCTAGAGACGGGTTCATCAGCTAAATGGCCACTAAGTCTCAGTCAATGTCCGTTGTTTGATTTTAATTTTACTCAGATTGAAAATATTAACTCATTTTCAACTGAGTTTACAATATAAACAACTGTCTTCTAAATCTAAACTCTATTACAATTTTAAGAAACATTTTTCTTAAAATGCCTAACAGATTTTAATAAATTAATTTATTAAAAAAAGTTTTCCTTTAAATGCCTAATACTACGTTCACACTGAGAGCTTAATGCGGATTTACAAAATGCAAAATATATATTTGGCTCTTTTACTCCTTCAAAGAGCATACGGCCATACATTCTAAATTGCTAATGCGTATTTCGTTAAATGCGCATTTAGCTGTCAGTGTGAACGTAGTGTAACACAATTTAATAAATTCATAAGATGGTGTTTTCCGTTTCAAATCAAAAAAACATATTAAGATTGTAAGTACTTCGTATATTCAATCAAAATGCCTTTATGATTTTTATCGAAAACCATCACCGAACGAAAATACTATACTATGTAATAAAATAATAAAATAAAATACAATAATATAATATAATAAATATATAAAGAACTAATTATGCTATAGAACACCACAAAATACCGCAATAAATTGCAATATAATACAGTGCGCCACAACATAATATATAATAAACGAAATAGATAAAACATAAATGCATGCAAAATAAAACATAAATTACAAATGTGCTACATAACAATAATAAAAACATGCAAAATATCACAAAAAACTACAAATGTGCTACATAATACCATGTCAATATAACACAACATGATATGAAGCCAACACATGATAAAATTAAAATACATAATAAAAAATGCTGGAACATCTGGAAAACCTGAAAAAAATACTGAAAAAACCTGAAAAAAGTAAAAGATATACTTCCCGACGCTGGAGAGTGGAAAACGACCTAACATTTAAGCCTAGCCGTGAAGGCTTCGTTGACGTGTTTTGGCAAAGTGTTTCGACACCTCGTTCTTAATGTGAGCCGCAAGTTACCTTGCAACTGCACCTCAAAAACAAGAGTGAAACAGTAACAAAGTGTCGAATCACTTTGCCAAGGGGGCTAGAGACGGGTTTCTAGCTAAATGGCCACTAAGTCTCAGTCAATGTCCGTTGTTTGATTTTAATTTACTCAGATTGAAAATATTAACTCATTTTCATCTGAGTTTACAATATAAAACTACTGTCTTCTAAGCCTAAAATCTTTTACAATTTTAAGAAACATTTTTCTTAAAATGCCTAACATATTTTAAGAAACTTCTCTCTTAAAGCTTACTAAGCTTTTTCTATAAATTCAAAAAAATGGTGTTTTCCGTTTCAATTCAAAAACCATGTTAAGATTGTAAATACTTTGTATTATCAATCAAGATGTGCTTATGATTCTTATCGGAAACCATCACATATTTGAAAATACTAACTACAAAATATAATTTAAGTAACTTAACATAATATAATAAATTAATATAAAATATAAAAATATAAAACGAAATAAATAAAACATAAGTACATGCAAAATAAAACATAAATAACAGATATAAAACATGCAATAGATAAAAGACTTTAAATGTGCCACATAATATCATATCAATGTAACATGAAATGACATGATGCAACACAAAACAAAAATATAACTTAAGTACATCATGCTGCACCGCGTCATGCCGTTCTAACAGAACACAACGCTACACAACACGACATAATATAAAAAAATAATAAAATAAAATAATAAGAATAATCTAGTGTTACTAATAATAATAAAATATCTGAGAAAAACCTGAAAAAACCTAAAAAATGTGGCAAAATTGCTGAAAAACCTGAAAAAAATAAAAGATATTCATCCCGATGTAAAGTGGAAAACGACCTAATACCTAAGCCTTGCCGTGAAGGCACGAGGGCTTCCTTTAAAACGCTTTTTCGCTTACCGCCAAGTAAGCTCATCAGAAGGATTTTCTAACTGAAATATCCTAACACAACCTCTAAAGCCTGAGTGCTACGCATTCGAAAAAAGCTGTCTACTCAAAAAAATTAGGAAAAAATTCATTTATAAACAATTGCAAGTCTACAACCACTCACTTAATTGTGAATAATTGCATTCTCGCAACCATTTACGACAATCATACATTCACACACACACAGAAACTTACAACCAGTAAAATTAGAACAAGACAAAGAAGAAAAAAGAATAGAGAAGAGAGAAAAAATATGAAAGATAAAAGGAAATAAGAAAGAAAATAAATAAAATAAATATAAAAAATAAATATGTATGGCAGGGGTGCGGGATGCAGGGGTGGGGCGGTTCTGCACGTAGATACCAAAAAATATATATCAGTTATGGTATAAAAAGTTGTGTTTATATTGGTAAGCTATAATACTTACTTTGTTGTTCTTGTTGATGGTTGTGAAATGGGGGGGTCTCTGTTGGGCCGTTTGTTCGTCCAGACGGTGGCGATGGTTGTCAAGGGATGGGGAGGTGCGGCGGTGTTGTGTATGGGCTACTTAAGTTTAAAGTATGTGTTGGTTATGGAAAGTTGCTAGTTGTTTTGACTAGCTATGTTACTGACCTTGTTGACCTCTGTTGCTGATTGGGGGTTGTGAGATGTGGTGTCTCTGTTGTAGCTTGAAGAATGGAGCAGCTTGGCAGTTGATATTTTTCCTGTGTATTTGAAAATTTTTTTTTGTTTAAAATTGTAGTAAAGCCGAATGTAATAATATTTAAAAGGAGGCGTTGAAATAAGGTGAAGTGGATTTTGCTTGAAACAATAGTTTAGAATAAATAGGAGAAAGTTGCTTAGTGGCATTAGATTGAGTTTAATATATATAGCTATAATATTAAATATTTTAATATAATCTCTAATTAAAGAGTTGTTCAGGTTATTAATTATTCGTAGATAATTTTGCTACCTGCCATAGATATCCACAGCTATTTTTACATACCTTGGCAAGATATGAAAACATAAAAAATTTTTTTTTTTTAATAATATTTAGACGATATTAGTCCTATTCGCGGAAATTGTGTTTTTTTGTCACACGGTGATTTCAATAATTTCTATTATTTCTGTAGTTTCTTTCCTTCTAACTATGTATTTAGTGATTATTATGTAGAAGGTGGCTGATTCTTGTGTATAGTTTAGCATATCAGTGACCAACTTAGTGCGGCTCAATTTGCGATTCTGGTGGAGTAAATTTGTGTTCGACACTGCTCTCCTGCAATAAATATAGAGGAATCTGAAGGGGCGTCAGATAATAATGATCCACTTCTAGTCGCTAGTTCACAGGTTAGTAACTAATATTTGGTTGTCTAATTATATGTTTTTCGTCATAAATAAAATGAGAAAAGTCGTATGTTGTGGATATCGCAGGTAAAACATTGAAGAATAGGTAAAAAACTTAGAAGGGTTAGAATACCATGTCAATTGAGGGTATTAGTTAAAACCAAAAACATAGAGAACCAAGACTTCCCAAATATAATTTTTATAGCTTTTCGTGAGAGAAGGTGACGAGCCAGCGAGGAGTGAAACCCACATGTTCCGCAGTCAGCGAGAAGTGAAGCAACTTTCGTTCCTCAGCACAACTGACCGTAGCTGCTGTAAAGAACACAAGTGAATTGTGGGACTATGTTATTTGTTTTTGTTTTGGCTATTTTTAGATTTTAATAGTATTTGTTTTTGTGCAGAATAGATAAAATTGGCAACAGCGCAGCCGAGCTTGGAATTGCAATTTTTGCAAAAATTTACATTTTTTCAAATGTTTGCCACTTGCATGAGCCGATCGCGTGGTCGTGGGTTCGAATCCCACGGCTGACACACAATTTTTTTTTTTTATTCTTTATTATTTTTTAGAGCTATTTATTTTTTATGAACCGAAATTCCACACAAAAAATTTGTGTGTCATTCAATTTTCGAAACACAGTTTTTTTATTAAACTTTTATACCGTATTTTTGGTACTTTGCACATCGATAGTACTTAAAAAATAAAAGTATTTGGATATATCTTTTTCTAATTTAAAAAAAAAAAATACATTGCCATTCGGACATGTAGTAAACAACTATATCTGCAAAACTGTCAGCCCTTCAAAAAAAAAAAAATGTTGAGGACATTTTTAGAGATCTTCAATTGATCGTTTTTGTGTTGTAGTTTTTTAACAACACTTTATGGAAAAATTCAAATTTTTTTGGCCACTAAAAATTTCATTCACATTTTTCAAGGCCAGCACCACTACTTTTTGGCGTTTTGAAAACTTTGTTATATTGAGACATTAAATTTAAATGCATTCTCAAAATTTCATCTTGGAGAATCAATGCAAACTTTTTTAAGCATATATATTTGAATATAATATATTTGAAAAAAATAATAACTTTTTGTATCTAAAAAATAACACTTACTATTATTTAATCTGCAATGCCGGGTATCAATGTAAAAATATGGATGCATATTCTAGAAACTCTAAGAACACGTTAAGCAAGTAAAAAAATTGTATTTCTAAATAAAATTAATTATTATTATTAATTCTTTAGGCACAATGCTTAAAAAAGTATGCATTGATTCTCCAAGATGAAATTTTGAGAATGCATTTAAATTTAATGTCTCAATATAACAAAGTTTTCAAAACGCCAAAAAGTAGTGGTGCTGGCCTTGAAAAATGTGAATGAAATTTTTAGTGGCCAAAAAAATTTGAATTTTCCATAAAGTGTTGTTAAAAAACTTCAACACAAAAACGATCAATTGAAGATCTCTAAAAATGTCCTCAACATTTTTTTTTTTTTTGAAGTGCTGACAGTTTTGAAGATATAGTTGTTTACTACATGTCCGAATGGCAATGTATTTTTTTTTTTTTTTAAATTAGAAAAAGATATATCCAAATACTTTTATTTTTTAAATACTATCGATGCGCAAAGTACCAAAAATACGGTATAAAAGTTTAATAAAAAAATTATGTTTCGAAAATTGAATGAAACACACATTTTTTGTATGGAATTTCGGATCATAAAAAATAAATAGCTCTAAAAAATAATAAAGAATAAGAAAAAAATTGTGTGTCAGCCGTGGGACTTGAACCCACGACCACGCGATCGGCTCATGCAAGTGGCAAACATTTGAAAAAATGTAAATTTATGCAAAAATTGCAATTCCAAGCTCGGCTGCGCTGTTGCCAATTTTATATATTCTGCACAAAAACAAATACTATTAAAATCTAAAAATAGCCAAAACAAAAACAAATAACATAGTCCCACAATTCACTTGTGTTCTTTACAGCAGCTACGGTCAGTTGTGCTGAGGAACGAAAGTTGCTTCACTTCTCGCTGACTGCGGAACATGTGGGTTTCACTCCTCGCTGGCTCGTCACCTTCTCTCACGAAAAGCTATAAAAATTATATTTGGGAAGTCTTGGTTCTCTATGTTTTTGTGTTAGACTAAAAATATTGGTTCAAAAACCATCAGAGCAATTTGGTTTTACGCCTAGATGAGATTCAGATAAGGTGTTCCTAATACATTTAGAATAGTTGAATTTTAATGTGTGGTTGTGGGCTTGGGTGTATTACTTCAAAATTATTGTAGAATGTAAGGTTCAGACCCAAAACTGCTTGAATGTGTCTAATGGTTTGGAAATATAACTAGACGTTAGACATAGAGTGTAAGTTATTATCTAGAGATTGCATCAACTCTGCTAAATCTCTGGCATGTGTTAACAGAGGTTAACAGAGTTTTTTTCCTTCACGTTTTTAAGTAAAATACCTCTGTTAACACAAGCCAGAGATTTAGCAGAGTTGATGCAAGCTCTAGATAATAATTTACACTCTATGCGTTAGAGGTCACTCTGAGAAATTCTGACTATGGGATGGTCATGCTGTATTACAAATATTTTAAAGCTATGACTGTACGTAATTTATGTCTTTGATGTTGGAATAAACAAAGAGTATAAATTATTATCTAGAGATTGCATCAACTCTGCTAAATGTCTGGCATCTGTTAACAGAGGTAAACACATCAGGAAGTTTTAAAAATCCAACTGATAAGACCCTTTGGCAAGAGACGAAAAACGTTTCTTGGTAGCCCATGACCTTAACGGCATTTTTATATTTTTCTATTAGGAGAGGGGAGGGAATATAGAGGGAGCGAATAGAGGGAGTATAAATAGAAGAATAAAGGTATAGGTAGAGGATAGAATTTTATATATTTAATTTCTTATTTTTAAGGGGTTTTCTACGATTACTGTGGGAGAAGAGTTTAAGAATTAATGCTTGATTGTTTGTTCGTGTGTTAATTTTAAGGTTTATTGTATATTTTTAACTTTATAAACTTTGATAGCTGTATTTGGCATTTTTATAAAATATCATTCAATGAATATTCTGTGTTTATTTAAACAGGGTGATTCTCTGTACTATGGGGTTTTAATGCAGCATTTGGTTTGCGGCATAACAGCGTCATATATTGCTACATATTCAGGTGTTGTTGTGGCATTTTGTATCGTCACATCAGGTTGCCAGTCATATTAATTTGCTTAATATTATATATGTGTGGGAGCCCTTGTGTTGATACATTGTAGCTTTCTGTCGTGTTATGCCTAGGTTTGTATCTCCAGTCAAATTTTACACTTAAAAAATTTGAAAGGTTAATAGAACTATTAACCCATTCTGGAATGCAAGATTGCATTTTAGAGTCGATTAGGAGGCAATGTAATCTCATTTGCTTAGTTGCTTCATGTTGAACATTTATGTACAATATGTGGCGACTTTCATTTGGGTTACATCGTAGCGTTCTGCCGTGTTTTATGCCTTAGGTTTGCATTTTCATACATAGAGTTTATAGTACTTAGACTCTGAGGTGATGATCCTCTTGGAAATGCATTACAGCGTGGTAACGGATAATTGTTAGATTTTTATATAATAATTTTCTTAGTTTATGTTGAATCGTTTAATTGTCTGTGTCAAATTTTTTGGTTGACATTTTAGCGGTTCTATCCGCAAAATAAGTAATACTAAAAAGGTGCCTGTTCCTTATGGTTATTATTCAACAGCTGCCTTGGGTAGGTTAAATTTTATGACTCGTAATGTCATTATTGTGCAAAATAAATGTGGCTCCCTTTAGTGGGGAGAATCTGCTTGGTCAAGATAGATAGTGAAGCATAGTAATATCCGTTGCAATAAATTGAAGTCGTTTCATTTAATTTATTAGATTTGGTTTTTTTTTTTAAAACATAGTTGTATAATTGTAATGTACAAATTCACGCAAAATTTATAGTATTTGTTTGTTTGTCCAAAGAAATTCCAGATATGCTTCCATAGTAATAAGTAGCAATACATGTAACTTTGTCCTATTGGGTTGTTTTTAGTCAAGAGATAGAGGCCACTGGGGGTTTTTATCAACAATTTTTTATTTGTTACTCTTTGGCCTATTTGTATGCTTTTGTATGCTTTTTTAATATATGCTTTTATTACCTAGCAAGAAGAATGAAAAAGGGATATTGTATTCTAATATAAATACCCAGTAGTAAGTTAGATAATTTTATAAATTGTTGTGTGGAAATTCATGAAAAATTAATTTGATCGCGGATGTTATTATAGATTTTATTGTCTGATATCTCTTGTCTTTTGTATATGAACACATGTAGATTGTGTGCTTAAGGTTGTGAGTATGCCAAACATTTGCAGTTCTAAGATAATTGGATTGTTAATGTTTTTGGTATTAACCAGTGTGTAGGTTAGTTTTTTTAGAATATAGTAAAATATTTTATGTATTATAAGTTGATTTGCATTAGTGTTACACATATACATGTGTGTGTGTAGGCATATATATATATATATATATATATACATATGTGTGTTTATATTTATATATATGTACACCGAAAACTCTGTGTATTGTTAGATATATACGTTTTTTTGGTACAAGATTTGTATGCCTACAGATATTGATGTTATTGTTATGTACATTTTCTTGTGTTAGTCTGACGAAATAATAGATAGATTTAAGGATTTCCATATGAGATGAGGGGTGGAAAGGGGATTATCGACATTGTAGTCACTTATGGTTCTTTTACCTTACGTAAAAGAACAGTACTTTTTTGATTTTCAGTTTTATCCTAAATAAAAGCTCTTAAAACGTCATACAAAAGCAAACCCGACAATATACCGTCATGTTTATTAAAATACTACTGTGATGAATTAGTAACTTCGATTACTTTGCTTTTTCATTACAATCTTGCTATTTTCTAGTAGCCTGGATGTCATCTTTTATTATTCCCTTGCATAAGTCTGGTCTGATAATAGGTCTTTATTTGATAACTATCGTAATTGCAAAATTAAGCGCTTTGCCTAAGATTTTCAAGGCAATCATTACTTCACAATCATCGTATAGCGTGGATCCATCATCAATATAGCGAATCCTCAACATGGATTCGTTTCTGGAAAATCTACGGCTACAAACCTACTTGAATTTACTTGCAAAACCATCGAGAATTTTGGAAAAGGTTTACAGACTGATGTTATACACAGACTTTAGCAAAGCTTTTGATGTTATTAGTCATAAACTCTTAGTCTTAAAGTTATCTCTTGCTGGATTTCTCACAAGACTTGTTAAATGGCTGAAATGGCCAATTCGTTTTTTTTTATTTTGGATAACCTACAGTACCGCTGCGATATTTTCCTGCGATGTTTGGTAGCGCCTTTTACAATCAAGTTGTGTAGTTAATATAATTATCCAGAGCGAGACCACGTACGTCTCGGCTGACATATGCCGGAGTTTGATGCCTTACGTCTTGCTTTGCATGTATGAGCTGTGCTCTAATCCATATTCATATACAATAGATATACACGCTCATATATTCATATAGAGCAAGTCCTCGTCTGTCTTGCCTAGCACATGTGGCAGCTCGACCCCGTCCGTCTAGCCTGGCATATGTGAGCACCGCTCTAATCAATAGTTCTATTTACTACTAGAAGCTATCTGGATTACAACTGTATAGACTTGAAAGCCTGACTGTTTGTTACATTTTCGTTTAATATCTGGTTACGATTGGCGTTTTGAATTGGTTAGAACCTTTACTTTACTTTTTCATTCTTATCTATTACTGTACACCATTGATCAATTTACCACACCTTTTTCCACCTCACCTTTTTCCACCTCACCTTTTTCCATCACACATTTTTCCACCAGAAAACATACACAATCTATTGGGTATCCTACAAAAACTTACAAAATTTTGCTTCTACCCTCTACAAGAGCACAAACACATCAACAAAAATACACCGATGCTGATGACATCTTGTATCAAGTAGAAGCATTATTTTTGGTAGTTTTTGTAGGATATCCAAACACCATCCTCTATCTATTAATAGATTATGTTGATCTGCTGCAACATAGCTTCCGTTATACTAAACATTGAATCAACTACTTTGCGTAACAAAGGTTAATTTGTTACTCTTAATTGGTGGGGTAAGAGTTCGATCCACAAGGCGGACCGAGAAATGTTTTTAATATTGGATGGTATTAAGAATTAAATTTTCTTTTTGTAATAAAAGCAAGCAAGGAATCATCAGTTTTTAAGAATACGTTGACCAAAAAATAAGTGTCGCTTTTGAGATTTTACTCAAACAAATCACAAAACGAGATATAAGAAGCTTCGCTTCAAAAAAACCTGCGAAAAAGATTCGCTTCTCTCATGTGTCCAACGACTCTCGAGGTTTTGTGATGATTATCAAATCTATACTGTAGACGCGATTTTCATAAATAGGGTAGCAACTGAAAGGTCTTACTCTAAAGATATGCAATAAGGTCTAATTTTTTTTAAGTATTGTGTATTTTTTAAAAAAAACAGAAACAATTTTCTATGAAACCAAATTTTTTTTAAGATGCTTAAAAGTATGTGATATATTTTTATTATAGTGCTATGATAAGTAATAACTGGGCTACTTAACAATTTAACAGAAACATAGAAAATAGGCAAAGGTAGGTCACAAGATATTTTTAATTTTGGCGTTTTAACGCCACACGGGATTACTAGTTTTATTTAATATAAAAAATTTTTTTTTGTTCTTGTATTAAAAAAAAAAATTGGAAAAATACAGGTGCAAAAAATTGCGTAATTGTGTTGAATAACCTGGTCGTTATGAATTTTTTGCTAGAAGTGTAAGTATTTGAAAATTCCGAGTTTTCCGAGAAAATCCTCAAAAATCGAAAATTAAAAAAAAAAAAAATTGTAAAAAAGTTGTTTTAACAAGAACAAAAAGAAGTTTTTTTCGAAAAGTAAAAAATTACAACTTTGGTAGTTTTCTTCAAATTTTCATGTTTGATAGCTTATTTTAAGCAAATATTAAATAAAAACAAGCTGTGAACCAGCTTTTTGAAAATTAACACTTATACAAAAGTTATTTGGAGTTTTTGAAAAATTTAGCACTTTTTCCCATATTACCAAGTACTAACATGTATCGATGCAAGTCGTACACCATTTTGTATTTACATTTATTTCAACACCGTACGAAAAAATTAAGAGGGTACCACTTAAAAAAACAACTTCAATTTTTTTTGGGACACCCTAGTATACACACATTCATACATAATACGAATATTAAAAACTATGTTAATGGAATCGTATTGTGGATTTAAAGCAACTGCTTTTCCGGGTTATGAAATTTAGAGATTATGAGGGAGTGATTAGATAACAAGACTTCAAATTTTTTCAATATTTTGAGAAAAGAAGTGTGCTCGTTACAAACACAAATTGCTAAAGCCCCAATAGGCAATAAGGCTAGGCCTCCTTGAACGAAGGCATGCATTTAGTGCTACTTTTGGTGGCAAGACACATGACTTCCTCGCTGCTCCGGCGAGTGCTTCTATAAAGCCTGGTTTTACGCTTGCCAAGGCAGTACAACAGTAATAAATTTCCTACAAAAACTGGTTCTACTTTCCAGTAGGTATTGGCAGGTGTTAGAATCGCTACTAGCAGGCCTCCATGGATCTCGGAGGCCTATCCTACTCGTAGGGTCTGCCTGCTAGAAAAAAGGCCTGCTAAAAATACTCCTTAAGAATGGCTAAAAGAAGGGCGCGTAGTGGCTCTTGTGCCACAGACTCATTTACGAACTCGCTCTCGTGTCTCACATATATAAACACCGACAAGAAGTTATTTCAATCAGTTGGCGTTGAGACTTCATGCTAAAAGGTCCACGCTGCTTGAAGCTTTAAACTTGATTCTTATGCTTGTTATGCACCGAAAAAAATTGAGAGCGAGAGAAATTTTTTTAATATGTTTTGTTAGCCCTTCTTCTAGCCATTCTAAAGAAGTGCTTCTAGTATGCCAGCAGGGAGAGCGGAAGGCATGTAAAATTTCATATTCATATAAAAAAGTAAATGAGCTGTGCTACGAATAGAGTAGGCCTCCGGAATCCATTTCAAGGACTGCTAGTAGCGCTTCGAACACCTGCCAATGCCTACTGGGGCAACACACTGTGCAAGTAACTAACACAACAACGTGTTTTATAAGCCAAATTATCGGTTTTTATAGCAATGAGACTTGAATGCCTTTTGAGAGACTTTTTTGTACTACCTAACAGTAACATCTCTTAGAATTGCATTTTTTAAAAACAAAAAAATAACATATTTTTTTACACACAGTCATAATAAAATAGTGTCATTTTGACACCAATATTGTTTGAAGGTTAATTCATGCCAAAATTGTGAGGGACATAAGGAATAGCTAGAAGTGTTTGTAATAAGTAAAAAACGATTAAATTTTGTTTTTATTGTGAATCCTCGGTTGATATAATTTTATATATGGTAATTTTTTATATACATATGAGAGATTAAACCAAATTTAATCAGTGCGATTATATCAATAATTTTTTGAGTGCTTAATATTAGGTAATTGAAGTTCATATAAAAATCTTATCAACTATTAACAATACGTTATTTACTTTGGACCATGAATTGACATATTTTTATATCTTGTTAGCTAACTAAGAGATAAGTGTTAAATATTTATTTTATAATAAATTAGGTTTTTAATAAGAGTAAAAAAAGATAGTTTCAAAAGATTATTATGCTCATTGTTTTTTAATTCTTATTAACTGAACTGAACAACATACTCTTTCATTCAAAATAAGTTTTTAGTGTAAATTTATTAAATCTATTCTAGTAATATATGTAAGTATACGAGTATATATATTTATGTGTGTATATATATACATATATTTATAATATTAAGTAAAGCTTAAACCATTGGACCTTTAGATTAAATTTTATAAAAAATTTGTATACACAGATAAATATGTTTTTTTGTTCTTATGACGTAAAATCAATTATTTTGCTATAAAGGAATTCACAAATATCTTTAAAAGTCTTTGATACAGAATATACAATTGATATAGTGGCTTACTTTCTAAATAAAAAGATTTATTTTTTCTTAGTACAATTCGTGTAGTATATATGCATGTATAATTCTGAGACAATTTTAAGCAAACTAAATAAACGCACATATTCAGATAAGATTAAGTTAAAACGATATTAAGGGAAGAAACTAGAGCATCGACCGGAAAAAGCTTTCATGAGAAAGTTACTTTTTTCAACAAAATTTTGGCATTTAAAAATAAACATCGACACTTCGAGTTAATAAAAATGATTTGGCATTTCAGCAACACTTTCAGTTAAATTTTTTAGTTCATCGGCGGAAGATTTTATTTCCTAACTTAAAAAAAAAAAACAGAAATTAGTCAATCCAATGAGTACACGGTGCTCCCGAAATCATTTCAATGAAATTGTCTTGTAAATAAATTCGGAATATATATGCTGTATGGCACCTGTTGTTGACTGGGCGTTGTTTAGTAAGATTTGAAATTATTTTTTTGGCAGATGTTTGATTTTATGTATTTAAAACACCAATAATTGTACATTTTTTAGCAAATTAAGTCATTGTAGGCTTTTTAAAGACAATATTTTTTGTTTTGCTTGAAACTAAAATATGCAAAATTAAAAGTTTTCAAAAAAAAAAAAAAAATTACAACTAAATTGCACACTTAAATTTTTAGTTCTTCCGAACTTAACAACTCGCGCAACGCCGGGTACCATTCAGTATATCTTTCAGAGCTTTGTATAAAAGCCGTGATGTCCACTTTTGATGTAATAAGCTGTTGTCAACATACTTACTAGAAACATAAATTTTCTTTAAGTCCGCGTCACACTTCTCGAATCCCAGTCACATTTTAAAAATTTGTTTGTTTTGTTGTTAAGCACCTACATACCTAGTTTCATTGTCGAAGCCTGTAAAATTTCGCAAATATTACTAACAAGTATCGTCTTTGGCCGAAATTCGACCATATCAAAATCTATATTTCTTTTCTTTTTTTTTTTTTGCAGAACACACCAATCCATAGCCTGAACAGAATGAATGGCATCAGTGGCGCTTCCACCAATTACGCCAGTGATTGAAATTCGACCTTTTCGCCATACCACCCCCAAGCGACGCCTGGTATTCCAGTTAGCATTTTTCTTTAAAAATTTTTCGGTGCTCTCTACTATGATTTATTAAAAAAAAAAAAATCATGAAAATCGGTTGAGAAACACACTGAAAGCCATCTCACCCCCGAGCAATTCATTTAAAATAAAAAAATCATCAAAATCGGTTGAGAAACACAGGAGAAAATAGAACTGAAATGTTTTGCCTTCGCCTATTTATATATAGATTCCGATTTTGATGGAATTTAGACCAGGCTTAGAGGAATTTATACCAAGTTTACATTTTTTGGGCTGTTGAATTTTTCAGCTAAGTATAAAAATGTTTAATTTCAAATGCCTATAACTTTTTAATGAAACGACGGATTTTGACAGATTGAACACTAAATGAAAGAACATACCTTTTAAGATTTTAATAAAGACTTGAATAGAAATATTGTTTTTCATAATTTTAAGGTTTGACAAAAAGCCTGAGATATTTTACAAGTTTTTAACGTCACGTATAAAAAAATATCGGCGGCCGTGGCGTAGTGGGTAGAGTGTGTGACTCTTACGCCAGAAAATTTTTTTTAATTGAACTAATTTTTCTGTTCGGCCGTCACCTCTCTGCAGACAATGGCAAACCTCAGAGAGTAAAAACTGCCATGAAAAGCTTCTTGAGAACATAAGCCGTTCGGAGTCGGCGTAAAACATGTAGGTCCAGTTCTCGATGATTTGTGTTCAAACATTTCAAAACAAACACAACACAATTGATCATAAGAAGCTCGGTCAAAGTCCTTTCAAGGGCTGAAATGGCCATTTCGTTTTTTTTTTTTATAAAAAAATATTACTCATTTTGTTCGTTAAGCAATAATAAGTAGGTACAAAAACATTTGAGGATTATTCGAATGGCTTTCATATAAAATAATTCTCGAAGAATTGAGCTTCATATGTGCTTCGTAGAAAATATTATGCCTCGTGAACGTTCGATAAAACCTCAAAGGCTTACCTTCAAAATTTACAACCTGAACATTCGGTAAGTTTGAAAGTTTTACGAGGACATAACCATTTGCAATGAAATGCTGAACAAAGTGAGACGAGAGAATACCGATTGAAGGAGTAACGCCGTCGTGCGTCACAGCGTAAAGACACCGAAAATTTTGTTATATCTATACACGATCAAAAAGAAAAAATGTAAGTACATATATTTTGGAGGGAAGTCGAGCTGAGCTCGGTCGCCCGGGTACTAGTCATTCCCGTGTACACTCCTCCTACACCGTTTGTCTAGCTTTAAAAAATTTTATACATATATTTTTTTGTGCAATGATTAGTATTTAGTCAAGAAAAATGGACAGAATAAGGCAATGCGGGTGGTACTTAAACCAAATTTTGTACATATATCCTTGGAATAATGAGCAGTTTGTGGTCGAGAAAAGTGGAAAAGATAAAACAAGGGGCATGTTACGTTAATCCTAATCGAACTATTTTCTACAAATCTACTTGATATTGATATTTGGCAAATGGGGGTGAGTAGGGTCTATCCCAAGCGCCATGCATAAAGTGGACGGGACTATGCAAGGTGTGTAGCAATATTCCCGATCCCTTCCAAAGACATTATAATCGTCTCAAAAGTGGCCATAAAGCAAACATAAGTGAACGTTAACAATGAACAATATAAATCAATGAGCACTCCCACTAACCTTTCGAATAAAAGAAAAATAAATCACCTTTGGTAATTTTTTCAATTTATCAGGTACAGGATCTAGTTTGTAACTACTAAACAACGTGACCAAATACCATATGACAAATAGTTCAAGTGTTTGATTTGAAATCTGTAGGTATTTGAATTAAATGTATTATATTAAAGCTTAAAAAATTTAATATTTGAAAACTTTTGACCGGAATCTTTGTGAAATTGCTATATAAGTGACAAAAAGGTTTATTTGATAATATGAACCAGACTGAATCTTTAGTTTGAAAACTGAAAACGGGAATTTTTATTACTAGAAATAATGACCAAAAAATATATGGTTGGACCCATTAATCGCTATTATACGCATCCTGAATGCTAAACCACTCCCACGTGGAGCCGGGTATTCCATATAGTTATTTATAAAATTACTATTATATGAAATTGTAGTGGTAATTTTTGTTTGCAGGTAAACTCCAAAAGTACTAGGTAGATTTTTATGAAATAAGTTTTTAAATGTCATATTTGTGCTGCAGCACAGCATAAGGGTACTTTTATTTCAAAATTTTAATAAAAGTTTGTTTAATTAAAATGTTAAGTTTTTAAAGAAATCCTGCCTGATGCCACGAATTGCTTGATCATTTATTCCACGTGTTTGTGCTACGAGAATTTCAATCAACTCCATGTTGTTCTCTACTCTCCTCTTTTCCGCTCAGCTAGCACAGCACAACATAAAAAACAGATGAGCCACGCGCAAGGCAAAAAAAGAGAAACATATAAATGCAGTGCTGAGCTGCAAAACAAAACAAAAGCAAACAATTTTTTTATTTCGTTTGACATGCATTGTCTTAAGGGCTGATGTCACATGGTGAAAAAAATACGTGTTAACGCTCTTTATTGATAAAAAAAACTTCCGGAGAAGCCGCGGACACTGGCCTGCTAGTAAAATTATATTTAGTTAATTCGAAATAGTTTTCCCTAATGTATGTTATGTAATATGAGAGGATATTAAAAATGCATTTTTTAAATGCATTAAATTATTTTTACAATAAAAATGATCATAAGTTAATTTTTTGAGAAAATATTTAATATTTTGGACCTTTAAAAAAAAAAAAAGATTTAAAATATAACGGTATAAAATATATATTAGATAACCTATATGTGCAAAAGTGTTTTTTTCTTTAAAAACGGACTTAAAATTGCTTGAAAATAGATAAAGAAATAACTTTTTTAGTTTGTGTGATTGAACTTTTACATAAAAAGAATTGAATTAAAAATATTAAAAAATAACGGAGATTTGCATTGAATGTGAGATTTGACAATTAGATTTAACTCTTTGATACATTTTTTCTTATTCTTAGGTAATGATGTTATCTTTAAAAATTCATAGTGCAAATTTTTCCCATAGTTTGAATTTTATAAAAATTTCGATAACGATGGCATTATGCTATGGTGCGTTATCGTGATACAAGATCCCCGAGTTGTTTGCCCACAAATCCGGTCTTTTCTGGCGAATTGCTTCACCTTAACGTCTTATAACGCCCATATAATAATTCTTGTTGACTGTTTGGCCTTGTGGAAGGAATTCATTATACACAACACCCTTATAATCCGTGAAAACTGTGAACATCGCCTTCTTTTTTCGACGTAGTTTTGTTGGGTCGTATTCGGCCTTGGAAATCATGTCTTTTGCAAAGTCAACGCGGTCCCTTTTTTAAATTAATTTCAGGTCCTTCGGCACCAGCTTTGCAGCGACACGTCTGAGGCCCAAATCATTAATAAAAATGACTTGGACGGATCCAAAAGCAATACCCAACGCCTCTGCCATCTCTCTAATGGTCAATTTGCGGCTTACGGTCATCCATTCTTTGATTTTGTTGATGTTTTTGTTGGTTTTGATGGTTGAAACAGTTTTGAACGCAAAATTAAATACAGACTCGTTGTTGCGAATTCAATTCCACATTTAAAATTGTACAAAATCAAAAACACGTACAATCGCAGATGTACGCAACACGGCGTCACTTTTACAAATGTCAAGCTATCGAGCGGAAAATGCCATAGAATGTCAATGACAGATGTGGCAACCTTAAAAAAAGAGAACTCCAATCGGGTGACCGTGGTGAATCCGGGAACTTTTTGATCAAGGTGGTATTAAACTAGCCAAAGTCTTAGTATAATGCATTTTGAAAGATAATCTATGGTTGGCAAAAAACTACAAAAAAATTTAAGGAATTTAATTTGGGTGCAAGTAACTTTCTTATTTTATTTCAATTTAATCCTTTTTTATCTTCTGAGCTTTTAAAGCCCAATCAAAGCACTTAATAATAATTAATTCAGTTATTCCGTTTGCTGTGTATTTATATTTAAAATGTTTTTTCAAAAAAAGTTCAAAATATGTAATATTTTTTTGAAAAAATAATCCATTTGTATTGTTAAATTAATTTATATTCAGAATTGCATTTTTTATTTTCTCTTTCATATGATATAAATTAACAAAAGTTGATTCAGCGAAATTCTCTAAACTTCACACACTCTTTCATTCAAACACATGAGCGGATTTTAAAAACTGCAAAATATATTGAGTTTTATTAATAAACGGCAATTTGAGATGACAACACCAATTTATTTAAATCGTTTCGGGAGCATCATGAATAGTTTTCTTTTAATCACGACCGTCAGTTTGTAAAATCTCGTGTTTTTTATTTGTATTTCTTGTTATTATTTTATGGAACTATCGATTTTATCACTAATAAAATAAAAAATTTTAGATTTTTTGTACACGAGTTTCTTCCCTCCCATAAGCGTATTATTATGCATGCATTGTAAAGCCTGATATATAAGTTTTTAAAGCTTTTAGTTTTTTCTGGTCTTATTTCAATTGAATTTTATTCGTTTACATATGAAAGGCCTTTTGAATGCATCAACCATACTTTTTTTTTTTAAAACATTAAATATGTAAAGGGCATATTATACTTTGAAAGGGTCTAGGGTGCTAAAATTTTTTTTTTTTCATATAATACTCTTCTTAACTTGTTTAAGAAATCTTAAAGTTGTTTTGGTTGCTGTTTGTTTTTAATCGATAAATTTAATCGTCAATTGTTTGCAAAATCTTGTTTTCAGTTTTCTATATTCATAATAAATAATTGATTTGCAAAAATTTATATTTTTGTCTTTCTCCATGAAAATAAATATATTGATTTTAATTGTACCTACCTACATTTTTATTTATGATACATTCTTTTGCTGTATGCTGTGACAAAAACTTCTAATTCTGCATTGAGATAAGAAAATATAAAAATACTGCTTCTTAAGCCCGTAAGATATTTCATTTTTATACCCCAACGCGTACTGCGTAAGGGGTATATTAACTTTGTCATTCCGTTTGTAACGCCAAGAAGGAGGCGTGGCAGGTATAGAAAAATATACATATTTTTGATCAGCATCATCTCCTGAGTCGATTTCCGTGTGTCCGTCTGTCTGTCCGTCTGTCGACACGATTACAGCCGCAATTTTAAAGCTATCGCGATGAAATTCAAAATAAAAGTTTAATTTTAAAAAAGGAAGATCAAGTTTGAGAATGGGCCGAATCGGATGAAAACCACGCCTACCTCCCATACAAAGTGACTTTAAATTAACCGTAAAATGTCTTTAAAATCCACAAAAATTAAAGAAATGCCTTGAAATTTGGCATGAAAGCTTTGCTGTTCAGTCTTAATCCTGGCTATAAAATAAAAATCGGATGGAAACCACGACTACCTCCCATACAAATTGGCTTTATTTTAAACGTAAAATCTCTTCAAAATCTGCAAAAATTAAAGAAATGTTTTAAAATTTTTCACATAAGCTTTGATATTTTAATTTAAATCATCTGCATGATATATGGCAAAATCAGATGAAAACCACGCCCACTTTCCATACAAAGTGGCTTTATTTTAAACGTAAAATCTCTTAAAAATCCACAAAAATTTAATGAAATGTCTTGAAATGCACACTGGCTTTGATATATGTATAATATCAACCATACCTATGATTGGATCAAAATCGCGCCTACCTCCCATACAAAGTGACGTCATCAATATTGGAAAACTTTCGAATATATAAAACTGAATATCATCGTGTATGTCGTAGCTAAAGACTTCGAATATACTTCAATATGGCCGCGGGGGGGGGGGGGGGGGGTATTTTAGCTTCGGTCCATTCCTTACTAGTTTTTATCCCATTTTAAAATCTGAAAACAAGTGACGCGTGGACAGGACAGACATACTTTGTAAGAAAAGGACAATAGTAGTAACTTTTTCATTTCTGGTGTTTTTAAGAGCAGCTGCATTAAATAAATTAATTTTAGATAAACACATCACTTTCAATTCAGCATCCAATTTTCTTAAATAGTTTTGTTTACTCTAGACTCAAGTGCCAAATTAATCAAAAATGTCAAATTAATTACTGACAGCAAAATATTTCACAGTAAATATTTGATGGAAACTTAACGACGAAAAATTTGAAAGAAACGGCAAAAACAATGCATTGAAAATGCATTACGTCCCACACGTTTTTCTCCAATTCGTACTATATGCGTAATCACTCACACCAATTGAATCTATGCATTCGTGCTATTTGAACTGCTCTAGCTTAATTTTCAATGACCAAAAAATGAACAATTTAATGAAGTATCATACAGGCTTTAAAAATGCAAATAAAAACGGAAAATTTAAAATGGAAATTTTGAAAATTTATTTAGAACGAAACGTTTTTAGTCAAAGAGTGAAATTGTTATTTTTGTATTAGTACCCTCTGCTATTTTAGATTACCCTGTGCTATATAAAAACTGTGACATGGACCAAGCCATGGAAGCGCAGTAAATATATGAAGTCAATATCATTAAGAAGTCGCGTAAAAAAATCTTGCTGATGTTGATGCAGCAAATAACAAACCAAAATAAAACTTACTGAAAAAATCATCTAAAAATTAATAACAATTTGTCAGATCAGTAAGTTCGGATATGCTATAATAGTGCTTTCATTACATGGTGTCTGATCTTTGTTCCCATGAAAATATTCTAAAATTACAAGAATTAAAAAAGGCCAAATATTTTAGAATATTTTAAGAAAAATGCATTCAATTTAAAATCGTAAATATAAAATTTAATTAAAAATAATATTTTAAAATTTCTTGCTTGTCTATGTAATTTAGAGAATGGTCATTGATTCTTGTAGGAATGGGATATCAAAGTAAGTATGCAAAAAAATTATTAACTAAATAAATACATAAATTAATAAGTAAACAAATAAATAAATACATATATAAATAGAACTCAATTCGTCTAGAATACAATCATAACAAATTTTATGACGGAACCAAAACGCTTTACTATGGTATGAGTTAAAAATAAACTTATTTTGGGTTTCTACTAAACAAGGCATTAAAATGCGATTTTAATTATTGCTCAAAAATCATATGCGATTGAAGTAAATATTTTGCCATCTACAATAAAATACTTTACCCACTGATAACGGGAGAGTTATAATTATTTTGGGCATTCTGTGCTGACTATCAAATTTAATAAAAAATTGTTTTTTTCAATTGCACGTCATTTTTATATATTTAACTTAAAAAAAATGACTATTTTATTTTATATATTTAACTATACTGGCAATCGTAAGGCGGGTTTTTGTTGAAATGAACTTTCTTTCCGTCGATCAATAATTTTATATATTTTTTTATTCATCAACAGATATTTAATCAAAATCCATAATTTTTGTATGATTATTTTGGTTAAAATCAACAATATTAAACTATGTTCAGTTATAAAACTAGGCAGAATTCATCATGTTAAAAAAATATAACCAAAATGAGGCACACAATTGGTCAGTACCCAAATTTCGTGTAAAAGCGAGTATGCCGTTTTGCTTTTTCTTCTTTTCCCTCGAGCTAGAAATACTGCAAAAACTCAGAAAATTCATTTATAAGCGTAAGGTTGCGGGAAAAGAATATTATTTGCGGTTATCTGAAGAAAATTGCTAAAACTGAAATTTGTTTAATGAAACTGGAATAAAATAAGCACAATTGATTGTTTATTGACGCGAATGATAGTTCCTTCGCAGTACACTCATTTCCAAGTTTTTTTCTAGTTGAAATTAAAATATGACATGTTAGTTGATCGAACCGCGTAATTTTATTAATTTCAATTCCTCTTGCCATTACAAGGAACATTATTTGGCTGAAGTAACTAACTGAAGCCATTGGCAGACAAGCGAACAATATTAGTTATGGTAACAACCACATTGTACGTTATGCTAATAGCATTATTTTTACGTTGCAATCGAGTTTTAGATTTTATTAAATCAATCGCACACTTTAGTTGTGTTAATCTAAACAGTTGCGGACAAAAGTAAACTCTTTGCCCCATGAAAGTTAAAAATTAACATTTCAGGAAGAAAAACACTCATTTTTAAAAATCACACCTTAAAAACTCTAAAAATTTCTTTATTTTTTATGAATAGTTTATATGTGGCTTAAGCTTGATACGTGTCTTAATTACAAATAAAAGCCAGACTTTAAATTTTAAGATCTAAGCCAGACATATTCTGTCTTACAAGAATGTTATATTTTACGAGTTTTTGTAAACTGAGGTAAGATTTTGCAATTTCATCGTGATTTTTTTAGTCATCCTTTGACAGGTATTTAATTAAAGCTCAATAAAGGTATTTTAAAAATCGATTATTCAAGGCTTGGATTATCACATCAATACACAAAAAGCGGACTTTTGTGCATTTAAGTAAAAGTAAAGAGTTCTAACACACGCAAAGTCAGCGCAGCATTCTTCAAATTAGATAAAGAGTCGAGTCGCATGGGTCGAAATATCTGGTATCAACAAACAAACAATCCCAGCGTCTTGGCCCCCACGTCACTGATGACAACACCTAATTCGAAGTTGTGAAGAACTTCGTCATTAACTGCACCAACGATATCAGTAAAGAGATAAAACGAACGATAACTCTTGACAACAGGTGTTACTTTGGGCTCAGTAGGCAATTGAGAAGCAGAGCTCTCTCTCGACGAACAAAATTCACGCTCTATAAGTCACTAATCATGCCCGTCCTGTTATACACAGCACAAACCTGGACGTTGAGCAGCTCTGATGAAGCATAATGGCGAGTACCGAATGGAACGATGAGCTGTATGAGCTATACGCTGACATCGACATAGTAAGAACCAGAACAGAATCGAAGCGATTAGCGATTGGCGATATTTTAAAGCAATAGAATGTATGAAAACGTATGAACACGTCCGAAATCGCTGATCGTCGGTCGTTTTTTTTATTCGGCGACCTAGCGATCCTCTAAGTACTGTCAAATATGATAAGTATTGGCATATTTTCCTAGTGATAGGGGTACGTTCAGCGTTATTTTATTAAGTTTTATTATCTTCTGACATTTGTTATGAGTGCATGCCAATTGAAAGCAATATATTGCAGAGAACTGTACATTATTTTTATTATTATTAAAATTGGCTCGAATTCTTTAAACATATTCACTTCACTTTAATATTATTTTCTATAATAACTATAACTGAAACAAATCATAAAACTAATTTTTCCCAAAAATACAAGTGATAAGTGAAAAATGGAAATGATGAATATATTGAGAATAGTTTGACAATCGCTTTCATTCTGGACGTGTGTTCAGCTATTGGCGAGAAGAGAGGATCGCTAATCGCCAACCGCTTTGATTCTGTTCGGGTTCTAAAGCGCATACAAATTGAGTGGCTTTGCTGGCTAGATCACGTTGAGCGGATGGAAGACGATGCTCCAGCGAAGAAAATATTCGATTCGGTACCCAGCGGTGGTCAACGCAGAAGTGGACGACCGCAACTTCGTTGGAAGGACCAAGTTGGAAGGACAACCTAACGAAAATTGGAGCTTCCAACTGGCACCAGCAAGCACAAAATAGAAATGGCTGGTGCAAATTCTTACAACAGGCCAAAACCGACTTACGGTTTTAAGTGCTATCTAAGTAGTAAGTAAGTAAAGAATTCTAATATAAAAAGGAGGTTTCTTCATCCCTAAAATTCTTAATCAGGGATTTTGAAGGAAATCAATTTGCCGTGCAATAGTAAACACCTGCGCAATCACTACTTTAAAAGAAATTTTAAATTTAAAAGAAATTTTAAAGAAAGGATTTCCATTTAAAGATATAAAATTATGCCCTTAATTTATTTTATAAAATGCAGCCGTCAAATTTAAAATACACTGTGAAACACTTAAAATCGAGTCGTGAATCATAATAATTACAGGCCTGTTCTTCAAAATTTACAATAGTAAACCAGTTTTTTTTTTATATTTCAATGTGTTTGTTGTAAGGTTTTGCTTTCAAAACAAAATTTGAAGGTTAAAAAAACAAAATCTGTCAACTGTCAATATATGAAAAGCAGCTGACAATTTTTATCAAAATTTATTATTTTTGAGCTTCAAATTTTGTTTTTAAAAAATTTTTTAAAAAATACTCATTTACTATTGTAAGTTTTCAAGAATAGATCTGTGAATATGCTTATGAAAATCACTACATACTCTTATAGTTTACTTATCGATTTATTACTCATATACACTCCTGTGATGTTTTTTTTTTTTTCGAACTGTCAAAGTGCTCAGCTTATTGTTATAAAGATTAACAAATTTCGCAGCATTTGGCAGTTCATTCCTTACTCACTTCTCTGTCTCATTTCCTTCAGAGAATTCCTTTCATGTAAAAAGTTTACCCTCAACGAGCCAAAAGAAGTATAACCTAAAAAAATCAGCGATGGTTTAAGAAATTCAGACGAAAAGTGTACGGTTGTAGTGTTTTTATGACAATTTAAAAACACTAACAAACATAGAATCGACTTGAAAAATGTAATTAAAAAAAGCTGTAATTTCAAACTCAAAAATACTTCAGTTTTAAGTTTACATGTTCAGACCACTCTCAAGAACATCTGTATTAGAATTTTGGCATGGACCAACTGTTTTTTTGTATTAGAATTCAACACTTGAATTTACTGGGTTAATATATCTTGCTGAAATTTTCAGAATATAGTTTTGTCTCATAAAGTCTCAAAATCGTTTTTTATCAATTCAACAATATTTTGGGTTTTATAAAAGCTACGTATGGTTAATATGAGTTTTTTAAGATAACTCTCTTTGATTTGGCCGATTAAAAATATTGAAAATCAGCTAACAGATATAATCTTCACATATGCGTTCAGAGATAGATGATGTTTAATTAAACTTTAATAACAAATTTGAGGTTTCTCTAATACGAGAATGGCAAGAGCAGTTGGGAGAAACTTAAAAAGTTTCATTCTAAAAATATTTTGCCATTTTCCAATCTATGTAATGCATATCAATTATTAATTTAAATGAATGTTTCCGACACTAATTGTTACAAATTTCCAGATGGTGGGCCTTCATCATCAGGTGGTGAAGGTCCTGACACAGAAACCATTGGCAATGTGTTTATTTTCGTTTTAACCCCCTTTCTATTGAATGACTTTGGACTATAATGCGGGGACATTATAGGCGATTGGCTTTTATTCGTTGACGTTGAGGAGCGCTGGTGCACCAGTGCGCGTGACAAAGTACCGGTGGGAACGAGAATAATTTCCTCCATGGTGTCAGTTGAATCATGTGGAGCAGATACTGCAGCATTAAGCTCATTTCCAAATGAATGATTCAGATGTTTTTGTGAATCAATAGAATCCTCAGCAGACAAAACATCAAACTTCATGTGAGCAGGTGGGGTCTCGATGGAAATGCTGCCTATGACTACATTGGACGTAGTTACAGTGGCTGAGTGGCTAGCTGCATAACCCAAATCCGGTACTTGGAGTTCCTTATATGAGTTGACTACTGATAAAGGTCCTTTATCGTTTGGCTTAGATGAACAACGCTGTTGAAATTCAGTTTCCATAGGTTCATTATCATTATGTTCATTGATAGCTTCCGTACTTTCTTCAGTCCGCCATCGCTGCTTATTAGAAATACTTTTCTGCTAACACCAGATAGTCACTGAAATTGTATACTTATGATTTATTTTGATATCACAAACCTTTCGTTCGTTATCAGTTATGTTTTCTGCGCTTTTTGCTTTCCGACAGAGAACACTTTGAGACCCATGACGACGCAGAAATTCTATAGAGTCAAAACCTTTACCTTCTGATGATACAAAAATGGCCGAGTTTATTCTGTTACGTGTGCAACGTTCTGCAATAGAAGTTGAATGCTCCTCCTGTAGCATATGAAAATGCTGTAAATATAAAAGTCAGAGGGAAGTGATACTAATTAGAGATTTTATTTAATTTTGATTCTAATTTGATACTAATTTTTCTTGTATTAAATTGTATTGGCACTAATTTAAATTAAACTATTGAGACTTACTCGACTGCTATGATGAAGTGGTTGATATGAAAGTGCACCGCAATCACTGCTTTCGAACTGAAATGCAGAGAAGGCTGTTAATTACGATATAGTTTAAATGATCTTGATTCACACAATTTTCCAATACTTATCTAGATACATATGTACAAGATTTATATTATCAAGGTGCTTGGACTAGTGCGATTTTTCCCAGGATTTTTCTGGATTTTTTGTGTGTGTGTGTAGATAAGAGTCTTTATTAAAAATCATTCAGAAAAATTTTGCAAGGGTAATTGATGAGTAGCATATCAGCAAATTTTTTTTTTTTTTTTGATAATCCCAGCTAGCGAGATTTTTTGAAAATGATTTGGAATCAAGCGTTTTAACTCTTTCAGGAGCAAGATCCGAGAAAATAAAACCTAGAGCTTAAAGTTTTTATTACATTTATTGCGGTTCTTTTTTTTAAAAAAAAGGTTGAAAAATTAAAAGCAAAAAAATTTATTTTAAATTTAAAAAATGTTTATAATTTAAGAAAAAATTCTTCGCATCAAAGTATGTTTGGACATATTTAAGCGATTCGTGAAGGCTTTTTCAATTTAAGTACCTAAAACTATCCAAAATAGGAAAACAAAATACAGAAAAGTGGCATGCAATCTATACCACTGTCCCTGAAAGAGTTAAAAGCCTGTTGTGACTGCTCATATGAAATATTGCTAATTTAAGTATAATTATTATACTTAAATTATTGCTTAAGCTTACTGTGAAATATGATAACAAATTTTTATATTAGAAAAATTCAATTTTTATATTATTTTATATAGAATTATTTTACATAATATGTGTTTAAAAGGAGTTTCGCTAAACCTTTAAGGAAAAAATGGCTTGATTAAAGCGTTCAATGGATTATGAAACAACGAATGGAAAAAATTTTTCAAAGTCAAAATAATACCACCAGTTATTTGTGGAATGAGTCAGGCTACGGGAAAAATATAAAGGGATGTACGTACAAAGGACTATATAGGAAGACAGGAAACCCGTCATCAAACTCCATCTTATTTGTATGGCTTTGCTTGAATAAAAAGTAAACAATGCTGTGTTAATGCTGGCTTAGGTGTGGTTAAATGTATAACAAGCAGTGCTAAATGTTTGTAGAGACACAAACTTAAAACAAACAACCACAACTTAATGTTCCTCGCAAGGATATACGCCTTAATTACTACCGTGAGTATTTGGCTGGAAAATTTTATCTGACGAATATATAGTTAATTTGGATGGCCCAGGCGGCTATTACTGTGATTCTCATAGTTTAAGAGAAGTATAGCAATAAAAGAATAAGTTACAATTATTTGCGCCCTCCAAAAAAAAAAAAAAATTGTTTTACAAGAATATACGCCTCAACAACTTTATGTGGCTTAGAGGTTAAATCAATATTCTGAAGATCTGTGTTTCACGGGTTGATTCTCGTTGCGATTTTTGAAATATTTTTACAATTAAAATTTTGTTGCTGGAATAAATACAAGCAAAATGCAAAAAATTTACAAATTTTAAATTTAACAGTGTACTCCTTGCTAAATTCAATCACTTATTCTGTTAGTGCGCTCTGTTGTGTATAGCGAAATGACCCGGTTGCAGCTAAAATTAATTAAAATATTCATTTTAACACACTTCTGATCACGTAGGATTTTTCGTACAGAAACTTTAAAAAATGAATAAAAATTCTTGTAGTTAAAACCTAATAAAAATTATTAGTAATTGTGAAACTTTTCCTATCAATTTAATTGAAGACACCCCTCTAAGGAAAATAAAAGTAACGCATTTTACGAAAGGAAACCATTTCACACTAACACTTGCACAGTTTTCCACATTAAAATAAGCCGAAATTATTTCAACGTAATTAAGCGTGCCGCTTTGAGCGCCACAAAATCAGACCGATTTTTAGTTACTGAATCGAACTGATTTGAACTTGTGGAACAATTTTTGGCTTATCGGCGTAATTTTTGTGTTACGTAAGCGGACCACTTTAGTGCTATTTATACGTACCACTTAAGCGTTACGTTATCGTACCACTTCATTGCAACGTAAAAAAAGTACAGCTCTTGCGACCCCTTGGGTTAGTACCAATACATTGAAATGACTACTTTTTTTTTGTTTGATTATCTTATTCAAAACTTTAGGTATACGCCACGTTTTCGTATCGTAAAATCGGTTAGTTCTAGAGGGACGTTTAGAGAGACATTACAAAAAACCGTTTTTGTAAGGATTTTTTTGAAAACAAAAATAGAAAATTTTTTCGAAATATATTTCTGTTTTCTGGTGGTTAACTTCTTGAAACTACTTTTACTAAAAAAAATATATATCACTTGTTATTTATTTTTCTTCGAAAATAGGTGTACAAAAAGTCGTACGTTGACCAGAAATGTATGCAAAACTTCCTTCATTTACCTATTGGTTTACGTTTGAAGAAGCTCGAAGACATCATCAAAAAACCGAAACCCTCTTGCTTGGAATCTTTAAAGAACAATAAGTTCTATGAAAGCTTCTTTAGTTTTTGTGTCTTAACATTGGTTAGGATTACGTTAGAAGCTTTCGATTTTGTGTGTAATAGTAGATATACTCATAAAATACAGCTACATAAATAACTCAATTCTGTCTTATGCCGACTAAAGCTATTACTGCATCTTGTTACAGAATTTTGTTTTTATTTTACATATAGATTTCATTAACTGAATTCGGAATTAAGCAAGTTTGTTCCGAAAATTGAAGATGATGTCTTTGAATTTTTTCGTACGGAAACCAAGAGGTAAATGGACAAAGTTTCTGGAAAAACCGAAATGGCCACTTCAGCCCTTGAAAGGACTTTGACCGAGCTTCTTATGATCAATTGTGTTGTGTGTGTTGTGAAATGTTTGAACACAAATGATCGAGAATTGGACATAAATGTTTTATGCCAACTCCGAACGGCTTATGTTCTCAAGAAGCTTTTCATGACAGTTTTTACTCTCTGAAGCTTGCCACTGTTTGGTGAGAGGTGACGGCCGAACAGAAAAATCAATTCAATTGAAAAAAGTTCTGTGCCAGGCGGGATTCGAACCTGGGTTCTCTGGCGTATGGGCCACACACTCTACCCATTGCGCCACGGCCGGCACCATTTTATTACTGAAGTCTGGTTAAATATAGCTAAAATTCAAGTATTTTCGAAAAATTTCAACGGGTTCTGGTAGTGGTCAATAGTCTGGTAGTTTAATAGTAGAGAATATAGGAGAAAATTAACCCAAAAATTTAAAAACATATTTGAATAAATATGTTAAAAAATTTACAAACTACAAATGATAAAATTAATAAATTTCACATAATTAAATAAATTAGACATTAAGATTTTCAGGGTTCAGGGGCGCAACCAGAATTTTTTTTTGTGGGGGATTTTATAATATGTCGGTCTTACATATAAGAATAAACGTAACTATAGCGGCTATTGTGTAGTGGAGGGTAAGCCCGATTTTTGCACTAATAGTTCCTGGTAAAATCCTTAGCCAGGGCAAGCAACATCTTGCTATTCAACTTTTTCACTTCACAGTAGTTAATTACAACTTTTGGCAGTAATATTTGCATATAAAAGTATGGTAAAGTCAACAAACAAACAAAGAATTCCAAAACAATGATAACATTAATAATAGCTGTATTCCCGTGGCACTAGATCATATCAAATTTCAGTGGAACAGTTTTTGTTCAACTTTATTACAATTTGGCACCACTCGCGATGAAGTGTCAAAATACGAATGCGAGCAGTAATGAGCAATCAATGAACTCATAAAATACAGCTACATAAATAACTCAATTCTGTCTTATGCCGACTAAAGCTATTACTGCATCTTGTTACAGAATTTTGTTTTTATTTTACATATAGATTTCATTAACTGAATTCGGAATTAAGCAAGTTTGTTCCGAAAATTGAAGATGATGTCTTTGAACTTTTTCGTACGGAAACCAAGAGGTAAATGGACAAAGTTTCTGGAAAAACCGAAATGGCCACTTCAGCCCTTGAAAGGACTTTGACCGAGCTTCTTATGATCAATTGTGTTGTGTGTGTTGTGAAATGTTTGAACACAAATGATCGAGAATTGGACATAAATGTTTTATGCCAACTCCGAACGGCTTATGTTCTCAAGAAGCTTTTCATGACAGTTTTTACTCTCTGAAGCTTGCCACTGTTTGGTGAGAGGTGACGGCCGAACAGAAAAATCAATTCAATTGAAAAAAGTTCTGTGCCAGGCGGGATTCGAACCTGGGTTCTCTGGCGTATGGGCCACACACTCTACCCATTGCGCCACGGCCGGCACCATTTTATTACTGAAGTCTGGTTAAATATAGCTAAAATTCAAGTATTTTCGAAAAATTTCAACGGGTTCTGGTAGTGGTCAATAGTCTGGTAGTTTAATAGTAGAGAATATAGGAGAAAATTAACCCAAAAATTTAAAAACATATTTGAATAAATATGTTAAAAAATTTACAAACTACAAATGATAAAATTAATAAATTTCACATAATTAAATAAATTAGACATTAAGATTTTCAGGGTTCAGGGGCGCAACCAGAATTTTTTTTTGTGGGGGATTTTATAATATGTCGGTCTTACATATAAGAATAAACGTAACTATAGCGGCTATTGTGTAGTGGAGGGTAAGCCCGATTTTTGCACTAATAGTTCCTGGTAAAATCCTTAGCCAGGGCAAGCAACATCTTGCTATTCAACTTTTTCACTTCACAGTAGTTAATTACAACTTTTGGCAGTAATATTTGCATATAAAAGTATGGTAAAGTCAACAAACAAACAAAGAATTCCAAAACAATGATAACATTAATAATAGCTGTATTCCCGTGGCACTAGATCATATCAAATTTCAGTGGAACAGTTTTTGTTCAACTTTATTACAATTTGGCACCACTCGCGATGAAGTGTCAAAATACGAATGCGAGCAGTAATGAGCAATCAATGAACTCATAAAATACAGCTACATAAATAACTCAATTCTGTCTTATGCCGACTAAAGCTATTACTGCATCTTGTTACAGAATTTTGTTTTTATTTTACATATAGATTTCATTAACTGAATTCGGAATTAAGCAAGTTTGTTCCGAAAATTGAAGATGATGTCTTTGAACTTTTTCGTACGGAAACCAAGAGGTAAATGGACAAAGTTTCTGGAAAAACCGAAATGGCCACTTCAGCCCTTGAAAGGACTTTGACCGAGCTTCTTATGATCAATTGTGTTGTGTGTGTTGTGAAATGTTTGAACACAAATGATCGAGAATTGGACATAAATGTTTTATGCCAACTCCGAACGGCTTATGTTCTCAAGAAGCTTTTCATGACAGTTTTTACTCTCTGAAGCTTGCCACTGTTTGGTGAGAGGTGACGGCCGAACAGAAAAATCAATTCAATTGAAAAAAGTTCTGTGCCAGGCGGGATTCGAACCTGGGTTCTCTGGCGTATGGGCCACACACTCTACCCATTGCGCCACGGCCGGCACCATTTTATTACTGAAGTCTGGTTAAATATAGCTAAAATTCAAGTATTTTCGAAAAATTTCAACGGGTTCTGGTAGTGGTCAATAGTCTGGTAGTTTAATAGTAGAGAATATAGGAGAAAATTAACCCAAAAATTTAAAAACATATTTGAATAAATATGTTAAAAAATTTACAAACTACAAATGATAAAATTAATAAATTTCACATAATTAAATAAATTAGACATTAAGATTTTCAGGGTTCAGGGGCGCAACCAGAATTTTTTTTTGTGGGGGATTTTATAATATGTCGGTCTTACATATAAGAATAAACGTAACTATAGCGGCTATTGTGTAGTGGAGGGTAAGCCCGATTTTTGCACTAATAGTTCCTGGTAAAATCCTTAGCCAGGGCAAGCAACATCTTGCTATTCAACTTTTTCACTTCACAGTAGTTAATTACAACTTTTGGCAGTAATATTTGCATATAAAAGTATGGTAAAGTCAACAAACAAACAAAGAATTCCAAAACAATGATAACATTAATAATAGCTGTATTCCCGTGGCACTAGATCATATCAAATTTCAGTGGAACAGTTTTTGTTCAACTTTATTACAATTTGGCACCACTCGCGATGAAGTGTCAAAATACGAATGCGAGCAGTAATGAGCAATCAATGAACTTTTCTTACGATCTTTTAAATTTTGATTGTAGATTGTTGGTAGCTCACACGACACGCCAATCTGCGTTAGACATTCCTTTAAAATACACTACTTTTTCTCCTCCACTTTATTTCGTACTACAAAAACATTTGGTATTAATTAACATGATTGCTTATTAGATTTTGCTTGAATGTTTCCTTGTTCTTAAAATTGTTATTTTTGTTATTTTTTATTATACTGTTACGCAGGATTTGAATGTCGATCGATTAATTCGATAGATCGAATGTCGCTGTACATCACCACTACTCATCAGTATCACACAGATTAAAGTTTTTGCATAAAGTTGGACAAGTAAAATGTATGGTAGAGAACTTAATTTGGAGTAATTTGTCGATCGATTAATTCGATAGATCGAATGTCGCTGTACATCATCACTACTCATCAGTATCACACAGATTAAAGTTTTTGCATAAAGTTGAACAAGTAAAATGTATGGTAGAGAACTTAATTTGGAGTAATTTAGAGTAAGCCGCCATAATTATCCTACCTTAAAACAAATTTATGAGTGATATAAATACATTTTAATTTCAAAATATAAGTATTATAACTTAGTATTAATGCAAAAATACACTTTCTTGTCGGCTTTTTTCTTTGTTTACTTCAACGTGATACTTGTTAAGAATAAGGGTTTCATGCAACGATTTTTTCATTATGTTACTGCTAAAAAGAGTACGTTTCTTCAACAAAAGTACTTTTTAGGTAATTAACACTGTTCAGATTGCTGATTGCTGCCGTGTATAGCAACCAAAAAATGAACAAATTTGATTGCTGCAATCTCTGTTCATCCGCGCTCGTTGTCAGTGTTTTAACAGATTCCCATCGAAAGCAACAACAAAACGAGTAGATTTTTTGATTGGCAATCACCGTGTGAGTTCGGGATAAGACGAAAACTCGTCAAAGAGTACTTCAGATTATTCGTTTTGAAAAAAATGGCAGCATTTAAAGATCAGAAATAAAGCCAGGAAAAGAGCTGGTTCTAATTATTGTTTTTGCATTGTGAATAAAATGGAGCCACGCTCTAGATTATCGACCACGGGAATGTATTGTTTGCTTTTTATAGAAAAAAAACGTTAGTTACAGGATTTTTGTGATTAAGATTAACAAAATCAAGCAAAACTTTAATTTAAAATTCAGTTTACGCTTACTTTCAGCGAGTTTATCTAAAATAAAATCCACTGATGATGTCATATCTCTGTACAGGTTAAGCAATGTGAGACCGTTTACCCTATCTTGCAACATCGTGCTTCTTAAATTTGTTTTGAGTCGGCGAAGTACTGAAAATGTACGTTAATTTTCACACGAAGTGACTGGAAGACTTACAAGGATGATTGGTAAATTAAATATATTAGGGAATATTTCTTTATTGCACAGTTGTAAGGCTTGAAACACTGTATTTTTCTCCATCGTTAATTTTATTACTAACTTTAAATCAAACATGCAGCTTCATTCTTAAATCATCAAAATCTCCTTCCAATTCATATTAATAAAATACAATTAGTTTTTCAAAAGCTCCTAAAGATCCATATTCAGCGGTTTTGTAGCGCCAGGAAATAGTGTTGAAATGAATAGTGGAAATAGATGTTCTAAAAACTCTTAGGTTTGAGATAAATGAACTGCTAGTCAAAAAATTTTGACAAATACAGATCCAACTGTTAATTAGTGTCAAATTAGTTGTAATTTTGTTGGCTTTATGCTTAGAGTATAAAAAAGAAATTCTATGTGTATAAATAACAAATTGAATGTGAGTAATTTAATAATAAAATATTAGTACTTTAACCACAGCTCTATCTAGGGAACTAAATGCCCTTTCAACATAGTTGGTCATTCAAAGCGTGGCGCCATTGCAGTGTTGGTTTCCATAGTTCATGCACTTTTATATTTAATACTCGCTTATTGTTAAAAATTAACAAAAAACATAAGTTTCACAAATTTCGTTTTGCTAATGGGTTTTGCTGAAAATTAACCATCACTTGTTTTTGACAGATCTAGGGGCATTTTTGGTGAAAGAGATAAGAGATAAAGAGATAGAATGAGAAAATAAGCCACCTTGTTCCTCACACCATGCTCAAATCGAAGAATTGTCAACAATACCCCAAGTGGTCAGAATTACAACTAAAAAATTTAAACACATGTATTCTGAACGAATAAAACATGGATAGTTTAAAAGATTACGGTTCAACGACAATAGATATGAAATATATATTTTAGGTTTTAATTTTTTTGATAAAAACTTGTGATTACTTTTCATGTGAGTCACTTTAATTGTGTCCTATTTATCTTTTTCCTACGATAATTACTATTCGCATGGCTCTCAATGACTTTCATGGCTTTAAATGTTCAATGAACAGTAAGTTCATTGTTTTAATATACAATTTTTGAAAATATGACATATTTTTATAAAAAGAAAAGTTTAATAAAAACTATTATTAAGAAAAAAATGAGTTTCAATTTAAATTTGTTGTTTGTCTGCCGTTTTACTTTAAAATTTGTTTGCACGAACGGCAACAAACAATGCATTTTATAATACTTTTATCTTCTTTTTGGATTTCACTTAAAACTCCCCAAAAATCACTTTAAGAGTTAATTTTATTTTTTAGTTGATAATCGCCGCTGAATATATAATTCATTATTTCTTGGTAGTCTATTTTTATTAAAAAAAAAATGCGTAGAAAACAATGTCTATTGAAAAATTCAGTTATATTCACTGAATGTCACCGAATTCAATTAAGAAGATCATAAACATTAGATAAATATGACTTTAGCCGCACATGATCGGCTTTTTCAATGTTTTCCCAATAAAACATGCGGCGACAATGGAATGTATATTATACATGAACGCAAAATCAAAACAGTTTAAATTTTATTAAAACTTTCGAAAGAGCAATTCCAAATGTCTTGTTCTGGTGTAATAAAATCTCAAGGAAAGGGAATGTTGATTTCCGTAGCTCTTGAAATCGTCGAATCAGTTTGCACTCAGCTTCAAGCGATGCGTGAAAGTCTGAAATTTTTGGAGAAATTCAACCGAGTACATTTTCAAAATACAAAATATAAAAAAATAGTAAATGCACCGAAAATATTTTGTAAATATTTGAACGTTTATCGGAAATATTTTTGATTACCCTGCTTACGGAACTTAAGATTTCCTGTCAGCCCTCGTTTATGGTGTGCGTTGAAGTTGTAGCTGGCGAACGTTTGCAGATGAGAATAGCTTTATGGAGTGTTTATTTTAGTGGTCGTGCTTCTAATGAGCGCTTGTTGCATGCAGATTTAAGCAGCTTTATTGAGTTGGTAGTATTTCAGTGCTTACACTGCGTGATTGCTGCTTGTTGCTGGCTTAAGTTTTGTTTTCAATGTCGTCAATTGTGTATTTTGCAGAGTTATTGTACATTTTTTAGTGGGAAAAGTGTGAATAAGAGGAAAAGAAGAGGAAGCAAAAAATGCCCATTTTCAGTGAACGAGCGCAGAAAAATAGCTTGGAAATGTAGCACGACAAAACGAAAAGAAAAAAATCCAAACTGTGAATCAAGCTATATAGGAACCAGTGCTAGAAACCATCGTCAAGCGGCTTGAAGCTCAGAACCAGGCTGCACTACAAACACTTTGAGCTTTTCTATAAAATAATTTTTCAGGCAGCGGTTGATAACAGTTTCAGCGCGCTCAGTAAGTGCGAACTTTCAATTGTCACACTATACGTGATACATGCTTATGTGTAATATATTTTATTTTGTATATTTTTTATTAAAACAATTGATTTGGTTTCAACAAAATATTTTTCTTAATCAATAAATTTCATATTCAAAATTAAAATAAAAAATTTTACATAAATTAAATTTTGTTTTTTTAAAAAGCAAGTATACATATTTAATTATGTAATAATTGTTATAATTTCCAAAGGAAAAAGGCATAAAGGAAAAGATGCTGGTGGACTTTTTCAAATACACCATTATGATCCTAATGGCCGCAGCTTCACAAATAGTAAACGCTTTTCAAAATTTCAACTGTTACAATAAAAGTTAAAGCTAACTGTTATTTTGTGTCTTTTATTTTTAGGTCAAAAATAACGGTTGCTTTTGAATTATTTTATCGGTCAAATATATTTAGGCAATTCACAAGGTGTTGTAAAGTTGTATGTTGTAAGTGGAGGGTTTCCTCATTTCCTTATTAATGAAGCGATTTTTTTGAAAGTTTGGTTGTATTTTTTATTTATAGTGGCTGTATGATGTGTATTAAATTGGCGTGATCGGATCGGAAATACGCCTACCTCCCATACAAAGTTATTTTTAACCGACTTCTTGTACATCACTTTGTATGGGAAGTAGGCTTACTTCCGGTCCTATCACGCCAATTTCATACATATCATTCAACCACTATAAAAAAAACATACGACTAAAATTTCAAAAAAATCAATTTACTAATAAAGGAGAAAATCAGAAAACCTTTCACTTACAACATGCAACTTTACAACACGTTGTGACTTGCCTAGTTATATATTTATATATATGTTATTTATTACAGTTATTTGTAACTTTTTATTATTATTTATTATTTGTTATTTTTTCGGTGGAAAAGTGGAAAAAATATGAGGCAAATTGAATTTTTTGAAAGACAGCAAACAAGAGATACCTTTATTTTCGTCTTAGCTGTTTTATAGCCCAAAATGTGCGCGCTGATGAGACGAAAGAAATTGTATTAAATTTGTTTAGTCGGTCAAGCGGTCTTTGGAAAAATACTGATATTTTTTACCGAAAAAAAATTATTTTTCTGTGAAAGAGATTACCTTGCCGTTCACTTAGAACAACAAGATTCTCCTTAAAGAAATAGAGAAAGTAAATTTCTTACAAAAGAAACGTACGTGTAAAACTATTTTCATTTTACTTATGCAAAGCTTCGAATATGACATTCGATATTTCACAACACCAATTTAAGGCATGTAAGGTGTAATCCTCCCAATCATTAAAGCCGATGTTTTGAAAACGAATATTTTTTCTATAGTTTCCTGTGAAATGGGTTTTTTTTTTTAAGAATCGAAAGATTTGAAGAAGAAAGACGGACTTGAAGAATCGAAAGAAATTTCCATATATTGTTGCCTTAGTACATACTTGTTGTACCTATTTGTCCAGTTTTTAGAATTGTTCAGAAGAACAAAAATAACATTTCCTATAACTTTATATAGATTGTATAAAATAGTCTTTAACAATATTGAGACACACAAAACATAAAGGTGAAGTTTAAGGCGTTTGATTTTTAAAGCGACGAAGTATCTTTATAAATGATATAAAGTCTTAAATTTTAATAAATTTCTTACAAAGAATGTGTTATCTAAAAAGTAATAGTAAAAGTATTTTACATGTATAGCTTTGTTTACACAAACAAGTTATTAAAAAATTAGAATAAAAGTGCAATTTTGTGCAAGATTTTTTTCGAAGAAATCATTAAAAAAAAAGAACAGTGGCAGTACATTTAATTTTTATAACAAAAACTTGACAACTACTAAGCTAGAATAAAACACTCTATTGTGAGCTATGTGATTCTTAGTTTTAGGAACAAATTTCTTCGACAGGGAAAAAGCGTTATTTACTGATAGAATTCTAGCATCTAGAAATCTTTAGCTTATACAAAACAATTTCCAACGAAGGCTGTATGAGAGGATAACAGAAAATAGTTGATGATACGTTTAACTAGTGACCTACAATACTTGACTTGATGCAATGACAACCTTTACAGATGCAATGTTTTAAATTTACAAATGCAATCTCAAACGGACAAGAAGAGTGATAAAGCGCTGTGCATTTAACAAAATATTGATTCGGATTTCATTTGATCAGCTTAGAACGATAGTTGGACTTACACTTATACGTTCTGATTGATTATTAGGAGTAGATTCAGTGTAAGCAGGGTCACTCGCTATACTGCTTTGATACCATTGCAATAACGGTGATTCCCGACTGTCGTGAGAGTCTTCTCGAATGCGTTCTGCACATGAGTATTGACGCTTATACTGACGTCGTCTGTGGAAGGCTCCATGTGTTGATTGTTCTGCGGGAGGGCAATGCGGTCTGTAATAGCTTGGATCATAGCTGAACTGACGACGCCGCCACTGCTCATATTGGCGATATTGACTAAAAAGGCGTCGGCGACGTTGTATTAATTGCTTTTTAGCCTCTGTTGCATCGAAGTCATCAACAGTGTGATCCTGAGAGTTTTTAAGAATACTTCTTTGTTGTGAAAATCTTTTCTGTTTGGTTGCAAGATCGTGTTTAAGTTTTCGAGGCAGCTCTTTATTGAATTCAAGTGGCAAATCATGTCCACTTTTAAGTTTATCATCTACAACTTCGGTTTTGTGTGTGTTTCCATCATCAGGCGTTTTCTGTTCATGCTGTGTTGGAGTTTTCACTACAGTTTCAATGTCCATACTGTAGGATATTATTTTACTCTCAGATGCTGGAACCGCAACTCCATGAACTGGTTGCTAGCTTTCCACATCAGCTTTATGCAGGAGAGCGAATTGACAACCACAGTCACGTTCCAGTTCTCGGCGGGGATATTGGAAACAACGGTCAAAAATTCCACAACCCTCGCAACGGGGTAAGCACTAAATTTATAATTTATTTTACACTTATTATATTTAGTTATGCATATGTTTTTATACACAAGTGTAAATATTTTGGCGGTTTATTTGACAATTATTATTACTATTTTTAACATAAATTTAAATTAAAAATAAATTTAAATTATAAATATATTTTATAACATTAATATATATATATACGCATATGCTATTAGATTTAACTTAAATTAATATTAAATTTTTTTTGCAAAATGTGATAAAAAGGAAGCGATTACTTCTAGAATAAATACGAAGAACTTAAACGTTTCAATTTCATCAGATATTTTCTTATAAGTTCGTATAATTTTATCAGTTATCATAGTGCTATATCAAGAATGATATATTCAAGACAACGACAAGAAGTTGTAGCCTTGTGAGCACAATGTAAAAAGCCAATATATTTCCCTATTCCCAGCGTCACCGTTTTTTTGTATCAGGTTATATACATTTTTAAATTGCATTATTGTTTTATTTATGCACTGCATATAATTCCATATTCTTCATAATTGTTTTTTTTAAAGGATATTTTAAAATTTATAGTATGTAATTGAATATATTCAATATGTAGACATATTCTGTATTAAATGTCCCGTTATGTCATAGCAATAAAAATTCTAGCAAATTCTAAGTCCAGCAAGATTTATTTAATTGAAATCGGTTCAAAATTCTACGGCTTATTCAATTTGAAGTATTTCTACTTCACTACAAAATCACGAAAATAACTATGTTTTGCTTGATCAAATTTGCGAAAAACTCAGTTTAGGCAAAGCAGCATGAAAAACAACGATTTTGTGCTGTTTTTAAAAAATTAATGCTTAAAATTTAAATAACTCGACGAATTTTTATCTAATTTCAATGAAATAAAACTTAATGGATTTATAATTAATCAAGCTTTTATATTATTATCAATTTATAATAAAAGCGCACATATAAACTAGTCCCAATTTAGACATGTCGATATGACGACGATTTTTCTCACCGATTTTCAGTTTGTGGACGCAGTAGCCGAAAAGAAGGCGAAAATAACATCGTCTAAAAAATCGTTCGTACCAGCGATTTTGCGACGATTTAGCGTTCTTATTCTTTCACTCACATGAAAAAATAGCAAGCAAACATCGATCGGCAAAATCGTCGTGTCTAAAAGCAATGGACTACCAAGGTTAATTTATAAGGTTGTCGCAAGGGAGAAAGCGAGTACCCATGATTGCCAAATCGAAGTTGACAGCTCATAGAAAATCTGCATGGCAGAATTATACGGTAGGGTCGACTCGGAGAGGAATGGAGTAGAAAGCAGAATAAAGCTGGATTTGGGTCAAAATCAGCTGTTCGTCGCGAATTTCTTTATGCTCACGTTTCGCAGTTGTTTTTAGGTTAAAACTGTTACAGGTTTTTTTTTGCAATTTTAAGACTTCTTTTACATTTTATAGTTTTTATTACACTTTTTTTATAATATTTGCACTCAAATTAGCACAAACTTAACACCCGAGACCGCACTGTTTGCAACTTGGAAACATAAAATATTTTCTTCATTTGCAATTTCTACGAAATTCGTCGTTTTTACATATATGCTTCTTTCTCATTATCCACTCTTCGTTGACACGTGAGAGCACTCAGCGAAGCGGCCCTACCTTATCATTGTATCATGTCTGCAAGTGCTTTCTTTTATCATCCGTTTTTCTTTCGTAGTCATTCGCAAAATTGGCTGGTTTTGACAATTATGGGTACTGAGAAGAGAGTGCGATCAGCCCTGCGACAACCTTATAAATCAACCTTGTGGACTACGAAACAGCGAAACAGAAGAAAAAATAAGAAAATCGGTGAGAGAAGTCGTCGTCATATCGGCATGTCAAAATGGGGACCTACTCGTATAAGCAACGGCTACGTTGCAAATGCAGACATATTCAAGGTTGATTAATATGGGTTAAGTCACTTGAGAGAAGCTCGGTCGAACTGTCAGAATGGATGAAAGGAAATCAAGAAAAAAAAAACCTGAATCTGTACAATTTTTAGCTAACAGCAACTTTGACAGTTCGAGCAAAGGCGGAAAAAGAGTGCTATTCTCTCAAGTGACTTAACCTATACTAATGAACCTTGGACATATTCAAACATACACAATTTTTTTGTTGTGCTGTGGCTAGCATAAAAAGAGAAGAGTAGAGAGTAGTTTATTGAAACTCTCTCTGCTGTGAGTATGTATTTTGTTGGTATTCGTTGTTGGTATTTTGCTGTGCAACGCTGACTGCGTAACGTTTGATTTTTTAGATAACGCTCGATTTCACTCGCCATACAATTTTCATACCGCTGGCAATATATGAAATCGATTCTAAAAGAGTAAATCCAAAAGTTTTTATAAATATCTGCAGTAGTTTGTTTTTAATCAGCCTTTAAAAGTCGTCTTTAAAAACACGCCTCAACCCGGAACAGTCGCCTAAAGTACTTTCAACCGATTGATTTCATCTTTGTCTTAAGTCTTAATCTTGTCATAAGTCTATGGTGTTCGTTGACATATTCATGAAATACTAATTAACCCTTTAGCTCCTAAAAAGGAGCAGGTAGGATTTTAATTTCAACATATTATTTTTCAGAATAATATTGCCTCATTTTCAGTTTTTCAGATCCTTTAGGAGCAGTGAAAATCAAAAAGTTTTGAATTTTTTCTGTTGGTGCGTCCTACATGTTCATCCGACTTCATACATTTTCTTGTAATAGTAAAGGGGGTGCATAAACGCTTCTCTTATATTACTAAAAGCATTGTATACTTTTTTAATTTTAAAATATATTTATTACATAAATTCATTATGAAGTACATTGATGAATTTCATTAATAGTAACGTCATTATTAAATACTGTAATATTAGGTTTGTGGTAATCGTGAAAACATCACATCAAAGGTTGTACTATATCTAGTCGTTCCCAGTGTTCTACCAGAAACTAAATCTAAATTAACTTCTTCTTTCAAAAATTGTGTTAAGCGCAATCCTTCATCTGTATGATGAAACAATTAAAAATTTCCTAAAATATTTCATATTTTTTTTTTTAAAAATCTATCCCTCTCTTCTATTTTTCTTCTCTTCTATTTATTAAATGTCCCGTTATGTCATAGCAATAAAAACTATAGCTAATTACAGCAAGTTTTATTTAATTGAAATCGGTTAAAAATTCGTCGAGTTATTCAATTTGAAGTATTTCTACTTCACTATAAAATCACTAAAATAACTATGTGTACTTGTTCTTACTTGCGAAAAACTCAGTTCAGGCAAAACAGCAGGAGGAACAACGATTTTGTGCTGTTTTTAAGAGATTAATGCTTAATATTTAAATAACTCGATGAATGTTTTTCTAATTCCAATGAAATAAAACGATTTATAAAAAGATTTCTAATAAACCAAGCTTTTATATTATCAATTATAATAAAAGTGCACTTTAATACAAACTACTTGTATGAGCAACGATTACAATGCGAAGTGCCCATATCAGTGCACAGACTTTTCCACTATTGTTGTAGATCTACTACATTTTTTTCAAAATTTTAATATCTACCACTTTAACCCCCAACGGCATAAAATCTACCACTATTTCCACCATCATAAAATTTTTTGAGGGATTTGTTCTCTATGGAATAATTTTAATCAACACATCACTAGGAAGTTTAATTGTGAATATCATTAGATTTTGACATATGCTATTTATTGTTAATGAAATTAATATTTTGACGTTGATTGTCAGCTGTTAATATAAAATCTGCAAAACAAAACTTTTATGAAATTTTTATTATAGTTTTTTGTGATGAAAGAAACCTATTCGAGCCTCCAGGGAAATTAATAAGATTTTATACATCTTCTAAGTTTGTTGATGGTAGGTTTATTGCTTTATAGTTTTTGTTTTCTATTATATGTATGTATATTTATATATTTTTAGAGTTAATCTAATTTAAAAATTTCCCCATTTTTTTTTTAGGTTTGAAATGCGTGCTTTTATCTTTTCCAAACTTTGGTGAATTTTATCTGGAAACCCATAAGAAAGCGACATTTTTTAATGAACTCTTCTAAGGCTCAATTTCTTCATAGTCCGGTAAAAGTTACCGCCTCGGTACGCTAAAAACTTGCTGGAAAACTATACTTTCATTTCTGGTGAGTTGTGAGTTCACCGGGTAGGTAACTCTTACTGGACTGTTAAGAAATTGGGCCGTAAGGGGGCATGTATTCGCATGTATATTTATATATATATATATATGTATTTATATTTAGTTATATATATTTATAACTATATACATAAATATAAAATTGTAAAAAAAAATTCTGTACATGAAATATTTTTGAAATTCTTTTTGCGTTGGAGATTTTGCATGACGAGGAGTCCGAAAATCGCATTTTTAAAATTTTTGTCAGTCTGTCTGTCTGTTAACGCATCACGCGAAAACCACTGGATGGATTTAAATAAAACTTGGCATCTAGGTTCCTTATATCCCTGTTCAACATATAGGCTACTTTTTATTCAGTAAAAAAGGTTGGATCCGGTAGGTGGCGCTGTGATCGGGTTCCAGGCATTCTTTTTTTAGCTAGTCTCCGAAACCGTTCATTTGATTTGCATGAAAATTTGAATATAGAGGTTCTCGGATACGGTGAGTTCTTATGATGCATATACTCTATTCTATCTTGAACACCAGAGGACGCTGTGTGCAAATATTTGAAAAAAGTTGAAAAATTTCTGAGCTGTTTATCCGATATTCATGGAAATTGGTATATAGGGGTTTTCTAATACGGTGAGTGTTTTAGTGGACTTATCTTTTTGAAGCGAAGCTTTTTACTCCTCGTTCTGTGATTTGCTTGGAGTGAAATCTGAAAAATTTTCGACAGATTTTTTCTTGGATATTTTATGGTTTCTTTCTTGCTAGCGCTTATTACAACAAGAAAAGTTAAAACTTTAATATTAAATACTAAAAATATCTTCTGGCCCGCCCGTTTGGATCGAACCCGTGTCCTCTTAAATGAGAGTTCAAAACACTCTCCACCAGGCCACAAAGGCCGGCTAGAAAAAGTTGTTAATTCAATGTTAATTATAACAGAAGCAATGCTGCAGTAGATCGTCACCATCTATCAATAGATAGAGGATTGTGTATTAGCTATGCTACAACTAGCAAAAATTTGCTTTTATTTGCCACAAGGTGTCTCCAGCATCGGTGTCTTTGTATTGTGAATGCGTTTGGGGTGTTGTTGGTACGAGGAAAATTAGCAATGCCCACAAGTGCGTTGCCAAGTGCGTTTTTAAGTGTCAAAAAAATAGATGATATCAATAAGTATGGAATTGCATACGCATGCATGACATCGGCAAGATATCGAAAATGTTTGTTAAATTTTTTTTCGTGTATGTTCTTTAATAAATATTTTTGAAGCGAAGCTTTTTACTCCTCGTTCTGTGATTTGCTGAGAGTGAAATCTGAAAAATTTTCGACAGATTTTTTCGCTAGGTAGTACGCTGTTGAAGGAAAAAATTTGTTCAGTGCAGCCAAGTTCTCAACAATGTGTAGAGAGTTAAGATGGAGAGTCGCTGGCATAATATGACCGTGTATGTAATCGGTGTAGAAATTTGACATTCTATGTTATGTTATTTTAAATTTTTGAATTTAAAAGTTTATTTATTAAAAAGAAAAAAATTATTAAGCTATCAAATCTATGTAACTGCGAAAAAGCTTCGCTTCTTTCGTGTGTCCAACGACGCACCTGTGTTTTTTTTTAGCTATCTTAAGCACCAGAGGGCGTGGTAGTACAAACCCCTTAAGAAATAAAGAACTTTAAAGAACTCCAAAACCGCTCATCCGATTTAGATGAATCTTTTAATTAAAGGATTTTTGTGTACGGCAAGGGTTCTGGCGCTATCTGTTTTACTTTGCCTCGAAAACTGCACGCAGAGAAAAAATATGTTTATATATGTTTGGTTTCAAAAACAAAATATTCAGAGGGAACCATCTAATGATTAAGAACTTTCCCTCAAAAGCATTATTTTTCGATAAAAGAAGATATTAGTTGTGTCCAACATTAATATAATTGCCTTAGCTAAAAAACTAACGTCTACATTAATATGCTTGTGACAAAATAGAATCGTGTGTATCTACCCAATAAAAATATATTTGCATCACTGTTAAACTCAAAAAGGAACAGAACTCTGCAAATTTAAAAACAAACAGAACTCTTTCCTTTATGTGTTTCGCCTAGACATACTTATATCTATTTCGTTTGCACTTGCACGAAAAATAGCGGAAACCTTGTTGCTTTATGCGCTTGCTTTTAACAGTTGCCAAGTCTTGGCGTCATTTAAAGTTTCAAGCAGCCGCGCCGAACGTGTTGAAAAGTTTAGCTCTTGTGAAAAGTGTTTCTGAAAATGTTTGCTTAAAATAAAAGTGTTTGTGTTTTCAAATTAATAAAATAAAAGAAAAAAAATATAAAAAAAAATTTTTTAAAAAATATAAAAAAAAAACGAAATGGCCATTTCAGCCCTTGAAAGGACTTTGACCGAGCTTCTTATGATCAATTGTGTTGTGTGTGATGTGAAATGTTTGCACACAAATGATCGAGAACTGGACCTACATGTTTTTACGCCGACTCCGAACGGCTTATGTTCTCAAGAAGCTTTTCATCTCAGTTTTTACTCTCTGAGGTTTGCCATTGTCTGCAGAGAGGTGACGGCCGAACAGAAAAATTAATTCAAACGAAAAAACTTTCTGTGTCGGATGGAGCATTCGAACCTGGGTTCTCTGGCGTAAGAGTCACACACTCTACCCACTACGCCACGGCCGCCACAAAAAATATAAAAAATATGCTTTTATTTAAAACCAAAACGTGAACTAAAAAGAAAAAAAGAAATTTCAGTGACATTTGTCATATATGTATATAGTAGGTATATTCTAGATTCAGAAGAACCTCTCTCTTGGTTACCCATCATCATAATAAAAGCGTACGTAAATAGGTAAGTTCTAGGGAGGTATATAATTTAGAAATTTTCATAATATTGCATTGTCACCGGGCTTCCACATGTATGCTAAATTTCAGCTTAATCGGAGACCCACAAGCTGTCGAAAAATTGGCGGTTCAGCAGTAAAAATAGGTGAGTTTTAAAGCAACTTTGCCGATAAAGCGTGTACGTAAATTCAAACAACAAGTGCTTAGGAACAATTAAATAATGTTAGGATGCAAATATATACATAAAAAAAAATTGCATTAATCAATTATATTATATGTGAAACCAATTATTATTACTTGTTTCCAAGAAACATGTAGAACCAATTATACTTCCTGCAAATTATGTTTGGAAAGGCCTATTATCTTTTTGTACATGTGTAATTTGTACATGTGTATGTTATTAAACTGTTTCTAAACGGCTGCACCGATTTTGATGACATTGTTTCTGTGTTTGAGTTGATCCCCGGATGGTTCACATTTATAAATGGACCCGGTAGGTGGCGCTGCGATCAGGTACCAGGAAATTTTTGAATAGTTTGTCTACGAAATTGCTCATCTGATTTACATGAGTGGTTTTTATGGCTTATCTATTTGGTTTTATATAGAACAGAGTGCGCTGCAAAAAGTTTATGTAGGAGTTTTTGAATACGGTGAGTATTTTGGACTTTTTCTGCGCTCTCTTGAATACCAGAGGGCGCTGTAGTACAAATCTCCGAAGAAATCGTAAAACACTCCTAAACCGCTCATCCGATTGGATGAAAAATTTGTATATAGGGATGTTCGCGTATGGAAAGAGCTTTGGGCGCTGTTGCACACAACCCAAAAAACTCAAAACAACTCATCCGATAAGTAAGATTTTTATAAGTGGTTTTCGGGTGCTGTGAGTCTTTTGGCGCTATGTATCGTGCTATATCTTGAAAACCAGAGGGCGCTGTACAAAATACAGTAAGGCGTAGCAAAGCGCGAAGGGTGGTATTATACATATTTTCTTTTCTTCTTGTTACATATTTTCTTTTCTTCTTGTTTTCTTCTTGTGTTTTTATATTCAACTTTCTTTTTTTGCATATCAGGACAGCTGATGCCGAATTCTGTAGTATTTGAGTACGCATCAACACAGGCGTAAGTAAGTTGCGTCTTACGTTTGCGTTGTTTTGACATTATAATTTCTAATTTCAGTGCTTATTTAATTTTTATCCAGCAAAAAATTTAAGATACATAAAAATAACGTATGAAAAATGTTTAACCATAAAAATATCTGCAGATATGACCTAAGCTTAAATCGGCAGTCTCTAACGAACAGCCTTCAACTTGCATTTCTATTTAATATACGTAAATATGCACTAACCTTTAAAAAATTCCTAAGGTTAATTAATTTAAAAAATGTACCGTTAATTACTTATAGCATTAATTTCAAAACAATTTAAATTCTTCGTAAAATGAATTTTTGAACATATTAATGCTACCTGAAGCAAGAAAAAATGATAAGAAATTCAAAGTTTTGACTTTCAGAGTTTAAAGTTACTCTGCTGTTTTTAAATACATTTAACTCAATTCTTTTTTGTCTGATACGTCAATAAAAGTACTTTATAAGAGTAATAATATCAGTCAGTTAAGAGTTTTTATATTTTTTGATTTTTTTTTTTTCAAGAAAAGTCCATAATATTTAATGTTTTCTTAAAAAATGAAGCAAAAGTTTTTGTTGCAAAAATAATTTTTGGGTTTTTATATGTACACTAAAAAATGTATTCTTAAATCTAGTAAAAATTGCACTAAAATCATATTAAATGATAGGACTTTCCTTAGTATTAGTGCCTTAAAATTAACTTAAACTAAGTAAGTTTTACTTAAAGTAAGTAAGATATTTCAAAAAGCATCGATGCATTACCGAGTAACATAACAATTCTTCAATAACTGTGTTATGCAATAAGGGATGAATTACATTTCCTATGACATCCCCGTGTTAAAATTCATCGATGGAGGTTATGCACAGCCATACAATATATAGGTTACCACTTCGCTTACCTAGTAGCTCACTTTCATTTTGGGAATATACTATTTTTGTTATTGTAAACTGTGCTATTTTTATTTTTTTTTATGTTAATATAGAGCTGTTCTAAAAAATATCAAATCTGTCATATTTTATTTTAATCTACCATAAATTTTGAGTTCAATCTACCACCAAAATTTTTTTCCTGTCCGTGCACTGGGCTGGCTAAACATAAAAATAGAAGATAGAGAGCAACATGGAATGTATCGAAACTCTCGCAAACAAAAACTGGTGAAAGGAAAACGACCAAGCAATGCGTGGCATCGGGGAAGATTTCATACAAATCTTTACATTTTAATGAAATATACTAGCACAAATATAATATTCCAATACTTGTTTCATAAAAATTGGACCAGTACTTTTGGAGTATTACAAAAATTTGCAATTCAATTTTATACCATAGTGGATTGCTGCTGTGTGTATCTTGTTGTATTTATTTTTATTGTTGGTATTTTGCTTTGCGTAGTTGCGCGGCTGAGAGCCGAGCACCGCAACTGTCACTAGACGAATGACTGAAAACGTAACGCTTAAGTTTTTGTTCAACACTTGATTTCACTCGCTATATAAAATCGATTCTGAAGGAGTAAACTCCAAAAAACGTTGGGGAGTGAACATATGAATAAAAGGTAATTAAATTGCAGAGTTGAATATATAAAAATGGCAGCTGTCTTGCATACTCTGTTTTGAAAGGAGTTCTTTGAACGGTATAGAAGTTTTCCGGAAAAATGGAAAAATAAAAGTGAGCAGCATGAAATTGTTTTGCCATTGTCCCGGTTTACATCCATCAAGACTTGACGGTCAATTTTTTTGGATTCCCTTTTAAACTTATATTTACACACATCGAGAGTTGACGATCAATTCTTGCCATGCTTTTTACAACGAAAGAACAAAAGCGAATTGCCGAAAAATTTGACGTACAGTCAATTTTTTTTCTTCCTCCTCTGTTACAATACGCTAGCTACGGAACACAAAATTAGACCGTCAATTCTTGATGAGTGTAAACCGGGCCATTGCACGATGCTATCTTTTTGAACGCAGAAAAATAATGAAGTCCATCCGACATGTAGGAAGCTTGGAAGCTCGAACAGACTTTCCCGCTATACCTACATGTCCTACATGTCAATCCTACTTGATACAATTATAAGGTTGTGTAAGGATATTCACCACACCGATCTCGAATGTCAAAATGTATTTTAGCATTGCCAATTTTCTGTATTATTGATGAATGTGGGACAAACAATAAGAAAGGAAATTATTTGTAGTATATATTGGATATATGAGAACAAATGTACTTACAATGAAATAAATCGTTGCTTATGATCGTTGCGTTGAAATTTTTATTCTTATGCCCACTATAAATGTAATAAATAATTATTTTATTGCCGTCTGAGAGAGAAACTTGTAAACATAAATAATCAATGGGCACATTGCTTTTATTTAATCTTTTTAGTTTATTATTTCACAAATAAAAAAAAATGAAGTGCACTACTGTATCAGAGAACGAACTTATAGCGAATGGCATATGGCCTAATGGCGAATGGAAAACAAAAAAAATAGCTTCAAAACTTTTCTAATTTATATTACAATAAAATAATGCACTACCCTGTTTTTCAGTGGCTACATGTTATAACTTCACTTTCGAAGTGAACGTCGAAGCGAAATTTCAATATTAAAGTATGTAGTGGCGTTAAAATAATTAATAAAATTGTCTGAAAAAAGGAAACAAAGCGATATTTTATCAAAATTATATATTGTCGAATGTGTTATAACATACCAATTTTTGACAAATTGTTGAACATCGAAGTTTACAAAGTTATAACATATCGCCACAGCTAAGTAATTCATCAAAACACAATGGAGTGCACACAGAAAACACAATCCACAATCATGGATTTTTCGTGGTTTTTTTTTTAAATACGGCAGCACTATTTTATATAATTTTTATAATTGTATCATGTCCTACATGAAGGATAGTCTGAAACCTCCTAAAGCGATGAGAAAGCTTAATTAAAAAAAAAAAAATAAGGCTAAAAGTGATTTGTTTTGATTTTGGAAATTTTTGCAATTTTGGCTATGAGAAGAAAGCGCAGTCCGAAATGCATATGCATTCTTTTATTCTAACATGTATCGGTTTTACCCCCATCTAATTCGCTGTATTGTTGTATACCTGCCAAATAAGTTTCACTTCAAAAATTTTACATTTTAGCTTTTGAAAGGACTTTGTTTGAGCTTCTTATGTTAAATTGTGTTGTGCATGCTATTGAATATTTTACACAAATGATCGTGACCCACGCGTTCATACCTTAAAGATTAAAATCGTGAAAATACCGGGATCGACGTGACCAAATATTTTGTTTAGAAAGTTAAAACTTATTGTTGCAACCATGGAAAAATAAGAGAAGGTATATGCATTTCGGAAAGGCAGACTGCCGTAACTGTTAAAACGTGTTTCGCTTAAAAAATCTGAAAGCGATGAGAAAGCTTTAATTGGAAAAATGTAAACAAAAAAGTCCGAAATGCATCTACCTTCTTTTATTCTACCATGGTTGCAACATATTAGAACTTTAAAATAAAAAATAAAATATGCAATTAAGATGATTCTTTGCCTTAAGATGTAGACTTGGGTGTCCCAAAAGAGTCGAAGTTGTTTTTTTTTTGTGGTACTCCCTCAATTTTTTCGTATGATGTTGAAATAAATGTAAAAAAAATTTGGTGTGACCCGTAACGGGAACCCGTACCGACTTGCATCGGTACATGTCAGTTCTTGGTTATATGGGAAAAAGTTGGTAATATTTTCAAAAAACCCAAATAACTTTTGTATAAGTATACATTTTGAAAAAGTTGGTATGCAAATTTAATTTTTCTTTAAAATAAGTTATAAAACATGATAATTGGACGAAAACTTCCAGAGTTGTGAGTTTTTACTTTTCGAAAAAAAATCGTTTTTGTTATTTCTGTATTGGAAAAATCGAAAAAATCCAAATTTAAAAAAATTTCAATGAAATCTTATGGAAATATTTTCTTAAACTATACCAAATGGATATACAAAAATTTGTGTAATTATGTTGAATAACCTGGTCGCAAGGATTTTTTTTGCTAGGCGTGCACTTTTTTGAAAATTTCGAGTTTGAGTATTTTTACAAAAAAAATTCTCAAAAACACAAAAAAATTCAAAATTTGGAATAAACAGCACGGATGCATAGTCTTAAGGGGGGACATGACATTGTCAGTTTTCGACCCTTTTTTAATAATTTTGTTAGTAAAGATTCTTAAGATTCTAAGAAAAAAAAATTTCATGGAAAATTACTACGGGTTCAAAAGTTACAGCCTGATTAGTGAGAGCGCATTTTTAATTTTTGCGCTACCTACATACTGCAGCTGGTATATACTTGTTTTACTTGCTACCTGTCTTTTGGTGGTTGTTATTTCGTACCTACTTGAAGGGTGGGTTTTAGTTATTTGCCAATGTTTCAACTACTTGGTATCACCATAGGAGCTACAGCATTAAATTTTTTCAAAAGAAATGATGCAAATCGTTTGAAATGCGTCAGAGTGAAGGCATATGAAGCTTCAAAAGAAGCCCGAATTGCTAAACGATTGCAAAAAAACTATAAGAAACAGCACAACACAAGATAACGAAGGCATGCAGTACGATGCAGGCATGGCAGATTGAAGGTAACCTTTTTTTTCTTTGTTCACAAACTTTGAACGCGTTTTTGTTTTGTATTTGTTTATACTTGATTCGCTATCGTATGACACGAGCTTTTTTTAAATTTTTTTTTAAATTTTTTATGAATTTTAAAAGTCATGAATTTTTTAAAATATTTTTTTCGAAAAAACACACTTTCAAATTTGGAACATCACCAAAAATTGGAAAAAAATTTTTAGAAAAAAACTTCGTGTCATACGATAACCAATTTTGTTAAGATTTAAAAAAGTCATTTTTTTACCAGATCGGACAATTTTTGCAACTCCCAGCGCTGCAACCACGAGGCCCCGTTTTTTTCTCTGCCGCCAGTTTGGAGCTCTATAAAACCATGTTGGAGTGAAAAATATATTTTTTTGGATTTTTTTTCTTGTAATTTGTAATAATTGTAAATAATTTTAGAAAAATATTTCTGGAAAAATTTTGAATTGCAGGGTTTTTTTCCATTAAGTTTCTAGGTTGTTTTTAGATATTTTAACGAAACAGTCTCCAAAAGCCGAAAAATGCACTTATTTTTCAACACTAATGCACTGATTTTACTAATTTTCCTTTAAAATATACAAAAACTAAATTTCTGCTCATTTGGAGCACGACAACCCGTGCCGACATTCATCGAAACATGTTCATACAAGTTACGTAGAAGCCAAGTTCCAAAATGGGCAGACATTTAATTTTCGAATATTTTAAGTATAAATGAACGAATTTAAAAAATTTTTTAAGAACTAAGCTTTTATTTAAAACCAAAACGTGAACTAAAAAGATAAAAATAAATTTCAGTGACATTTGTCATACATGTATATAGTAGGTATATTCTAGATTCAGAAGAACCTCTCTCTTGATTACCCATCATCAGAATAAAAGCGTACGTAAATATAAGTTCTAGTAATTTGTAGGGACGTTTATAAATTTAGAAATATTCAAAATGTAAAATATACAAGTTTACTACACAATATCAGTGGAATTGAGTAGGCTTATCTGTATATAAACCGGGATCTATTATATAGGTTTACTGCACAATATCAGTGCCTTAAGCATTTTAAATTTAAATGTATTTTACATTTTGAAAATTTCTAAATTTATATACGTCCCTAGAACTACCTATTTACGTACGCCTTTATTATGATGATGAGTAACCAAGAGAGAGGCTCTTCTGAATCTAGAATATACCTACAATATACATATATGACAAATGTCACTGAAATTTATTTTGTTCTTTTTAGTTCACGCTTTGGTTTTAAATAAAAGCTTATTTTTAAAAAAATTTTTTTTTTTATATATTTTTATTTTTTACTTTTTAGTCTTAAAGGTTTATTATGAACATCTTTTATTTTGAAAGCCTTACATATAGTATTTTAATTTTTTAGACCATTAACCTTAACAGTACATATAAACATTATTTATACCATTTAAATTATTTATTACAGTATATACTTTATTACGATATAGCATTTTTATTGATTTGTGGGCGGGAATAGGAGGTGTGGCCAAATTTAAACCCCTATCTCCTACTTGATGTAAATGTGCTGCAAAATTTTCAACTGTATCGGCCTAGAAGTTTTGGAGATATATCATTTTTATTGATTTGTGGGCGGTAAAAGGTGGTGTGGCAACATTCTTTTTCTAACCCATGCAATACTTGAAGGACATTTACTGCAAAAATTTCAGCTGAATTAGCCCGGTAGTTTTGGAGATATATTAATTTGTGGGCGGTATAAGAGGGTGTGGTCAAATTTTTTTCTTAAGCCCCATTTTCTACTTGAAGGAGATATAGCATTTTTATTGTTTTGTGGGCGGTAAAAGGGGGTTTGGCAAATGTTTTTTTCACAATATTGCATTGTCGCCGGGCTTACACATGTATGCTAAATTTCAGCTTATTCGGAGACCCACAAGCTGTCGAAAAATTGTTTGCAAGATTTGAGGACATACATACATATATACGAACGAAGCAAGTTAAATAAAAGTTTATAAAAATGAGAGCATTTTTCGGCTTTTGGGAACTTTTTCGTTAAAACCTTATAGCCCCTTGTGACGTTTCCGTAACAAACTAAAAATTATCCTACAAAGTCCATACGAACCGTATTGATGCCCTTTTAACTCATTGTTATCACTGCTACATACCGCGCTAACGAAATAATACACCATCGAACCCAGAGATGGCGCTACTAGTATGCCATTAAACGCTTATTTTTATAGTTCGAATATCACGACAATTGATGCAAAAAATTGGAAGTTCGTGAAAAAATTGTTAGTTGTCCTAAACTGACACGGTTTTCTGATACACTACTGGGTAAGTACCTTAAAAACATATTAGATTTCCACAATGTCACAGATCTGCCACACCTCCTTTATTCTGTAATAAATAGATATATAAGAAAAATATTATTTTTCTAACAATACGTGTTTTATTAAACTGTAAAACATGTTTATAAATGTTATTTATCTTAAAATTTATGATCCTGGGTCTTAAGGGCTTGAAATAACTAAATACAACCTAAAAAAAATGAATGGAATAAATGTTGCCTGAATGGAATAAATGGAACGTATGTTGGCAACCCTGGAGTTCAAAAATTTTTGAATGAAAATCATCTTTGCTGTCTTTTTCCAAATTTTGCATTCTTTGGAATTTTGGGAATTTTTTCCGTAAAAATACTCAAACTCGAAATTTTCAAAAAGGTACAATTATAGCAAAAAAATTCATTAGCCAGGTTTTCAACATAATTACACAATTTTTTGTATCTCCATTTGATATAGTTTAAGAAAATATTTCCCCAATATTTCATTGAAATTTTTTTTGATGTGAATTTTTTAGACTTTTTTTTAATACAACAAGAACAAAAGGAGTTTTTTCGAAAAGTAAAAAAACTCAACTCTGGAGGTTTGTTCCAATTATCATGTTTTATAACTTATTTTAAAGAAAAATTAAATTTGCAAACCAACTTTTTAAAAATTTGCACCTATACAAAAGTTATTTGGGGTTTTTTAAAACATAACCGCTTTTTTCTCATATAACCAAGAACTGACATATACCGATGCAAGTCGGCACGGGCTCCCGTGATCCTAGGTACACCAAATTTTTTACATAAACAAAAAAACAACTTCGAATTTTTTGGGACACCCTATTGTAGACATTCGAATTTTGCGATAAAAGTTGACAGAAATTTGTTGATAAATTTATGAATTTGTAATATTTTACAAAATGAGTACGCTATCTAATACAGAATCTATAGTTTAATTTCAAATCAATGAAATGAAAATTTTTTAAATTTATATGCTGCCATGTGGCGCGATTTTATAAAGTTTGTTATTAAAATTTAATATTATATTGAAATATTCACATTTGTGTCTTTAAACTTATGCAAATTCGTAGTATAATTTGTTCCATGAATATACCTACATTTCAATTCATAAATAATTGCTAAAAACTTTTTCATTTTCATGCTTTTACACGGCCAAAAGTACTTTAAGAATTGTTGAAATTTTCAATAGAATATCCTCAAATAATGTACGCATATACATATACATATACATAAATGCTATACTAAACATTGCAAAAATTATCTAAATACAACTAAGCTTTTAAAAAATGAAAGTCTTAAGGTTTGTGCTAAATGTTGTTAATTATTAATTAAACGAATGTGAATATGACGATTAATACGATATTAAGAAATTGGTTTTATACCTTTACAATCATTTCTGGGTGTAAATTCTATAAAGGAAATAAGAAGTAATAAGTAAATTATATAAGAAAAGTATTGAGTTTAAAGATAGTTTCAAATAGTTTATTAAAAAAGAATGTTACTGTCAACAGCAGGTGAACTGTTTTTAAGATCCTTAAAGTTTGACGGGTTGTTTTTTACTACCGCCACGGTGTAACGCAGTTACCAATTTTGTGCGAAAACTCCGAGTGGCCGTAAACGAGGTTGTACAATTAAATAATGGCGGTTGTACGAACAAAACAATAAAATAAGTTAATTATACTTATCGAATATTATAGGATGTTTAAGATTTGAACAAATATTTTTCAATATTTTGAACAAATAATTTGCTTATAATCACCGCCGTATGACCGCTGTACGACCTCTGTATGCCCGAGGGAGGTTATTTTAAAGGTGCTGTGCAACCTCGGTTCCTTCCCCCTCATACCGTAAAATCATCGCTGTACGATCAAAATAAGTTGTACGACCGTTGAGCACCTATGAAAAATATTTCAAACGTGGTCTTTGCACGACCGTTGCATAGTTTGAGTTAAAAATTCTTTACTTTTACTCGGGGTGATTTATCTTTTTTTTACCCCAGCGCGAATTGCGTAAGGGGTATATTAACTTTGCCTTTCCATTTGTAACGCCAATAAGGACGCTTGGCGGGTATAAAAAGTAAATAGTATATCTTTTTGATCAGCATCACCACCTGAATCGATTTCCCTCTGTGATTACGATTACAGCCTCCATTTTAAAGCTATTGTGATGAAATTAAAAATATAAGCTTATTTCTTAAAAATAAAGAACAAGTTCGGAAATGGGCCAAATCGGATGAAAACCACGCTACCTCCCATACAAGGTGACCGTAAAATGAGTTATTTTAACTATAAAATCTCTAAAAATCCACAAAAATTACAGAAATGTCTTGAAATTTTGCATATAAGCTATGATATTAAGCATAAAACATCAATGTAGTATTTGCCAAAATTGGATGAAAACCACGCCTACCTTCCATTCAAAGTGCTTTTTTTTTTAAAATAAAATCTCCAAAAAACCCGCAAAAATAAAAGAAATGTCTTGAAATTTTGCATGTCTGAAAAGTTATTTTTTGTACCTCACTTTATATGGGAGGCAGGCGTACTTACGGTCCGATCACGCCAATTTTATACACATCATACAACCACTATAAACAAAACATACAACCATAATTTCAAAAAAATCGCTTTACTAATAAGAGAGAAAATGATCAAAACCTTTCACTTACAACATACAACTTTACACCTTGTGAATTGCCAAATTTTATTATAATTTTGTATACATATATTCTTTAGAGCAATCAATAGTCAGTAGTTTAGAAAAATGAGCGGGCAAAGACCATGGTACTATAACAATCAAAACGTGGGCATGACTAGAAAAGGGGAGTAGACATTTTTTTAAAAACTATACCCCATGTTCAAAATTCATAATTCCACAGCATAAAGCTAAAGAGTTTCAGATGGAAAATTGGGTTGAACTTTATTGGTCACAGATAAAACTTTACGTGTAATAACAGTAACATTTATGCCACACTAGGGTAACTCGTTACCCCAACGACATCGCTCTCTAAACTTGAGATTGAATATATGAACTTTATTTGATATACTATATGCCTTAAAGTTCTTATGGTTAATTTATCCTAACTTCAAATATGTATAAATAAAAAAAAGCAAGAAAAATACATGGAGTAAAAAACTAAGTAAAATTATAGTAAGCGTATGATATAAATATTTTTGCATATTATACATAAACATTTTATAGACGGCTGAAGACTTCGAATATATGTATGTACTTCAATACGGCCGCGGGGGTATATTAGTCTCGGTACCCTGCCGAAACTCCAATCCTTACTAGTTTTTTATTCATCTGAACAATTGAATTCACCTGTTTTTTATTCATGTGAATAATTGAATTATTTTATACTTTTTGATTACAAAAAAAAAAAAACCAAATGGCCATTTCAGCCCTTGAAAGGACTTTGACCGAGCTTCTTATGATCAATTGTGTTGGCGTGTTGTATAATGTTTGAATACGAATGAACGAGAACTTTTATGCCGACTCCGAACGGTTTTTGTTTCCAAGAAGCTTTTCATGTCAGTAAACTCTCAACTAAACTCTCTGATGTTTGCCATTGTCAGCAGAGAGGTGACGGCTGTACAGAAAAATGAATTCAATTGAAAAAACTTTCTGTGTTAGGTGGGAATTGCACCAGGGTTCTCTGACATAAAGGCCACGCACTCTACCCATTGCGAACTCCGCCAGGTTTCGGCCTGCCTGTCCCAAGCCAGGATAAAGGAGGAGGGTTGTTTGTAGGATACGTCCTGCAAACATAAAAACTGATAGGGCCAACCAAGAGCTCGGGGTGGCGCCAATCTTGGTAGCAGGTCATATTCAGTATATCGATATGAAACAAGCCTGCGAAAGGTATAGCAATTGACCTTAAAACTTGTTAGTACGGGGACAGTCTTTACCCGTCAGATTGGGTAGACCCTATCTATCCACCGCATGGAGACCTTAATTCGGCTGGAAAAACTGGATGTGAAGTGTTGGCATGCGTGCGTCAAAGTGTCAACTCTTCGGCTTTCCGAAGTGTTGCTTGTCAAGAGTTTGGCTCGCACCCTCAAACTGGCACGGCAGTCACTGAGGGAAGTGTTGACGTTGGTTGTTTAAACTAAGGGTTCTCATACTGAGCACGGCAGCCCCTGAGAACAATGGCCAATACTCTATGTCTGGATGTTGACTTTCCGAACGGCCAGAGTAAGAGTGGCAATTGCAAAGGTCCTCCAAAGTAGGTACCGGTCATGCGCAATAATTTTCCAGTTGAGTCGGCAACTGCAAGTTGTTAGACTAGCCTTTAATTTCTCATTGAGCACAGTCATGCATAAGAATGCACATTTTCATAATTGCATTTGTGTATTCTTGGTCTTTTTGCGGGGATGTTGTGGATCCTCATCTGTCGGGATCGAGTTGCCCAGATGACTGTCGTGGGCTGGACCTTCGGGGAGTCTCGTACTGGTTGTGGTTGTGTGAATGCTACACAGGTCTAGATTGACCGGCGGGGTCGCGCAATGGTACGACCGGGCTGGCATATCTGTCTTAATATGCAAGAGATTGGGTAGGTCTCGTCTCCACCAGTAGATGGATGGAAGTACGTCGCTACGGAAGTCTAAACTGGTACTGCTATTACGGGCAGTATCTATTATTCATAATGCTCCTAATCAGCAGGGCACTGGGTGATGCTTTGTGTTTGTGAAACAGCTTCCATGTTCGTGTTGCCACACCGGATGCCCCGTACGTTTTACTTGTTAAAACGTAAACGGGTCCGTGTTGTGGTTTAACACAAAGTTCATGGTTGTCTGTTTCATGAACTATTACCCTATGTTTTAGGTAACCCAAGTTGCTTAAGCCTAACGGCAGGCGCACTTGATAATCTTAAAATCAATCTATCCATTGCGACACGGCCCCCATTCTTTTTGATTACATTTTCAAAAAAAGACACAGTATCGATAGTATCGTAAGTGTAGACGTAGAACTTTTTGCTTGATATATTAGTTGACGAATTTGTTGTTCTTGTTAACTTTTATGTTGGTTAATTAAAAATATAATTTATTTATTTATTTATTCATTTCAGTCTACTGATTTATTAAAATCTTACAGACTATACATATATTTATATCTTAAAACTACGCTAGAGGCTAATTATAAACAGTGAACAATATTAGTCTAAATTGATGTTCTGACACATTAAATTTTAAAATATGTGAAAGACTGTTGCATAAGCGTATGCATCTTGCTATTGGCTCATTATTAGCATAATTGGTCCTGTGAAGATTTTCCTCGAACAAACGGGCTCGTCTCAAATCCCTTGGCGCATCATAAATTTGGAAGAGATTTGACAGTTCCATACAATTAACTTTACCTGAAAACACGTTGTAGACGAAAAGTAGAGAACTTAACGATCGTCTGTCTTTTAAGGATTGCAAGCCAAGTAATTTACGACGAGCTTCATATGTTGGAAGACCATCAGGCCAATAAAGCTTTTTGAGCGCATATTTACTCATATGCTTTTGAACTCTTTCGATTCGGTCTGAATTTTCAATATAGTACGGGTTCCAGACAATAGAGCAATATTCAATTATACTTCGAACCAAAGAAGTATATAATGATTTTATCGTTAAAGGATCTTTAAAAATCTGCGTATGCCTTTTTATAAATCCCAGCATGGAATATGATTTAGCAATAATATAATCATAATGACATTTGAAATTTAATTTAGTGTCAAAAATAACCCCCAAATCTTTAATTTCGTTTTTACGATTAAGAACACAATTATTCAATTTATAATTGAATAATATGCTGTTAGCACATTTATTGTATGAAACAATGCAACATTTGTTGATGTTCAAAGATAAATTATTTGACAGACACCAATTGTACAATACTACGAGATCATTTTGAAGACTGATACAGTCAGATGTGTTTGATATTCTATAATAGAGTTTAAAATCATCGGCATACATAAGACATCTGGCATTTTGTAAGTATTTGGGTAAATCATTTATAAATATCAGAAATAAAAGAGGACCGCAATGGCTACCTTGTGGAATACCTGACGAAGCATCAATAGCAACATCAGATATAGTTGAGCCAATTTTAACATACAGTTTTCTACCATTTAAATAACTTTTAAAAAAATCAATTAAAGGATCAGACAGGCCGAACTTTTTTAATTTCAGCAGCAGAATTGAATGATCAACTTTATCAAACGCTTTTGAAAAATCTGTGTAGATGATAATTTAATCTTATGTTAAATATGTATACATAAATATGTCGGGATAGTATGAATTTTTTATCTTTCCCGCCCTAAAAAACTTATGTATATTTTAAATTTAATTGAAAATTTAAATTTGAACAAACAAAATATATTTTTATAATGTAATATATTTAAAACTAGCTGACACCTGGCGAGCTTTGCTTCGCTCCGCTCGTAACCTCTAAAAATGTAGTGTAATTTATGTTAGTGAGGCCATGTATATTTTTGTAACGTTGCCGACAGTAATCTTATAAACTAAATTACCAAATTTTAGCTATAGAACCGCATTGTGGCGCTGCGATCGTATTTAAGGCATTTTGTTTAATAGTTTATCTCTGAAACCGTTCATCCGATTTGCATGAAAATTTGTATATAGTGGTTTTCGGATACAGTGAGTTTTTATGACTTATCTACTCTGTTCTATCTTGAACACCAGAGGGCACTGTGTACAAATATTTTAAAAAACTTTTAAGCTGTTTATCTGATTTTCATGAAAATTGGAATATAGGGGTTTTCTAATATTGTAACTGTTTTGGACTGATATTTTTTTTACTATATCGAACACCAGAGGGTGCTGTAGTACAAATCTCTTAAGAAATCGTGAAAATGTAGAAAGCCGCTCATCCGATTTGGATGAAAAATGTTATTAAAGGATTTTCGTGTACGGCAACTGTTTTAGTGTTATCTCTTTTGCTCTGTCTCGAAAACTAGAGGGCGCTGTTGTACAATTTGTACGTGTGCATGTTATTAAACTGTTCCTAAACGGCTGCGCCGATTTTGATGAAAATTTGTGTATGCTTAGGTGGATCCCTGGATGGTTCGGATTCACAATTGGACTCGGTAGGTGGCACTGCGACCGGGCGACTATTTCACTTATTTTATTATAGTTTGTCTCCGAAACCATTCACCCGATTGACATGAAAATTTGTATTTAGGGGTTTTCGGGTACGGTATCTATTATCTATTTTGTTCTAAATTGAATAACAGAGGGCACTGCAGTACAAATGTTGTAAAATCTCGAAAAACTCCTAGCTGTACATCCGATTTGCGTGAAAATTTTTACATAGGAGTTTTCGGATACGGTGGATATCTTGGACTTTTTTTCTGCGATATCTTAAACACCAGATGGTGCTTTAGTACAAATCACTTAAGAAATCATAAAATATTAAAAAACCGCTCATCCAATTTGGATAAAAATTTGTATATCGGATATATAGGATTTGATTATCGTGAATGGAAAGGGCTTTGGCGTTAGTTTTTTATTCTATCACGAAAACCAGAGGGCGCTGTTGTACAAATGCCGCGTTGTTTTGACATTTTAATTCCTATTTCCAATGCATATTTAAATTTTGTCTAGTTTCCTCGCAAATTGCCAAAAATTCGTTTTTGCTCTGATTTTTTTTTCAAAAATGTGCAATCTATCGAATACAATATAAAACTTGAAAATATATTTTTGCAAGCGATCGGCGGCACGCACACTCCAATAACGATTTCCCTAACTTTTTCTCATAATTTTCAGATGTTGAAGCTACATTTTGCTCATTTCGCCGAAGTTACCGGTTTGTGAGATGCACACAAAATTTCTTCTAAAGTTTGTGAAAAGTTTTTTCCAAATTGACGAATAAAATCTAAAATTATTTATATCAACTCCCGAGATAAGCCGGGTATTCAGCTAGTATGTATTATGTTCGGATATGCAATATTTGGAAACATTTACAATGTAACAATACACTACAAAAACACAAAAAGTAGTAAAGTAAGGATAATATTAAAGCTAAAAAAGATAAAGGTACAAATTTTTTGATCAATTCATTTAAGGCATAAACAGAATATTTATTACTATTGTAAAAAATGAGAAGTTAAAATAAAATCTTTTCCTTACAAGTGAACATAGCAAGTATAGAATGTGTGTTAATGTCAGGTCAGTTGAATGCTTTGCGGTAGACTAAGTTCTTCGTTTTGTTTTCCTAGCGCGTAAATAAACAAAGAGGAAGGCTTTCCAACACACGAACATGTTGGTTGCTTCGGCAACAATGGATTCGAGAAAGTCTCGCAAACGGATCGTTCTGCAACACAACTCGCATATTCGTATTTATTCGCAGCTTGTTCACATTGCGCCACAGATACGAAAGCTTTAGGCAAGCGTTGATTTCATCGGCAACCGTTGATCGTGGAATGACAGGATGCGTTTGTCGAAAATAGGCTGCTAGCAGAATCATTGCGCCTCCAACACGTCTCGTGCTACCGCGCAGATCTTTCATTGTCCGATCTCCAATGCTCGTTTATTTACCATTGTACATTCGTCCCAGACGAAAATCTTATAAATTTGCAACACTTTCGCAATATTGCATGTCGGTTCAGTTGAAGATTAAACGGCAGCTTCCAACAATGTATGTTAGCTGCAATCCCAGAAGAGGCAACCGCCAGCGCAATTTCTGACCTTGAACAAACAGACGCCAACAGTAATGAAATAAGGAATGATTTCCCAGCTTTGCCAGTAGCATCCAGGAAGAAAATACCTCCATTTCAGTGGTCAATCGCTCTCATCGAAATGTCCTAGACGTCCTATTGCTGAGGTGTCAACAACGCAATGTTTGTTCGAACTGCCTGATTCAAATCGTCTCGATCGTGTTCTCGTTTGCAATCCAATTCTCGATTACGTAGATCGTGTATTGCACGATTGGTTACTAGCATGCCAAATTGACACAACGAACTGGCGCACATTAGCAGAGACATGTCTTCGATCAAAATTAACACTTCGTTGCGCATCTCATCGTTTATTTCCAATTCGTAATTCGAAGTAGCTATGCGGATTCGATGCAAAAGATCGTCAGCCATTTCGTCCTTGTATTTGTTCCACAAATCGGCTGCATTTAAAACATGTCGAGATGATGATCGCAAACAGTGTGTGAACTTGATTCGCAGGCGCAGTAACAGTGGCAAGTGTTAAATTTCAATGAGTGTCGTTTTCAAATATTGTAACCGTTGACAGGCATCTCGATATGTCGCCCAAAGCACATCATCCACAGTCCGAAGCGACTCAAACGAACATCGACCAAAAGCAAATAAAGATAAAACTCTCGTCGTTTTTCGTTGAAAAAACATCGACGAATCCAGGAACTGCATGCCCTTGTTTCTGCCGCTAGAACTTTCTTGACGAAGCAAAAAAGTGTACAAAAACTCCAAGGCAAAAGTTTTCACGCTAATCGGGTGGCAGTTTAGGTGTTTTTGTCAGTTTAGTAAAATATTTCTACTACAACGCTCTCTGGTATTTGAAGTGGATCAAAATAAATAGCGTAAAAATACTTACCGCAGTGGCGGATCTAGAATTCGCCAAGGGGGGCTAAGATAGCAAAAAAAACTTTATGAACAAAATTAAAAAATTACATATCGTATATCGCTGATTCCATGTCAAGTCGGACGCTTTTCGAAACTCATATATATGTAAAAATTTGGTACTTTAAGTCGATAGTACTTAAAAAAATAGAAATATTTGCATATATTGTACATTTCAAAAAATAAAAATTGTCATTCGGACATGTAGTAAAACAACTACATGTTCAAAACCGTTACTTCTAAATAAAAATGACAACACAGTTTACCAACACTTTATAGATGGGATTTATCATATTTTTTATGGTCAGCTAATTTTTTGGCGTTTTGAAAACATTGTCGTACTGAGGCATTCATTTTGAATGCGTTCTTTAAAATTCATCTTGGAGAACCAACGCTTACTATTTTAAACGAATTTGTTTTTGAAACTTGTATATTTACATACAAAATACTTTTATCTAGCTTCTCTGCATATATAAAATTCAATTGCTGTGCGTTAGTCCCGCTAAAATTCAAAAATGCCTGGGTCGATTTAGCTGGGATTGCTTTTTTTGTTGGTAATTGTTCAGGGATGGCTTGAAAGAAAAGAAAAATATAGAAAACTTTGGTCGACAATTTGGAAGACCGCGAAAAACAAAATAGGCGTTTTTGTATGAAAATTTTATATTTTGAATGGAAAAAGCCACACATCTCCGAAAATTCTGGACCGATTACTTTGAAATATGGTAGAGTGGTAAATTTCACTCAGGTCGGATTGGAAGAAGTATTTTTTTTTGCGCCCATCCAAACTGCCTACTAAAAGTGCTACAGTTCCAGTATATGGAGAGTATATGGAATTACTCAGAATTAAGTCTCCAAAACCACTGGGCCGATTAAGCTCAAATTTTGGCAACAAATATGTTTTGTGTACGAGATGGTTAAGAAATAATTAAAGGTAGCATTAGGTAATAGGGCGTGGCACTTCCGATACAAATCCAGCCCCTCAAACGTGATATGTTGGCCAATATCTGGACGATTTGAGTAAAATTTTGTATATAGTGATTTTAGCATACGGTTAATGCTTAAGTTCTATATATTTTGCTCTATCTCGAACACCAGATGGCGCTGTTGTACAAACTGTTTTAAGTACGCTATAACCCCATAAACCGCTCATCCGATTAGCATACAAATTTGTACATAGTGATTTAAGAGTACGGCGAGTATTATAGCGCTATTTATTTTTCTTTACCTTCAACATCATAGGGCGTTGTAGTACAAATATTTTTAAAACACGCAAAAAACTGCAAAAGCGTATGTAGGTAAGGATCTTTGGGAAGGCCGAATCCTTTGGACATGTTAAACTTTATTTCAATGCGTTTAACAACGCGTGCAAAAAACAAAAAAACAAAGGCAACTAAAATAGAATTTAAGTCTATATTTTAGTATACATTAATAGAGGCAGGTGAAAATTGTTGACATTCCCCATTCAAATATGAAATCAAGAAATCAAGTATGAAAAACCCGGTAGGGTTGCGCTGCGATCGAGTTACAGGAAATTTTTTTCGAAATTGTTCATCCAATTTGTATAAAAATTTGTGTATAGGGGTTTTCGGGTACGTTGAGTATTGATGATTTATCTATTTTGTTCCTTTTTAAAGACCAGAGGGCGCTGTAGTACAAATATTTAAAAAAAACCTTGAAAAATCCGAAACCGCTCATTCGAATGGATGAAAAATTGTATATGGGGGTTTTCGGATACGGTGAGATTTTCGGATTTAGATTTATTTATTCTGATCTATCTTAAGCACCAGAGGGTGCCGTAGTACAAATATCTTAAGAAATGGTGAGAAACTCCTAAGCTGTTCTTTGATTTTGGATGCAAATCGGTATATAGGGATCTTCGAGTACGGCAAGTGTTTTGGCACTATTTCTTTGGCACTATCTCGAAAGCCAGAGGGCGCTGTTGTACAAATACTGCAAAAACACTCGAACTTGTTCGATTCGGAGGCGGATCACTTTAGTTTTAGTACTTTATCTCAGTAATTATTTACACCATGGTATTGCTATTTGGCATAGAGGTGAGTAGGTTTTTTCCAAGAACCTAGCATTATATCAGTTTTAAGATTCATAATTTGACTATGCTTCAAAAATAATTTGTAAATTAATTAAAATTCAAATCACAAAGAATTTGGCCCGTAAATTGATATCTAAGTAATTAAAAATAAATTTTATAATATAAAGAAGAAGGCGATAAAACGTCGGATAATATTCAAGAGGTATGTAATATATTTGTGGATTACTTCCAATCAAATTTTGTTTTAGACAATGGTTCTACAAATCACAACGATCGCTATGTGGAGAGCAAATCACAGATTTGGGATCGTTAATTTTATCGGAGGAGGATGTTTTCAATGAGTTTTTTCAATCTTTTGATAATAAAATGGGTGCGGGCCCTGATAATATCCCACCAATCTTCCTTAAAAAATGTGCTGCGGCCCTAGCTCAGCCTCTAGCACTAATATTTTATTTGTCCCTTGATCTTATTATAGTCCCTATCCGTAAATCAGGATCGAGGCAAGACATTGCTAACTATCGACCTATATCTAAGTTACATTCATTTCCCAAATTGTTTGAAGCATTGGTGGAAAAGCAGATTTATCTCTGCATTAAAAATTCGATATTGGAATGTCAGCACGGTTTTGTCTCAGGAAGATCCACCTCTACAAACCTTGTTCTATTTTCTCACTTTATAAAAATAGAATTGGAAAAAGGTAGACAAATAGATGCTATTTTTACTGACGTTAATACGTTAATTTTTCGTATACTCCGCATAAGAAGTATTCGTAGGCTAAAACTGCCTTACGATTATAGAGTAAATAAATAAGCTAAATCTGATGGGATTTCATTCTTCGCTCTTGTCTTGGCTTAGAGACTACCTCTTGGGTCGGCGCCAAAATGCCTGCATGGGAAACAAGCTCTCTAAGGCCATAATAAATCGTTCAGGTGTGCCATAAGTAAGCCATCTTGGGCCACTGTTGTTTGTTCTCTTCATCAATGATCTTCCTAATTTTTTAAAGAACTCAGAATGCCTTATGTATGCTGACGATGTTAAAATTTTTAAATCTGTAAGCTCTCATAGTGACCAATCAAGTCTACAAAATGATTTAAATAGTTTGCAACTCTTGGTGTACAGTAAATAAACTTAACTTAAATTTGTTAAAATGCAACATTATGTCATTTTATTTGATAAAATCGCCAAAATTCTTTAATTATGCTATGTTATGTAATGCTCTGCTTTGAGTAGATTCTAAATCTGATTTAAAGTACATTTTGATTTTCTATCTTTTTTAATCCATTATGATAACATTATCAGCAAGGCCAATGCTATGATGGGATTTATCAGACGAAACACTAGAGAGTTTTCTGACCCGTATACATTAAAGACCCTTTTCATTTCTATAATAAGATCAATACTTAAATATGGATGTGTAGTATAGGATCTATTTTATGAATTGGATAGTGCAAGATTGAAAAAAATTTAAAATCGTTTTATTCGTTTTGTAATAAGAAAACTAAACTAGAATTTAATGCCGGCTTATGCTCCACGATGTGCACTTATTGGACTTAAATCATTAAATTCTATACGGAAATATTTTGTAAAACCTTTTGCTCGCGATCTATTAATGAACAATATCAATTGTGCGCCAATCCTCGCCCTTCTTGATATATATGACCCGGAAAGACACATTAGACAAAGAGGCCTCTTTTACATTCCACACGATAGAACTAGCTACGTCCAAAGTGATCCGATTTTTAATATGTTGATTGTCTATAATAGTATGAGTGCTCTATACAGCAAATTGTATTAAGTATTGTATAAAAATTTTTATTTAAATATATTTCAGTATAAATTCTAATAAGATTATAGTTAAACTTTATTTTTTAATTTTTCGAAAGACTGTTAAATAGCTGGTGTGTAGCTCCGCCCATTTAAGATACATTTTTTATATCGAATAGCTTTGGAATTAAAAATCACAGAACAGTGAAACTCAGAATGGAGTTTCTCATTTCCAACATTATCACAAAAATTCTGCTATTTCCCACACGGCACAAAATCCGACTTCAATATCGAAAATTTAAAAATTTATAGCATGGTCTCACTGCAGTCTGAATTAAGTAATTCGGCCTATGAATTACGAATGTGAATTACCCTGTTCTCACGAAGCAATCGTAATTCGGTTTGACAGCTGTTCTTTTTGTGTATTTTATTTGATTTGTTGTGTAGAACGAAAATGGGGGAAAAATGTGCAAATTAAATATTTGTTTATTATATTATTTACTTTTTTTAAGCAATGATACTCACTTTGTCTGCTGACTTTGAGAATTTGACTTTTTTGTTTTGTCTGGTTTATATTTCTTCTTGTGTTTTGCTTGTGATTTTCGATTAATTTTCGATAAAATTTAGATATGAAACCGATTTCTACATAATTCAGATGTTAATTCAAACTGAATTACCTTCAAATGAACGAAAATGTAGGAAAAATGTGCAAATTAAATATTTGTTTATTATATTATTTATTTTTTTTAAGCAATGATACTCACTTTGTCTGCTGACTTTGAGAATTTGACTTTTTGTTTTGTCTTGTTTTTATTTCTTCTTGTGTTTTGCTTTTGGTTTTCGATTAATTTTCGATAAAATTTAGATATGAAACCGATTTCTACATAATTCAGATGTTAATTCAAACTGAATTACCTTCAAATGAGGTAATTCGATTGTCAAATTTCGTACGGCGAATTACTTATTTCGGAACATAATTCAGTCTCGAATTAAGAATGATAGCTGAATTACGTTATTCAGGGTGCCGTGAGAATATGCTATTACGAGTAGTTCGCTATGATAACAATCGAATTCGATATCGATTTACTTCGTAAACGAAGGTTCGCTTATGTTTCGAAAAGTTATTCGTTTACAATTACAAAGCGATTAATTCTTTAACACAAATGCGAAGATAATTATATTTTCTACTTTTCTACTGTAAGGTGTATACTTTCGGATCATTTTTTTGACACTTTCAGACTTACTTTTATTATTACTGACGCCATAACACTGGTATGAAATAAATTTCGATTTTTGATCACCAATAAGGTGATATATAAGAAAAATACGAAATTATTCTTTGATAAAAGTTCATTGCAAACGAACTTTCGTCGGGGGGTTACATATACATTGACAAGTGTTAATTTTCGGCACAATATTTTAGTAACATATCCTTCTTGTGTTTTAGTTTCTATGTATAATTATATTTATATCGATATATAAACTGGTATTTTTCAATGTTTATATATTATGTATTTTATATATTTTCAATGTTATATATTTGGTTGGTTAATCGATAATTGGCTCGGTAATCGGTTGGTAATCGCTTAGGCAAATGGCAACTGCTTCGGTAATCGGATGTTAATCGGTTGGCATTCGCTTCGGTAATCGCTGATTGGTTCGGTAATCGGTTGATAATCGTTTCTGTAATCGATAATTGCTTCGGTAATCGGTTGGTAATCACTTCGGTACTCGGTTCGGTTATCTGTTGGTAATCGCTTCGGTAATGGGTTCGGTGATTGGTTGGTAATCACCAAAAAAAAAATTCACCAAACATGTTTGCCTCGCATAACCACGGCATAAGCAATACTGTACAATGCAACAGAAATGAACAGCTAAAAGCATGTCACAGGAGACATGAAAATTAAAAAAAAAAAATTATTAAAAATTAAAATTTATCAAAGGGCGCATTCAGCGTAGTCAACTGTTGTGAATTATTATGGTTGCGATACTTTAGTGAGCGATGTTTTTCTTTGAATGTGTTGTTACTCTAAGCGTCAGAAAAGTTGTCAAAGTTTAGAATTTAGAGTCAAAGTTTAACCCTAACTTTCCTTAAAAAAACAAAAGATTATATTTATCTCATTATTTCACCATTCATTCTCTAACGCTCAGTAAATTTCAAGCTTTCAGGTGAGTGCATGCTTTCGCATTGATCAGTCGTGTTGTTATTCAAGGCGTTCTTTGAAAAAAACATAAACTTGTAACTACATTTTTGAGGTGTACCACTTAAAGGTTAAAGCACTCAACAGTTTAGTTCAGGTAGCATAGAATTTTTTCGCTCGATTAAATGGCGTCCGCTACCTGATCAGTTTAAGTGAGCGCTCAAATAATTTTACCATTCAGCGAACTTTTACGCAGCTGTTGCCAACTGTTGACTACGCTGAATGCGCCCAATAAGATGTAAAATTTTTTAGTCTTGTTTATTGTCTTGCCAACTGTCTAACGCTTACTTCACAGAAAATACTTGACAACAAATACGTAATCTTCACTGTGTTAACAGGAGGGTTTAGTGCAAGCCATGTGTAAGTACATGTAATTTTGAAATACATTTTTTTTTGTTTGACTGTATGCAAAAAAAAAAAATTTCGGAATATTTAAATGTCAAATTTTCATACCTCTTTTATAACCAATTTCAATGAATGTTTGTGGTAGACAAATAATTATATATATCCATGGTAGAATATTCTAGGTAGAAGCAATGAGGAGAGTTGCTGACCATTAATGTAACGATTAAAACTTTTTCCACACGGAGAAACTAAAAATTAATCCAACTGCAACAAAATTGCTCAGAAAGTTGCAAACTACTGCAATTCCAAACATTATTGCAACCTATACTTTCAGATGGGCAACTCACGTACAACGCAACATTGATCTCTCATTGATATTGAAGCGTTTTAAACAAAACGAAATGAAAATTAAACGAACACACACTGCTCACCACACACAGAAATGACTTTTTCCATTTTTTTTATTTTTTTTCTTTTTTAACACAACAGTAAGAAAACTTCAATATTTAAAACAATAAAAAATAGCTTACTTATAAAAAGCAAATTTTAAGAAATGCTTGTGTGAAGTTTTACGCTAAAAATCAAAAATTCCTCAAATTGTTTATGTTACGGCTTGCATTACTTGATTTTGACATTATAGTACCTGGATTAATATTCCTTGGTAATTCAGAACGATGAAATTATTTCCTTTTTCTTTACGCAAAGAATACAACGTCAAGAAATTAAATTACCAAGAAAACCACAAGCAAGCTGTGTTGTATACAACTTATCGCAAATGTGCTGCGAACTAGTTAAAAAAAAAGCTGCTTCATCTGAAGAATTCGGTATACTTACATGGGTTAGCAATATTTGTTGATGTTGCGTTGTTTTTTAAGTGCTCCGTGTGGAAAAGCCAAAACTTAATATGATTGCTTTGGACTTTGACAATCATGGTCAGAGCAAAGTCAAAATAGCGTCCACCTAGATTTTTCTACCATGGCTATAGCATCAAAACCTTTTTTTGTTAAAAAAAATCCAATCGGCTTTGATCAAATCGAATTGGAACGACAGAGTAGGTATATATTATATTTCTTTCGATTGCGTCAATCGTATCTAATGTTAATATCCTGAGATTACTGTAATCACATAGTTCACCATCTTTAACCCTGCTTATATAAACTTATCGAAAGAGAGAGCGAGCAAAAGATTAAAAAAAGCATAGTCTCGCAGACGTACAATATCTAAGCAGAGTAAAGGAAGCAAGTTAATTTTACAAGAGAAAGGTAAGTTATAAAGGTGATCTCAATGTGAGTATATAATTTTTAACACAAATATCTGTAACTTTTATGAATACCTGATGTGAATGTTGTCCATTACAAACACCTCCACTACAAACACCGGTTCCGGGTACCTTTAACTGTTCGTGCTTGTAATCAGGTTGATATGGAAGCAACATTCTTATTTTGCCCCAACGGTTGAAGAACAAGGCTATAGCTCCAGCCCACACCATCAATACAATTAAAACAATACCAATTTCCACACCTCGTATCTGTGAATAAATAAATATTGAGCGATATTTCAACAATTTGAAATTATTTGTGTGATAAACCGTTGGTAGTTCTCTATGCGCGCCATTTGGAAGTGTGTTGGTCGCAGTGGATGTGACATCATCAGAGTGAGTGCTGTTGTTCATTGCTCCGCCAATATTATGACCAAAAATTCCTATTCCATTGGGAAAGTCTTGTTGAGAGGATATTTTAGGTGAATCTACATATATTAAAAAAGAAAAATTCATAACATGTTTTTTGCTGGAATAATATTTATATTACCTAAGGTTCTAAATATTATCTGTCTACTTCGATACTTTTTCCCAAGCCAAATTGCTGTTACTGCTATTGAATATTGCGTGCTAGGTGATAGACGGTCTAAAACTACAGCCTCACTATTACCTGCGACATCTTGGACAATTCTGTAACTTAAATTAATTCAATTACCACTCATTGCTAGGAAATCTACGATATAACGGAGTATAATAATAGCCATGTGCAAAAGTTATCAGGTAATTCAAAATGCCAATTTTTATATCAGTTGGACAAAAAAAGTACCATCGGACTCCTAAAATAATAGTATTAAGGAAAAAACTGGGATTTCTAACAAGTTACCTCAATCTTGCGGTTGAAGCGAAGTCGTTGAAGTATAATAATTTATATTATATCCATCAGCTTTAGCATTATTTTTTATATTCACTGTCATAACTATAACTAAATTTTCTGTCTTAGCTAAATTTTAAGAGTTAAAAAAACAGTTTTCTTAAAAATATACATTACTGTAAAGCTCCCTTGTAGCACAAGGGGAAGTTATAAGTACAAAATCCAGCTTACAATACAAAGCTGCGATGTATTTATAATAGCTCTTGTAAGGTAACTAAAAAAGATACTATAGGGGTATTCACACTGACTTGGGTAGTTGGGTATGGGTAGATTGAGTACATTTGATAATCGCGAGCACTCTAAATTGCAATTGAGTACTTTGTAGAACAGTTTTGGGCAAGTTTGGAGAAGTTGGCCTTATCTACCGATTTATGTCAGAAATATTCACGACTTTTTTATTCAATTAATATTTTACAAATTAAAATGTATCAATGTATCAAAGCTTTTATTTAACTTGCTTCGCATGTATGTATGTCCGTCAAATTTGCAAAATATTTTTTGACAACTTGTTGGTATCCAATTAAGCTGAAATTTAGCATACATATGTAAGTCCGGTGAATTTTCCCCTAGAAAGTCCACTAGCGAAATTTTGATTTATAATGTCTTGCTAGAGCAGATACAAGACCATTATAAAGAGAGACGTAAAGGATCCCTTTAATATCCATTTTTAGTGCTTGGAGCGATTATATGGAATTTGGCGGCCATGGCGCAGTGGGTAGAGTACGTGGCTTATACGCCAGAGAACCCTTGTTCGATTTCCATCTGAGAGAGAAAATTTTTTCAATTGAAATAATTTTTCTGTTTTCTGCAGACAAAGGCAAGCCTCAGAGAGAGTAAAAACTGCAACGAAAAGCTTCTTGAGAACATAAGCCGTCGGAGTCGGCATTAAGCCTGTAGCTCTAGTTCTCGATCGTTTTTATTCAAACATTTTCACAACACAATTGATCATAAGAAGCTCGGTCAACGTCCTGTCAAGGGCTAAAATGGCGCCGAGCGATATTCCTAGTACCAAGATGGAATACCGCATTCAATCCCCTATTTTATTTTTTTTACAGTATTTCAAACAGTTTGATATATTTTTTATATATGTCCGCAGTTACTATTTATGTTTAATTCCGCTTTAACTTTTGTAAAAATTGATCTATTTTTATATCTTATATGTTTGTAATGATATGATCGTTATATATACAGATAAATGGTGGCATGTCTCGTTAGTCTTTTTACTGTGCGTTATAAAATGATTATGAAAAAAATCTGAAAAAGTAATTCTGAATCATAAGACATCTGAATGTTAAGAATATGATAATTAAGAAGGAAAGAATTGAAATATAAATGACTCGGTTATACCAAGGCAGGTAGCATAGTGGATAGCTTGCACGACTATTAAGCATTTGGGATGGGTTCGAATCCGGTATGCGACACATAAGTAGACATCAAATTGGAAAATATTAAATAAAATTAATTTTAATTATTATAAAAAGAAACCAATCAAAAATAAAATAAGAAAAATTGTAGTAGAGCATTTCCATAATATTTTTTTAAAGGCCGCTATAAAGAACTTATAAGTATAATTCCTTGTCTTTGTACTTTTCTTAAAAAGGCCTTTAAAGTAAGCTATAAATACTGTTTGTGCTACTAGGGCTATTAGTGTATTAATAACAAATGCTTAGTAACTTCCTCTGATGCACAGTCGTTGCTCCTATAAACATGTGTTTCTTCATATAATATTGACTTTAAGTACTCGCCGAAGGCTCACAAAGATTTAAGAATTTATTACAATATTGAAGATGTTAATATTTTTTTTATGCAGTTATTGCAGCCTGCAATGAGGGATATTTTTTATATTGCCAAACATTTTTTTTGTTTTTTTTATACAATTACTTTATATTTTGTTTTACTTTAATTTAAAAGGTATTTGTAACTTTTTGTGAAAAATAAAAAAATGGATAAAAATAAATTAAACTGCTTTTCAATTCTTTATCATTTTTCATTTTAGGAAGAATTAAATTTCCAAATATAAAATTTCACTCGGACTTTTCGTGATACAGAATAAAGGGGTTAATTTTATTATTAAACTCACACACACCTGAACGACGCGATCGCTAGCTTCATGCCTACTTATTTATGCAACGCTAACACTGCGTCTACACCAGACAATTGTCATAAATATTTCATAATCTGTATTAGATGTCAAATTATTGTCAGCTGCAAAAAATAGTGTCTGATTATGACGTAGGTGGGCAGATAATTGCAAGACAATAAATGACATTTGTTTCGTTATTGGACGTTTCCTTTGAAGGAGGGAAAAGAATAGAAAATAATAAAAAAGCGCGGTTTTTGGTTGTAAAAGTTAAATAAGAATAAAAAAACGCGGTTTTTCGATGTGAAAGTTGTGAGATTAAAAAGTATAGTTTTACGCACAAAATTTATTTTTTTTTTCGCTGGCCAACGATCTCCAAGTGCCGCCACAAGCAGCACAAGTGCAGCGTTAATTTTTGATAACATCCTTCAAGTGCCATCACCAGCAACACAGCAAGTGCAACGCAAATTTCTTGCGCCTTTCGCAGGCCAACGTCCTCCAAGTGCCACCACTAGCAACACAGCAAGTGCAACGTTAATTTTTGTTAACATCCTCCAAGTGCCACCACCAGCAACACAGCAAGGCAACGCATTTTTCTTGCTCCTTTCGTTGCACTTGCTTATGTTGCTAGTGATGGCACTTCGAGGAAGCTAAGAAAAATTACGCTGCACTATTAAATTGTTAAACACTTATTAAATTGTTATTTAATAAAACACTTATTAGCATAACTTACTTATGCTGCTGGAGATGGCAATTGGAGAACGTTGGCCAGCGAAAGCAGGAAATTTGCGCTGGACTGACTTGTGCTGGTGGTGATGGCACTTGGAGGATGTTGCCCAGCGAAAGAAGCACGAAATTTGCGTTGCACTTGTTTCTGTTGCTGGTGGTGATACTTGCGGGATGTTAACAAAAATTTTTAAGAAAAATTTAACTAATGCACCGGGAGATATCGTTGGTCCACGAAAAAAATTAAATTTTGTGCAGAAAACTTAACTTTCAACTTTCTCACTGCGTTTCTGTTTCGAAATGCTTTTTTTAAGTTTTTTAACATTTCTCGGCATTTTTTCCTAGGAAACGTCAATTGTCAGCATACTTCAAATCGTTGTCAGCTCAGAGACAATTGAGCTGCCGACTGAGAAAATGTGAGTGTGTTAGCAAAAAATGTGTGAGTGTATTGCGATTGTTAAGACAAATTGTCTGGTGTAGACGCTGCGTAAAGGCGAATTTAGACATTTTACGCAAAACAATGACAGTAAACGTTGAATGATGACAGTGAATCAATTTTGAATTTATATTATTCAAAGTGTAAATTTAAAAATTGATGGATAATTCGATGTTGAATGTCAAAATTTATTCGTTAGCTGCTTTATTTTATTGGCGCTTAAACAATAATAGTAATGCCGTCTAAAATAATAAAAAAACGCAATTAATAGTTAGTAAAAAAATTAATAGTTCTAGGATTGTTGCAAGAACTACAAACAGTTGCAAAAACTGGAAAAAACATAAGCACGATTTGCTTTCACTTTCATCAAAAGTAGGAAATACTTCTACTACTTTCACTGTTCAATATGGATGACAATCATCTTCATTTAAAGATGAAATTCAATTTACACTTTTCAAATCGGATGATTCATCCAAAGTGAACAATGACAGTGACTCGTGTAAATTCGCCTTAATCTGTATTAAGCTATGCCTCCACAGAGAGTTTAGTTTGAGTTCATTCGAAGCTGTTCACACAGAGATGTGTCAGCAGAATTGAGCTAAGTTGAGATTGACAATTCTCAGAATAAAATCATTCAATAATCTAAACGTACCTTGCCATCTAAAAGTAGCATCTGAACGTATCTTTCCATCAGAACACTAGCATATTTTTTTGGCATTTCTTAAATTGAGTTTTGATAAACTCAGAAAGCAAACACAAAAGTTTATTTCGAGTTCAACGGCAAAACTCGACTTTGTACTAAAAACTCAAACTAAACTCTCTATGTAGACATGCATTAAGTGAGCTAAGTTGAGCAAACAAATAAAGATATGCCTAAAACTATGCCATATAGTTCATTAAAAATAATTCTAGCGTTGCGTTATGTGGTTACATTCCTGCGGAATTATTATTATGAAGAAATTCTTCTTTTGTTAAGTTCGTTTGTTAAGGTTGGTCTTGTTAATACTTTCACAAAAAATCACAACGATATTTTAAATTTTTTTGCTTAAGCATTAATGGTTAACCTAAGATAGGTTAACTTAGAATACTAACCTTCCGTTCACTATACGTTATATTACTCGTAAGGAGTGAGTAAATTTTGCGTAGGTCTGTACTCTAGGGTTAATCTAAGATAGATCCAAGCTTGGTCGAATATCAAATATTAACAAAACTTTTTAGTACAACAAGTGTAGTAATAATAATATAACATAATAAGGGACTGTTTATAAATATTTGGGGTTTTTTAAATAATTTAACGGGGTGTTATGAAAAAAGCATAAACCACGCTATATTTATTACAAGTTTTATAATTGTAAAAATTACAAAGAAATTTTACGTTGTTTTATTGTGTTCGACCAACAATTGATAAAAAATTTAACCATTTAAGCAGAGATAAACACAAATGAAAGCTTTTTTGACGTTAACGAGAGCACAAACCAGTGGCGATACTATACAACTTCGATCTTTTAGTTCTTTAGATCTTTAGATCTTTAGTTTTAGTTTTTTATAACACTTTAATGTTCGCTTTGGACGTGAAGTTAAAACAGCTGTTTTTGATGTCTAATTTAGAGTAAGAATTCCGTTCAGCAAAAACTTTGCTTTAGCTCCGTTTGCTGCTCTTACTTGCTCTTGATCTTTGTTTTTTGAAGTTGCTACACTTGTTAAAGGTGTTTCAATTGCCTTTTATAAATTTGATTAGCTTTAACATAGTTTTAGCTGTCTTTTTCCGGTTTGTGATGCGTTTGTCAGTCACATGAAAAAATAATTTTTTTCTCTCCTGATCAAAATCCTGGCTACGCCCATGGAAGAGAGGTTTTGATTTCGAGAAGAGTTATCAAAACAGCTTCTTTGCTTTGAAGACACGTTTTTACTTAAATATATATACCAGGTATATATACCAGAGTCATATACCAGATGGCTATGATAAGTGTTAATATTTACAGGAATTGTATAAAAGCAGAAATAATATGAAGAAAAACTATCTTTATATCAAGTCCACTGCTTGCAACACTGTACAGCAGCGGTTTCTAAAATTTGTAGAAGCATTGATTTAAAAGACTAGTTTAGTCCCTGAATTAAAAAACAAATACTTTCCATCATAAACAAAACTTGTGGCACATATATAAATAATAAAAATAAAAAAAATAAAAATTGTCTGAGCCTGGATTTCAACCTCGGACCTCTTAACTAGTTAACGGTTCGCTTAGACCTCTGGGCTACCGAAGAAATTTTTGAACTGCAAATTCAGTGCTTATATGATGATGATTGATTTTTATTCATACCTCGAATAAAGTTTTCCTTTATTTCAGATATATTTTTCCTTAGGTTTTCTTATTTTCAGAGAAAACATTCTTTAAACTATTTCACACTTCTGGTGTCAATATAACGAAAAATATGTATTTCAATTTTAGAAAATCGGCCATGGCGCTAAATGATATTCTGGAAGTATTTTCTGAGTGTATTTCGTTTCCTGAAAAAAACTCCTAAAAGCTTTCAATTTCTGCCCATAAAATGTGGAGAAACTACTAAAAATGAAACCATATGACAATATGAAACCATATGACAACTAAAAATACACTCTTTACAGTTTCAATTTAACAAGATTGAGTTTTTTAAAGTATTTTTAACAGGTATTTTTTTAGAGATAACGAAAGGAGTCGTTTAAAAAGTTTAAAAGTATTTTATAGACTCTTTTTGCTATTATGGGAAGATTATATTTTGATCTTATTTTGTAAGTGTACTAATATACATACCTGTCATCGGTTGGCTTATAAGTTACTATGTATTTTTCAATGGGATGTGCATTTAGGTCAATCATTGTCTGCCAAGATATTCTTACTGTAGTTGGTGTTATAAACGTTACCGTTATGTTTTCCGGTGTTGCAGGAATTGTACCTTAAAATTTTTAAAAGTATGAAATATAAAATATGTGAAACATGAAATTATATTTGTCTATATAATTTGTCTATCTATTGTTTTTTTTTTTTTTATCTAACATTCCATATAGTAAATAATTATCACTGTCATAATTTAGCTGTGCCTCAAATTGATCTTGAAGATTTGATAAAGTTTTCTAAAGTATGATTCCAAAGCGTTTCAAAATATACGGAGCAGTTTTTAGTTAGAAATAAGATTCCCAAGGTCTTGGGTAAAAAGTGACCTTGACCAAGTTCTGACAACTTTCATCAACATAAGAAGTCGTCAAGACTTTTAAAGCGGAATGACTGTCAAATAAAGTGTGACTTAAATTTACTTTACAAGCTTTATTTGCTTATCAAAACATTTTTATATAAGACTAGCTTATATTCAGAGCACTCCGCTGCGCTCCGCGCTCATCTTCTGAGAAGTGGGCATATCGTGAGGCCCTTATCCAATCATTTCCAACTATTGTTGTGTGTCTGTTTGTGTGATGGTTATTTAATAAGTGTACACTTTTGTACATACAGTGACTGTTTTTTATACAGTGACTGACGCTTGGATCAATAGACCCTACATACCAAGCGTCGTATTTCACTATCAAAGTATGTAAAATTTTAATGATTCCTAAAAACGTGGGTTTTACTGCGACTACTCACATTTTTTGTGAACTTTCCATTTTAACAAAATTACCAAATTGTAGTCTTATAGATCAAAATCTTCATTGAGGTTTTTTTTTATTTATTTTTTTTTTGATTTATTTTTATTAATTTACCCAGCGCGCGTTGCTATGCAAGACGACACGATATTTTTTTTACTGGCTTTGGATACCATGATATTTCTATAATGTACTATTTCCTAATAATTTTTGTGTGCTTATCGAATTTGCCGATATTTATTGGAAACTTTTAGTCAATAGTTTCCAGCCGCGAAATAAATACGCTTGGCATGAATTTCATACTATGAGCTTTTCACATATATTTTGTAACATAGCGTAAAAACCGTTGATCTTTCGTAAATACTCTTAAGGCAATTTTTGAAGAGAATAATGTACAATTTTTACCTAAACGTATTTACTGTGCGACAAACTGGTGCTAGGATATATACGGATGACCACTTTTGATTAACTTTGGATCTGAATATCTTCTAATTTGTATATAGAATAATAAGGTACTTTTGGCATTTTATTTAGTATGCCTCAAGAAATTTGTTTCCACAAAAAAAAAAAGAAAGAAGGATATTGCGTTATAGTAAAATACTGCAATGACTCATATGAGTTTGATTTTTAGAAGAGAAGAGGCATTTCAGAAAAGCTTTAAAATTTTATTAGTTTTAGTCTATTTAATTTAAATAAGTATTAAAATAAGTAAGATATTAACATTTTTTAGTCTGAATTTCTGACAAAACAACTAACTAAATAACGAGAAATCATATCATTTAATAACGACTTGTGATCATATTTAATGCCTGCACTTTAAAAATTTTGAAAAACAATATATTTTATTCAGGCCTGCTACTTTAATCACGGATGAGATTTCTACTCATTGCTGCCAGACATACGGATTTATACGTATTGCTACGGATTTTTTAATTAAAAAAGATTACGAATTTTATACGAATTTTTTCAAAATACGAATTTTTACGGATTTTTCTTGTGTTTTTATATAACATTTATTCAAACCTATTCTATGTTTATTCTAACAACTTCTATGTCATATTTTACAAATTACGTTTTTTATTTTGCCATAACTAACATTTGTAGCCCATGAGTCGTCAAATGTGCACCACATGCATGCATGCCAGATGCAAGTAGCAACACTGATCGCGTTTCTTATTGCCGTGTCAATACTGTATTTTACCGTTCTGTTTTTCTTACTTTCTTTCTGACGGTAGTTCGATATTTTAAATTTATAGCTCGTAACTTTCCGCCAAAGCTTGTCAAGAAAATTGTGACTATTAAAATAAAACAATGATAATCAGCTCCGACTCCGATTGTTTGGAAAAACTACAAAATATGTAAAAAAAGTAAGTAAATTCAAACTTATATTCTACACTCATTAAAAATCTTATAATAAAGTCATTGCAGCCATTTAAAGAACGCAGAGTTAAAAAAGCTGAGACAACTATAATCTAGTTACCCAGTAAATCTTATAAAGACCAGGCGCATTACTCTGTAATGCGATTCGAAAGTCAATTTGGTCGAAAGTCGAATAAAGGAGTAAGGCTCCAGGAATATTTCCAAAGTTGCTCATTTCTTTGGCTATGATATCGAAAAAGTTTATAGTGAATTCAAGGCCTAAAAACGTATGTTCAAAGATGAAACAGAACTCGACGAAACATTTTGGGAAAAAGTTCGCAATTTATCAAATAACGATTGGCCTTTGCAATTTCAATTGATTTTGGACATTGTTGACAGAGTCATTGTTCTTCCGCACTCATCAGCAAACTGCGAAAGAGTCTTTAGTTCCATCAACTTAAACAAAGCGAAAATAGTGTAAGAAACAGCCTTATTATAGATACTTCAACTGTTGTTCTACACGGTAAGGTTTTGAGTGGTAAGATATTCGAGATGGAGTTTGACTATTTTGCAAATAAAATGAACAGCGATTCTATTTAACAATTTTTAGTTAAAATGATCTCATGTAAATTTTGCAACTATTCAGTTAATTAATAATGTTAAGCTGATGTTTTTTAATAATAAGCTCGTTTGTAATAATAAAGGCTACCTAATTAAGCCAGCGAGGCCTAAAAAAATCACTTTGAAAATGTTTATCAAAAACCCTACAGGAGGCAATTCTTTGTGTTAATAATATTACTCAAACAAATATTGGGGGGGGGGGGGGGGGGTGGGTAAATCTGAAATCGTTTTAAAATTTTTAAACAAACAAAGAAGACATGCTTCTCTTAAGTAGATAGGATACGGCGATTCTGGGGCAGGAGCAGGAGCCGATGACGTCACGCCCGCACCCAGCGCCATCTAGTGGGGGCTTTTTGCTCAAATAAGCAAAGGTGTATGTCTTTGCTAAAATGTATTAAAAATCGGCAAGTTTGATGTATATCTTTGATAAAAAGCTATTATGATGTATGTCCTTGCTAAAAGCTCTTATAAATTAACAAGTTTGGTGTATGTCCTTGCTAAAAGCTCTTATAAATTGGCAAGTTTGGTGTATGTCTTTGCTTTTAAGCGTTAGTCATAATTTTATACACTCAATTATCGGTAGTGGTAGTCAAGCGAGTTCTTATCAGTGCTTGCATGTTTTTGTTTTTTCTTAACCCTCAAATACCTAATAGCAATGACTCAAATTCTGCTGGCTGACTTTAGCTGAAATGATATGACTTGCTATATGAAAATATATGCATTAATATAGGTTGAATCAATTTAGGTACGGCGAAGGTTGAAGGGTTAAAGAAATGTTTATAAATTTATCATAATGGTGCTAAGTATTAGGTGCGAGTATTAGATTTGTATAAGTAGTTTAAGAATTGGATGACAACCATTTGAAACATAGGCGTATATAAGTTGGATACATCTGAGGTACAAGTCTCAATCCCCCGGCCACTTACACCCAGCAACTTCTCCGCCGCTGTATTTTATTTTAAGTAAACGAAATACACCGCAACCAAGAAGAGCCAGGAAGTTTCTAGAAGCTTCGAGATGCAGAAACGTCGAGAACAATTTAGAAGCCGACTTATGTCACTGTATGCCGAAGCGAATGGTGTGAGAGAGAATTTGATAGTAAGAGAGAGAAAGGGAGATAGCAAATAGCGCGATCCTATACAAATAATACTTCAGAATCAACCTAACCTTAGCCAATGCCATAGGTATAGGGGGGCACCCTTTATATATATAGGTATAAAGGCTACTCTATAGGTATAGACTATCAGTTTAAAACGAATACGCATAATGTCAATAACAATCTCTTTAAGCGGAACCACTTCAACTCTTGTTGCAAAATATTTTCCTCCGGTTGAATTACCTACAAGATATGTTTGTGGACTTATAGACTTTGTATCTATTAATTCTATACCAAATGTACATGATTACAATAATTTATTCCATATCGGACCACATACTATTACAATTCCAGTTGGTTCATATGAACTGATAGACATTGCTTCTTTCTTAGAGTCAAGTATAAAATCCATTGATGATTCAATTTACTTAAAAATTGAGCGAAACAATAACACCCTAAAAACTGAAATTACTTCCTCCGAAGACATAGATTTTTCAAAAACAAACAGTGTAGGACAGTTGTTGGGATTCAGTAAAAGAAAATTGATAGAAAATGAGCTACCGTACGAGGAATTTATCAATGTGGTTACTATAGAGCCATTACAAGATATAGAAAAAACAAAATATATAAATATAGATCAGTCAGGTACAACTAGATATTTTCAATCTGACTTACCTTTGAATATTACAAATGTAAATACAATACGTATCGAAAGCAACTTGACAGATGGATCATATATTAATAGCACATTGGTTCACACTATTCACGAATTTCCTCTAGATGTTCCACCCGGATATAAAATTAAAGAGAAACCTCAAAATGTCATTTATTTACCTGTCAACTGTCAACAAGTAAGCAACATAACGATTAGAATCTTGAATCAAGACGGCGACCTTATAAATTTTCGAGGGGAAAAGATTACCGTAAGACTACACTTCAAGCCAGAACAATTATAATTATGATTATTTATAATAAAAATAAGATACAAAGAGAATTTACAGTTAGTCCTACATCAGCACTTGAACGAGGAAGAAGAAGAGCTAACAAACCATTGACAAGATATAATATAGAATTTTTAAAATCCTTGGGACTTAATCTTGGGAGAAGAGTCAACAACAACTATTACTAAACTGCTAAACTGGTCTGTACTATTCAACAGCTAACTGCTAAAACTGATCTGTGCTGTTCAACAGCTAACTGCTAAACTGGTCTGTACCACTCAACAGCTAACTGCTAAAACTGATCTGTACTGTTCTACAGCTACCGGCTAAAACTGATCGATAATTAGTCAATCAATCACAATATCGATAATCAATCAACCAATAATTCAATATGAATGAAATACTCAATGTACTTCAACAACCTATGTACGATGAGAGTATTATAAAAAGAGACTATCATAGTTACTATCCATACCAAAAATCGTTTAACAATAACGATGAAATTCGTATACCAATTCAAAATCAAGATCTCTTTGTCTTACCAAGTGAGAGTATGATTTACATTCATGGTTTTATAGTAAAACAGGAAGGAGGAAATGATGTAGTAACAACAGGTGTGAAATTTAAAAACAACTTTGTTTCATATCTGTTTGATGAAATTCGTTATGAAATTAATGGTTTTGAAGTTGATCGTACACGTAATCTTGGAATTTCATCAACCATGAAAAATTTCGTTTCATTGAATAAAGCTGAAAGTGGCGCATTAAGAAACGCAGGTTGGGTTCCTGATGAAAATTTCACATTGGAAAAATCTCATTTTAGTTGTTGTGTGCCGTTGAAAATGTTCCTGGGTTTTGCTGAAGATTATAATAAAATAATATTAAATTCGAAGCATGAACTTATCCTTCAACATTCTTCATATAATGATAGATCATATCATTCTACAAATGGAACTGATCAGTTAAAGCTAACAATACTGGACATAGTTTGGAAAATGCCTCATATACAATTATCAGACTTTGCAAAATTGGAAATGTACAAGATAATTAAAAACAAAAATTTGCTAATACCAATGGCGTTTAGAAGTTGGGACTATCATATAAATCCTATACTACCAAAGGAAACAAAAGTTTTATGGAATGTTAAGCTTTCACCGCAAAATGAAAGACCACGATTTCTTATAATCGGTTTACAAAGAGAAAAAAGTAAACAGGAAGGAAATATATTTGATCATTGTAATATATCTAATTTAAAAGTATATATAAACTCTGAATCATATCCCTATGATGATTTAAATAGTCGCTTTGAAATGGGACAGTATGCTGTACTATATGATATGTATGCAAAATTTCAACAATGTTATTATATGCGGGAACCTAAACCATTGCTAGATGTCGTTGGATTTAAGGCTATTGCACCACTTATTGTTGTTGATGTAACACACCAAAATGAAGCAGTTAAAGTTGGACCTATTGATGTACGAATTGAATTTGAAACCGAAGCAAACAAACCGATTCCAGATAGAACCTCAGCCCACTGTTTAGTAATTCATGATCGAGTAATTGAATATTCACCTCTAACTAGCGAAATCAGAAAAAATTAATTAAATATAAGATCACTTTTTTCCATTAATAAAATTATACAATTTGTTTATATATATATATATATATATAAATAATAATAATAATAGTAATAAAGAAAAATTTAAATAAATTTTTAAGTCTATACCTATAGAGTAGCCAATATACCTATATATATAAAGGGTGCCCCCCTACACCTATGGCATTGGCTAAGGTTAGGTTGATTCTGAAGTATTATTTGTATAGAATCGCGCTATTTGCTATCTCCCTTTCTCTCTCTTACTATCAAATTCTCTCTCACACCATTCGCTTCGGCATACAGTGACATAAGTCGGCTTCTAAATTGTTCTCGACGTTTCTGCATCTCGAAGCTTCTAGAAACTTCCTGGCTCTTCTTGGTTGCGGTGTATTTCGTTTACTTAAAATAAAATACAGCGGCGGAGAAGTTGCTGGGTGTAAGTGACCGGGGGATTGAGACTTGTACCTCAGATGTATCCTACTTATATACGCCTATGTTTCAAATGGTTGTCATCCAATTCTTAAACTACTTATACAACTCTAATACTCGCACCTAATACTTAGCACCATTATGATAAATTTATAAACATTTCTTTAACCCTTCAACCTTCGCCGTACCTAAATTGATTCAACCTATATTAATGCATATATTTTCATATAGCAAGTCATATCATTTCAGCTAAAGTCAGCCAGCAGAATTTGAGTCATTGCTATTAGGTATTTGAGGGTTAAGAAAAAACAAAAACATGCAAGCACTGATAAGAACTCGCTTGACTACCACTACCGATAATGTAGTGTATAAAATTATGACTAACGCTTAAAAGCAAAGACATACACCAAACTTGCCAATTTATAAGAGCTTTTAGCAAGGACATACACCAAACTTGTTAATTTATAAGAGCTTTTTAGCAAGGACATACACCAAACTTGCCAATTTATAAGAGCTTTTAGCAAGGACATACATCATAATAGCTTTTTATCAAAGATATACATCAAACTTGCCGATTTTTAATACATTTTAGCAAAGACATACACCATAATAGCTTTTAGCAAAGACATACACCTTTGCTTATTTGAGCAAAAAGCCCCCACTAGATGGCGCTGGGTGCGGGCGTGACGTCATCGGCTCCTGCTCCTGCCCCAGAATCGCCATATCCTATCTACTCTCTTACTTAACAAATTGACTCGCAGGTAGCCTTATAATATTTTTATACCCCAACGCGTACTGCGTAAGGGGTATATTAACTTTGTCATTCCGTTTGTAACGCCAAGAAGGAGGCGTGGCAGGTATAGGACAATGTATATATTTTTGATCAGCATCATCTCCTGAGTGGATTTCCGTGTGTCCGTCTGTCTGTCCGTCTGTCGACACGATTACAGCCGCAATTTTAAAGCTTTGGCGCTGAAATTCAAAATATGAGCTTATTTTTGAAAAAAGAAGATCAAGTTTGAGAATGGGCCAAATCGGATAAAACCACGCCTACCTGCCATACATAGTGACTTTATTTTTATTAACCGTTAAATGTCTTTAAAATCAAGGAAAAGTAAAGAAATGCCTCGAAATTTGGCATGTAAGCTTTACTGTTCAGTCTTAATCCTGGCTATAAAATTAAATTTAAAATTTTTATTTTTTAAATAAAATTTTAAATTTAAATTTTATTAAATTTAAGTAAAATCTCTTAAAAATCTGCTCAAATTAAAGAAATGTCTTGAAATTTTGCATATAGGCTTTGATATATAATATGAACCATCACTATGATATTAGGCAAAGTTGAATGAAAACCACGCCTACCTCCCATACAAAGTGACGTCATCAAAATAGGAAAACTGCGGGGGGGGGGGGGGGGTAAATTTTAGCTTCGGTACCCTGAAGAAGCTAAATCCTTACTAGTTTCGAATATATTTTCAGTAAAGCAATTAAAACGAAAAAAAATGTAAATCGTCAAACTGAGATGTGTAGCGGAGAAAAAACCCCAAAAAAAAACAATATAAGAAAACAGTTAAAAAACAGCCGGACCATAATAATTATAGTTTTTGTGATCATAACAATATAAAATGCAGACATACAATTACAGACAACTAATTTAAGAACTAATTTAAAATAAACTAGTATATGAAGTACTTTGAATTATATTAAGGCGGCATCCACTTCAATACTAAATAGTTTTTATTGCATTATATATGAAGTAATTGAAATACTACTTAAAACAAGTGATTGATAAACTACTTTGAATTATATTAAGGCGGCAACTACTTTGATTTTGACATTGCAAAATTTTAATTGCAAATTTTTATTAGATATCATTATTATTAGATATTATTATATACGTTTAACCATGTTACTTCATAAAATATTATTAACTTTAGGCCATCAGTAATAGTTTTCAATTGGTTCTTTTTAAGTAATTAAAAACATAATTTAAATATAACTAATTTAACAAGTAGTTGAAAATATATGCAGACTAAAGTCAATTGACTTATTTAGCGGACATCACCATACAAAATATGTAAGTTCGTTCTATGGAAAAAAGTCAGAATTTCAACTAGTTGTGGTTGACAAAAAACTACTTTATCAACTACTTTTAAATTAGTTGATTTTATTGCGGGGAATTTACACAGGACATATACTTTTCAAAATACGATACAATATATGCAGCAGGAGCCAATGTACCAAATATCAATTCGAACAGATCGGAAGGTTGATGAGTACATCACTAATACCTCTATTCAACAAAGATGCAACAATGTCAACAAGGGACCTTTACAAGGAGACTAAACAGATGGACGTAAACCAACTAATATACACAGAAAAATGCAAATACATTTTCAAAATCAACAACAACCTAATAAAAACAAAGATGGTCTTAGCAACAAGAAACACAATACACCAACACTACACGCGAGAGAAGCACAACTTTGATGTTCCGAAGGCCAGATCCACGAAACAACTACAAAGTCGAAAATACAGAGCAATAAGACGGTACAACAAATTGCCGGAAGAAGTAAAAAATGCCAGAAATATAAGAATTTTTAAACAAAAACTAAATACATATATAAAGAATTTAAGATAATTTCGTATAACACTATGATCTCATTAACGTGATATTTAAAAATAAAAACAAAGTATGTATCAGATTGTTTGCTTATTAGTTTTAATATTATTTTCTATTCTTATACACGGTTACTCCGTCTGAGGAAACCGTACGGAAACTCCGTACGAAAACAGATAATTAAATATAAAAAGCCTAGGTTATCAAATATCTGTATTGGAACAAAACAAAGAAAAATACAATTTTGAATAAAGTTACTAATGAATAAAAAAAAAAAAAAAACATATTACCAGGCCAGCAGCTCTGACCTTATTCTACCGCGCATACTTGATGGGCTTATTTACAGTGCCTACACAGTTACAAATGTTGATGCGTTTTTTGTTACACGACTTGCATCGCATTTTATGTTGCATTTGCGATGATATTTAAAGCTTAATGATGCAGACATGTATATATATATATATAGAAGATATATAGCTATATATATAGCCGCCATGCACTATAGAAGTGAAACTTTTACCCAAAAATGGAATTCTTGGGAAGATTGTTAATTTATTTTATTAACATAACCTCTTTCAGTGCAACCAAATGGTTAAAAAGCAGTCTGCCTTCATACCAGTAGTATTTCAAAAACTGTATCTTTTCATAAAGCATTAGTGAATAGTGTTCTGCTAGAAACAATAACGCGAATCAAAGCCGTGAAATATTAATTAACCCTAAGAATGTGAAAATAGACCCCCCCTTTCCCATACGATTTTTTGCTCAGCTCAACATAACCTTTCAGCTCCGTAAATAGTTGCACTCAATTGCGGAACACCCTGTATATAGAAGAAACTCCAACATTATCACAAAAATTGTGATATTTCCCACACGGCATAAGATCCGACATCGATATCGAAAATTTAAAAATTGACGAATAGTTCGCGATGAACAATCGAATTCGGTATCGATTACGATTGGATAAGATACATTTGGCGGACGTAACGGTTACTTCGCAAACGAATGTTCGCTTATGTTTCAATTTTTCGAATTTACAATTCCAAAGCGATTAATTCTTCAACACAAATGCGAATATAATACTATTTTCTACTTTTTTACTGTTAGGTGGATACTTTCGAATAACTTTTTTGGCACTTTCAGACTTACTTTTATTAAACTAACGCGATAACACTGATTTAAAATAACATTCGATTTTTGATTGCCAATTTGAAAAAAATACGAAACGGTTCTATGATAAAAGTTCATTGCAAACGAACTTTCGCCGGCTGGGTTACATATGCATGTGCTAATTTTCAGCACAATATTTTAACAAGGTAACATATCCTTCTTATGTTTTAGTTTCGACCTCCATATCGTAGGTAATCTGATAGCTCAGTTGGTAATGGAAGAACTTGTAGCCAGTATTTTGTGTATTCAAATACCGCAGCATGCGAATATTTTTTATTTCGATATAAATGTGAGTTAAAAACTACATTTGAATTATATGAAAGATACGATATTTATTGGAAATTCACAGATTTAAGAATAAAACAAATTTTAGATTCAAAGTTTCATTCGTAATATTGCAGCATGTGCTGTTTCCAAATAAATCAATGCAATCAATCTGCCTTTATCAAAACTCAATTTGAGAAATGCCTAAAAGTATGCTATTGTTTTGAAAAAAGCTACGTTCAGATTCCAATTTATAGACCGCAGTGTACTCTCAGAGTATTGAACGAAAGACTCAATTCAATCATAAAAGAAAGAAAAGAAGTACTGATTGTTGATTTAAGGTAAATATGAGCTTCATAAGAACCATTTCGTTGCATTGGTTTTACCCTCCATGTAGCTCGCCGGACTGTTGTATACGCGGCTATAAAAGTTTCACTTCAAAAACGTACACTCGATGATGTCGATGCTTAAGCTGAATATCCCGTTACTTATGTATGTGTCGAATGATGTTTGCATGCAAGTTTGGTTATTGTAATAGAAACAGTGTGCTCAACGATTTCTGATGTTATTGCATTAATAACTGTTTTTTTTTGTTTCTTTTTTTTTTTATTTTTTAAGGTATTGCCAACTCTTAAAATTTCTTGAGCTCCATTGATCTAAATATAAAATAGCAGAAGCTATATGCACCAATCTGTGGAAGAGCATGAAAGAACTTCTTGACATTAAAACGCTTCAGAAGCTTATTTCTATTATTCATGAGACACCAACATTGAAACTTAAGTTTTTTCAATCAAATAACTCATTGGTACAAGTAAAAATTAAGAAGACATGATATTCTTACAAAACTATTCACATCATTTTATTAAGAGGTACAAGAAGAACTAGCTTTAGAGGAAACAAACGTCGGGCAGCTTATACATTATAAGATGAATTCATTGAATATGTTGAAAGAATATGTTAAAGAATATGTTGAAAACTCAATACAGTCAAGTTAGCTTTTGTCAAATTATAAAGAAAAAGATGATAGGATATAACATCCCAAATAGAATCGAATAGAATTAGTTTTTTATCTGATCGCGTTCACTAGCGACTCTTAGAAATAATTCATTTGAAGTCGAGCAAAGGGAAAAGGGGCTTCAAAGGGACTTTTAAATAAACTTACTCATATTGACTTATAAGACAAAATTCAGGAATACATTTTTTATAAACTATTTTTACAAAACTCCTCTTCTTTCAAAACCTTTAGCAATTTGTGGAAGATTAATTCGGAAAGGTCGCATAAGTAATTTTTTTTTTGAAGAGCTTGTTATTTATATTTTATCCCCACTTTTTTACCTGTTTTTAGCCGCAAAAATGGCATTTGTCATATTTTTTTTACTTGAGTACGCCTGAAATTTTGACATTATTGATACAGGCCATTTTTGTGTTTCACACCGATGGGGCGGATCTATTGCTGGCACCGTTTGCCTTTTTTGTGAGTACTGCATAAAGTACAATAATTGATGATCTTATTACGCTAAACGACTTTGCTACAGGCGTCTTGCCTATATTTCTTCAAATAAGAATTTTGTTTTATAGGTCCTTATTTGATTCAAGCCCATATAGTGGGAGAATTAACCCATAACGTGATTGAGGCAAATGGACTTCAGATTCGTGAACAGAGTGCCCAAAATGTACTTAAACTGTAGGATATTTTGAATATTAACTTTGCTACACAGCACGGGCAAAGCTTTCAAAGCACCGTTCAACACTCAAATCGTCGTTGCATTTGAACTTTTGAAATTTATTGAAACTAGATATTTTCTTTGATCTAAAATAAGGACTTAAAGAAAAATACCCTCTTTATTAATTAAATCAAATCGAATGAATCTCCAAATTTAAATTTTGGCCTTTTTGCAATATACGCGATATTGCAAGTGGCGGACAGGCCACTCAAGAAATACTTGAGAACCTTAATTGTTGGTAAAATTCCACAAAACACTTTAAAAATACCTATATTTCAATGTCATCGAAAGCTTTTCCCCATTTCAATTTTAGTTCTAAGCCTGCAATTGTAAATAAAGGAATGTAGTTCTTATCTAACTAAAACCATAACTTTTACTATATGAAGTATAAAAATATTTTAAAGTAAATGTTTCTTATACATAAAAAAATGTCTTTCATATTTGCGAATGTTTTCAAAATCTCACAGAGATTAGTATATATCTGTGATATGTGTGGATGTGTATAAATGTGGCCTAAGATTTTACAATAGTGTATTTAAAATTAATCACACTTACCGGCGAAGCAAGCATTGATGATGAATATGGTAATGAATACGAAAATTTCGTTATTTTTGGACGTAGTACAGATTTTCATTGTTTTAATTAATAAATGTAAACGAATTTAAGGAAATCAGTCTTCGAGTAAGCTTTTCTTGCCCGCGCGTTAGATACTGCAATTATTAACTTCGAAAAAGTTTCTTTAATTTGAATACTTTTTTTATTTTTTGGTTCTTTCAATATGGTTTGTTTTGAGGTTTTGTTTAATAATTCGGTTTAAATTCAAAATGTTGTCAGTGTGCACTGGCTGCCTTTTTGTTTTTATATGAATGCATTATTTACATTTTGCTAGCTCAATTGAATTGAGTTATTGAAATCTGAAATAATTTGAGTAAAATTAACATCATCTTATGCATGATATAATAATTTACAAGGTCACCTTGACAACTACATATTTTCTCAGAGCGTCGACCAACACTTGTCAAAATCAATACAAAGTTTAATTTTTCATCTGTTTTGATACTTATTCGTTTTCTATTTTTCTATGAGTTTTTGACAAATGCTAGTCGACAAAAAAACTGTTACTTCTACCTTGTAAATTTTTATATCATGTTCTTATAATGCTGTATTTGACAGTCGAAAATGATTGACACACTAAGGTTCGTTTATAAGAAGACTTACTACTTAAGCTATATTAATAAATAAAAAACTAAAAAGAAATTGTCTATATAGATGGTAAAACATTTAAATGTGTACTAACTCAAAAGTAACTAAGTAAATATGTTCTAGATCGATACAAATGAACTGATGCAAAGAACTGAAAACTGAACTGAAAAGTTGTCATTTTTATTAAAAGTTGTCCAATATATTTGAATCTCAGAACTGCTTTAAAAAAAATTTTTTTGTTCCACTTCCAAAATGTTCAGTAGTATATGTTAACTATAGCGATATACTACTGTGGGCAAAAAATTCGCTTCGGTTTCTATCTCTTTTATCGATTACGATGTCCACGGAGTGGTCTCTTGAGTTTAACGACTAGCCAGAAGTCACATGGTGCTAAGTCAGGCGAATGCGGGAGTTTCATCTTGTCTTGATAGTCGGAAATTTCCATGAAATTGAGCGTTTTTGGCACCAATCGAGATTTCACTTTTCTGAGGCTCAAACGGTCTCTCAAAATAGCTTTCAATGATCCTTCCGATATTCCAATAAGATCAGTAAGGTCTCGGACTGTCAATCGAAGATTTGCAAGCACCAATTCTTTGATTTCTTTGACGTGTAGCTCATCAGTTGATGTTGATGGTCGTCTTAATAAACTCGTCTACTCATAAACTCATTTTGCGATAGAACTTGCCCATCAAAGCAACATTTTCAACGTTTTGGCTGCAGAAATTTCATTCCGCACACAAAATTTAATGGAACTGCGTTGATGAATAGTTTCAGACATTACAAAAAACGAAAAATTCACTTTTAGCTATTTACAAATCATGCGTAACTCCAACACTAATGAATATTTTGACGTGTCAGTACAGTAGTGCCACCTTGAAAATTTGTCCCTATCGGAATTCCGAATAATTTTTAATTCAATTTAATTTCCCGGTATTTTTTGCACACCGGGATTTTTTTTTGTAGTAGGAACTTACATTTCTCAGCTCCTATTTTACATAGAATCATGAGTTAAAAACGATAGTATTAAGAACACTTTGGCCTTTAATCTGACATATAAGAGGAGATGCTTATGAAATAAATTCATATTAAAAAAAAAATTATAAGATTTTTCGTTCAAAACATGATATCTTGCAACTTTAAGAATTTTGTTTTACATAGAAAGCAGTTAGTCGCACGGTTATTCCAATGATGAATGGTTATTGATCGCCTCTATATGTCAAAAAAACTACTCTATATTTTTTCGCACTTTTAAATTGAGTGCTAAGTCTCTCTATATGGCCTTTTGTCTGCCCCATACGAAATATACCATACGAAATAGACCAAACATTTTTTTTAAATTGTGCACATAAATAAATATATACCGAGTTATTTTGAAATCGGTCCAATATAAAGGAAAATATGACTTATTCATAATTAAAACAGTTGTATTGGGCAGACACATGTTGTATGGGGGAGGATAAATGGGAGAGTAGGGAGACTAAATGCTCAATTTGAAAATATGGAAAAAATACAAAGTTTTTTTTTTTCCTTGGAGTCTATCAACAATCTTTCATCATTGAAATTTGAAAAAAAGGCTTATGAAGACCACCGTAAAGAAACATAATATGAGATGTACTTTCACGAAGCTTAAAGGGCTGTCTCCAAAAAAAGCAAACATCAAACTTAGAATTTTAACTGCAAAATTGTTCTATTATGTACTTTATCTATATATATATTCGGGTGATCCTTATTTTTTGACTTTTAAATTATCATCGCGGCGTGTCATTATTCGATTACTTACTTAGGTGGTCGTAACAACCCGTGTCCGGGTTTCAGCCGACCTCATCAGCTGTCGCCAGGCGCCTCTGCTTTGCGCGCGCCTTCTCCAATCGGATACACCAAGTGCGGTTAGGGCTTCCTCAGCCTGGTCCATCCATCGGAGGCATGGTCTCCCTCGTCGTCGTTGACCAGCGACCCTCGCCTCGAGCACCTTTTTCGCTGGAGCTTCGTCGTTCATACGATGGACATGACCCAGCCAGCGTAGTCGCTGCACAGTTATACGCCGAACTACGTCAATGTCATCGTAAAGCTCATACAGCTCGTGGTTCATTCGGATGCGATAGTCATCGCCGACTCGAACAGGACCGAAGATTTTGCGAACAATTTTTCTCTCGAACACCCCCAGAGCGGCTGCGTCAGTTTGCGAAACTACCCATGCCTCAGCGCCATAAAGCAGCACAGGTAGAACGAGCGTCTTGTAGAGTGTTAGTTTTGTCGATCGAGAGAGGGCTCTGGAACTTAGAGCCCGTAGTAGCACCTATTAGCAATTATTGTTCTTCGCTTTATCTCCAGGCTGATTTCGTTTTTGGTATTAATGGCGGTGCCAAGGTAAACGAACTCCTTGACTACTTCAAAGATATAGCTGCCGGATGAAACGTGGGAGTCTAAACGCCGAGCTCCCTTGTTTGTAGACAGCATATACTTTGTTTTGCCCTCATTTATATGTCAAACCCACTTTGGCTGATTCCTTTTCGATAGCAGCGAAAGCAGCAGTAACATCTCTCTTGGTTCTGCCGACAATATCAATATCATCAGCGTACGCAAGGAGCTGGACGCCTTTGTAGAAAATGGTGCTGATTTCGTTTTTGGTATTAATGGCGGTGCCAAGGTAAACGAACTCCTTGACTACTTCAAAGTTATAGCTGCCGGATGAAACGTGGGAGTCTAAACGCCGAGCTCCCTTGTTTGTAGACAGCATATATTTTGTTTTGCCCTCATTTATCGTCAAACCCACTTTGGCTGATTCCTTTTCGATAGCGGCGAAAGCAGCGGTAACATCTCTCTTGGTTCTGCCGACAATATCAATATCATCAGCGTACGCAAGGAGCTGGACGCCTTTGTAGAAATGGTGCCATTACGATGCACACCGGCCTTTCTTACGATCCCCTCCATGATGATGTTGAAGAGATCGCAAGACAGTGGGTCGCTTTGCCTGAAACCTCTTTCGGTATTGAAGGTTTCGGAGAGGTCATTTCCTACCCTGACGGAGCTGCGTGTGTTGCTCAACGTCATTCTGCAAAGTCTAATCAGCTTTGCAGGTATACCGAACTCAGACATTGTTGCGTATAGGCAATCCCTTCTCGGGCTATCGAACGCAGCTTTAAAATCGACAAAGAGATGGTGTGTGTCAATTTGATTTTCGTGAGTTTTCTCCATGATTTGTCGTAGCGTGAAAATCTGGTCTATGGTGGACTTACCAGGTCGAAAGCCACACTGATAAGGTCCAATCAGTGTTTTTGTAATCGGCTTTAATCTTTCACACAGTACGCTTGAGAGAACCTTATATGCGTTGGAAATAAGACTGATACCTCTATAACTTGCGCAGATTGTTGGATTTTACACATACTGGCTGAAATTCCCGGCGCCGTATGGGGGTGTGTAGCATTCAGGGCGAGTAAATTGTGTGGAACGTGATAAGAAATTGTTTGCGATTTGATTTTTTTATTAATTTACAAACGTGTTTAAAATGTTTAAGTCATTATCGAATTAAGAATATTAAACCTCATTTATCAAGTGGTAATATTAATTAAAATAAAGTATTAAAACTAAAGTGGATCGTCTCTGAATCGAAAAATTAGAGTTTTTTTCAGTATTTGTTCAACAATGGTCTCTGGCTTTCGAGATAGTGCAAAAGAGATAGCGCCAAAACAATTTCCGTACTCGAAAATGAACTATTTTGGAGTTTCTCACGGTTGCTTAAGATATTTGAACTACGGCACCCTCTGTATTCAATATAGATTAGAATAGTCGTAGTTCGAATGGGCGGCTCATAAGTTCTCGAAGTTTTTTTAAATATCTGTACTACATGGCCTCTGGTCTTTTAAATAGAACAGGATAGATTAGTCATCACTTTCAAAAATATTTCCTGTAGTTCGATCGCAGCGCCACCGACCGGTTCCATTGACATAAACAGATTTCACACTTGAATTTGAAATATCAACTATTTTCACATGCCACAATTTATGTATGCCAAAATATAGACTTTCAATCAAACCAGCAGTCGATTTAATGATTTCTGAAAAAGTGGCCGTATCTATAGTTTGACCACGCCCATTTTTAGTACAGTTGCCGACAACAACCAAATAAACTAAATTACAACACTAAGGCCTAAAACCACAAAAATCGTTTAAAATATAGCATTTCCATTGATTTGCGGGCGGTAAAAGGGGGCGTGGAAGCCTATTTATAGTACAGTTGCCGACAGTAACCATACAAACTCAATTACCAATTATCTTAGTCTTATACGATCAAAAGTGTTTGAAATATAGAATTTTTATTGGTTTGTGAGTGTGTGTAGAATGGGATATCCAAAAAGAGCACAACAAAAAATCCTCTAGCAAATCAATTGCTTCGTTCTTGAGTAATGGAATTAGTAACACATTGCACGACTTTGTTTTATATATTTAGACAAATATGAAAGAGATTTTTTTGCTTTAATTTTTTTTATGATGTAGAGGTCACTTCCAGTTGTCAAAGTTTAGCCTTCTCACAAGAAAATGTCCCTTGGTGTCATTCGCCGATTTGAATGAGCTTAGGATATATGACAGGAAAAAACCTAAGGAGCACGTATTATTCTTATGAAACTCAGGTTTAAGGGTCCAAAATGGAGTCCGAAAATTTTACATGAGTGTGTTTTTGGTTATATGAGTCATATTAGAGCTGCCATTTTAAATTTTAAATTTTGGACTCCAGATTCGTGTTTATCGACCCAAAAAACAAATTGGTACCTGATTTCATGTAAATACGAGGTCGTCTTCTAGTTTTGGCCATTTTTTCTGCCATTTGTACCAATGTGCCATGGTAGCGACCCCTAAGTATCATACTAATATATATATATATATATACATAATGAATATATATGGATTCATATTAATTCAAGCATCTTTCGCGAAGCAACCATATATTTTAGATGAATTTAGACCTTGCTACTTTTTGAATAAAGAAAACTAGATTTCTGGACAGACTTTAATGATCTTTAATTTGATGGATTTGTCTCCGTCCCGAGTAGCAGAATAACTATTCAAACATCGGAAAAATTGACGAAAAATTTTACGATTTTTTTTTAAGTAAATTCGTTTTCTTATACATAATTTATGGAATGGCTTTTCTGATGATATCTCGAGAATGGATTGACTTTTTGTTGTCATTTGATTGTTTTTTCTTTCATTTTCAATGTTTCTTTTTCAATTAAAGTCAATAGTCCTGTTTCTGTACTAAATTCAAATAAATTTGGAGAAAAGTTCAATATGTGAGAGTAATTAAGTTCTTTGTCAAAATGAGAGCATTTACCAAAAAGTATGCAAACGACTTCAATCAATTTTCTATAAGGCTGTAAATTGTCGTACTTTTTTTGATTTTTTCCTTGATATTTTTTTAACATGACTTATTTCCTTGGAAAAAGTTTAAAATTAAAATAAAAACCTTGAAATGACCATGACAAAATTAAACGGGCATCTGCAAGGAAGAGAGTGTAGACTCAAAACTGTTGAAGCTCATAGAAAATTTGAAAACAATATTTAAAAAAACTGAAAAAATATTTTAAACGATTTTGACAGTAGATAAAAAGAGGTCACCATATATTCGATCTTGATTTTCAAACGGTACGTTGCCTTCGAATATGTTCATTTTGTGAGGTTATCGTATTTGTGATTGTATTCGGCGTGCAAATATCAGACGCTTTGGATTGTCAAGCTTTGAAATTTCAAAAAGAAACGTCTGCTATATGTTGCTCGAATGGCAATTCGTTTACACACTTTGTACAAACTCACACAGCGATCACAAACAAATTTATTGAATTGAGATAGGACAACGTCTGTCGGGTCCGCTAGTTGTGAGTAAATTTAAAATTTTTTAACCCGTGCTCATAGATATTTGTACCCAAAATCAGCAAAATTCTCAAAATATAAATTTTTAAGAGGCTGTAAAAAAAAAAGTTGATTAGTCAGATGTTAAGCAAATGCATGTATTTATAAGCAACTAGTTGAAATGCACTCTAAAAAGAAAAAATTATAGCTGCAACTTACTGCTTTCTATAAAAAAATTCTTAAAGTTCCAAGATATCACGTTTTGAATAATAAAATGTAATATTTTTTTAATATGAATAAACTATTTCATAAGCATCTCTGATACGTCAGATTTAAGGAAAAGGTGCTTAATATTATGGTTTTTAATTCATTATTATAAGAGCTGAAAAATATAAGTTACCAGAAACACGCTTCTGCTTTTGAAAGAACAACAGAAAAATTTTTTGAAAGAAGTTCTGCGATTCAAATATATTGGACAACTTTTAATAAAAATGTTATTTTTTTCAAAAATGGTCTAGCAACAAGTGTTCCTCAGTTGATTTGGACTGACTCTTCTGATTTAATTCTTAAATCGGGAATGGTAATTTTGTTTTATGCTCAATTTTGTTTATACTCTTTTAAATATTAGAATAAACTACGCACTAAATTTCATCTGCATTCCAAATACCTAGGAACCCATTCCAGGGACTAAACTCCAAATTTGATTTTCTTATTTCTTATGAAGAATCGGGACGCAGAAAAAGTTTAAAAATGAAAAGATTTAGAGCTTTTAATGATGATTAATCAAAAAAGAATCTTTATGCTAAACCATTGTCGGGCATTCTGCCACCCTCTGGCAAAGAGCTTTCTCTACCACCATTGTTTCTTATGGGAGCATGGTACACTTTTTGCTTGCTAGTGTAAGAATGTCCATCAGTGTGATAAGCCAGTGTCCGTCGAAAAGATTTAAAGCTTTTAATGAGCTTTTAATGTTTTAATGTTGAGCATTTAATGTCGATTAATCAAAAAAGAATTTTTATTCTAAACCATTGTCGGGCATTCTGTCGGCCTCGGGCAAAGAGCTTTCTCTATCACCCATGTGTTTCTTATGGGAGCATGGTACTCTTTTTTTGCTTACTAGTGTTAGAATGTCCATCAGTGTAATAAACCAGTGTCAGCCGCAGAGTGTCCCCGCTCGCATTTGTGCTTCAAAATTCTTCTAGTATGTATTCACTCACCTATAATTGATCATCTGCATTAGGGTTGGTAAAAAACTAGTGCACAGTCGGACTGTGTTCATTTGTTTTGTTTTGTTGCTGTAAAGAGCATGTGTTTTCATTTTACAGAACAAAGCTTTCAATAAGCTTTAACATATATTAAATGTGCTAGTACAGAGTTTGGTTACCTTTGTTCTAAATCTTTGACGGCTAGCTTTGCATACATGATATTGTATTTGCGCAGTCAAAATATGCATATTTCTCACTTACGTAATGCCACGTTCACACTGAGAGCTAAATGCGCATTTTATGAAATTCGCATTAACAAATTTGAATGCGTGAACGTATGCTCCTTGTAGGAGTAAAAGGGTAAAATATATATACTGCATTTTGTAAATGCGCATTAGCTCTCAATGTTTAACCGAACATCAAGCGAGTAATATCCGCGTTGCGTATTTCTTTGAGCATTATGCATTTGTTGTTGGAAAGCTATTTTATTGTGAGCTTTTGAAGCACTCTAATACAAACTTAGGCTGATAATATATACATAGGTATACAAAGATTGCCGTGAAGATTCTAAATCAGTGCATACATTTTTGCATTTCGTTTGTGTTAGTGGGCTTTTTAAGCTCTACACTTAAAAATATAATCACAGGAATAGTCCATTCAACAACAAAACAAATCAAAAAATATGAAAAAACCTTTTCGGACCTCAGCACAATTAAGAAAAATATGAAGAATATTCTCTTCAATAATGTAGAATCAATATTATATGAATTTCACAAGTTTTGTAATAAAAACGATAATGTGTGTAATCTTATAATTAATTTTGTTAAAAAAAACAACATTATTTATGGAATGTTATTTCGCAAAATTGTTCGCTATATTTATTTTAAGTGCATTTATAACACAACGAAGCGTTGACCTCCTCGCTTGAAGTTGCATTATCGACTGAAATCTTTTTTCGTGTTCGACTGCTTATATTCGTGTGAAAGCACACAAAGAGCTTTGCCTACCTGCTAGGATCTGCCCGATTCTGTCCTTAATAAAGAATGTAGAAATGGTTATTATCTCATAAGTTTTTCGTAATTATATTCAATAAAGTTAAGGATAAGTATACAATTTAATGTAATGTTTTTATGAAAATGAACTAAGAAAAACTCCCAGCGACAATCAAACGCATCTCGTGCTTCAAAAAGGAATAAAGGAATTTCCTAAGTGTATTAATAAGTGTAATATTAACCAGTATAACAGAATTGATGAAATGAAAGCGTTATTAAATTATCCAAATCCCCCTTTCTAAGCCTGATAATTTATCTATTAAAGAAATACCTACATTTTCTTATATGTACACTGAGAAAAAAACATACTTTGAAATTTAACAAAAAATTTTAAAATATAAATTTAACGCATTTGTGTTTTAACAGAACAAAATTTAAAACAAGCGTAATTTTTTTTTTTTTTTTATAATTCTCATTCTCATATGTATAAAGCTCACTTTTTTTTTACAATTTTCTCTTATTAATTCTTTTTTATAACAAAAAATTCGTCGCTTTCTGAGATTGAATTATGTGTAGTAGAGTCATTGAGCAGACAATTGAGACCAAGCTGAGAAAAATCATTTGATTGTTTGAAAATATTTTTTAATTGGACTTCCAAAAATTAAAATTAAGATGAAATTAAAACTAATTTATTAGTTTAATATATAATATATTTCAATATTTCAAGCCGCAATAAAACAAACGTCATCAAATGGAGTTTAGATTTATTATTCGAGGGGTCCCAGTGGTCGCTGATCACGAATCTGATGCCAAAAACGCGAAAAAATTAAAAAAATGGCATAGAAAAAATGGGGGTATATAATATTTGTTTTCAATATAAAAACTTCTGCTTTAAATTTTATTTTTAAATAATTGTTTTTGATCTGAAAATGTTTACTTTAAAAGTATATTTAAAAACATTGTTTTGAAAACAAAAGCTTTTGTTTTAAATTTTACTTTACAAGCATTTGTGTTTAGCTTAAATGAAATTGTTTAAAGTTCTATTTCAAAAACATATTCGTTTAATATGAACACAATTTCATTTAATTTTAACACATATTTCCCTCAGTGTATTTATTTTAATACCTACATTTGTATTTAAGTATTTCGTAAGAAATACCTACACACAAGTTTAAGTATTTATAAAAACTTTTTACTCTAAAATTGTAAGAGACAAAAATTGCACAAGAGTGATGAATTGGAAGCGCGTTTGCTTGCTACTCCGGAGTCCCGGAGATATCAGTTCTATTAAGCGGCAATAGGTGCAAACCCCTGAATCAAGATGACAGCACATAAGATACGAGTTTTTAACACGAAGCGCCAAATGTGGACTTTGGGTTGCAAGCTTATGAAAATCTTGTATATTCTGAAAAAAAATAAATATCACACCCGCGTCTTAAAATGTTGTGGAGTCGGTTCAGTGCGGTTTAGTTCGCACTTTTGTTTTTGGAGCGGAGCTTTCTACTGTCTACTTTCTCGTTCTGTGATTTGCTTGAGTGGAATCTCAAAAACGACTCATTTTTTCGACACCGTTCTTCTTAGAAATTTATGGTTTCTTATTTGCTTGCGTTAATTACAACAAAAAAATTTAGTATCAAATATAAAAAACTTTTCTCCGTCCATCGTGTGGATCGAACCCGTTACTCACCGATTAAGAATTCTATGCACTACCCATCGACCCAAATACCTTCATTTCGCATAGCCATTGATTCAATATTAACTGCAACTGAAGCTATGTTGCAGTACATCCAATAATCTATTAATAGATTTTTGTGGCTTGGATATCTGCTAAGCCACTTGCTACAAGAGTCTTCATCAGTGTAGTCACTTTTCCTCAATTGTGGTAAATCTACCATCTTTTTAGTTCCTACCACTTTTACCACCTACTGTTTGCATTTTTAAAAATCTACCACTTTTTTATATAAAAAAAATATAAAAGTTAAACATAAAAGTTAAATAAATAAATATTAAAGTAAAAGTTAAAGTAAAATTAAGTTATTGTTAGATGTTTAAGAACATTATATGAGAATTATTTGCAACAAAACTAATTAGGCGTGAACAATTTTTTTGTGGTATACTTCTTATGACCTTTTTTTTTTAAGTAAGAAAAATAGCCAATGTTTTTTTAAATCTGCCACTCATTTTAGACTTAATCTACCACTATTTAAAATTTCCAAGTGATAACACTGGTCATCATTCTCTATCTGTTAACTGCCATCTGTAAACATAACATCTGTTAACAAAGGTGCAGTTATATTTCGCTTTATGCAAAACAGGTGTTTGGATCGGTGGGAAGAGTGCAGCGCTATGTATCGATGGTGTACAGGATTGATCCTCACGGGGGGTCAAAGGATATTTTTTTGTTTTGATGAATATGCGTTCGTGTTGTTGTTGGAACATGCTTCTGTTTTGTTTTTGCATAGTGAGAGAGAAAAAATTAACAATTGCCCACAAGTGCGTTGAAATAACAATGAATGTAACATGTAAGAAAATTAATAAAATAACAATAAAATCTAATAAAATTTACTGGTGTGAATATTAATGTGTGTTTTTTGAATTAAGTAATTCATGTTATACGTATTTTAAAGTTTTGGATTAAAAAATTTAAAAAAAAAAAATCATTAAATTATCAAATATATGAAACTGTGAAAAAGCCTCGCTCCTCTTATGTGTCCAACGACGAACCTGTGCGCTTATTCTCACGGAATTCATAATAGTTTGTTTTTAGGAAATTTGCATTTTTTTAGCAATTTAATAAATGTGTTTCCATGTAAAAATGTCTGCTGTATCCAAGTATATTACATTTAAATCACTTTAAATTATTAAAAAGGGCTGAATCTTTTAAATTCTCAAAAAGTTTGTGCAAAAACAGCTTAGCCTGGCGTATGAGCGATATTAATTAATAAGCGATGTTAACCTTTAAAATAGTGGATCAGACAAAGGCTTTGCCTATACTTTTTCAAATTGATCAAACTTTCCTGGAAAAGTAAAATAGACGAAAAAAAACATAGAAAAAGAAATACACAAAACTAGCTTTGACATTTTAAAAGACCTAGAGAAAAAAAAATACAATTTAACAACTTTTCTGACGTGATGCATAAACATTGGGATATACGTGTATGATTTTTTAGCTCTTGTTTCAAAATATATTGGATTTCCTTGCGTGCAAATATGTCGCACAGTCTTATATATCAATTATCAAATAAGATAAACGAATACATCAAATTGATTCCATCTCATTTAGTTAACTTCTTTGATAGTGCTGGTATTCTTTCAGTTTATTCCATCTAACAAATATCTACCTGGTTGTTGTTAAGAAATCTATGAACATATGCAAGTACATATGTAAACACAAATACCTTGAGAGCAAATGAGTCCATAAACAAATGTTTTAAATGTCTGTCAGACATAAATATTAGATATACTATATACACGCATATGTATATGTATATTAGGGTGGTCATTATATGGAATTTTCAAATTTGAATGTTAGATGGTCAAAAAATGTAAAAAAAAATTGCTCTTTAATTTTTCAGATTTTAATGTTGAGCTCTTAGGCAACTTGTTGGTCCGTTTATCGGTCTGTTTGTTGAAATTACTATTACGGCTAAGCGGTAAAGCTAAATGCATGCAACTTTTGGTACACAAAATACTTGGAGTCATATTGTAACTGGGAATTAAAATGGACGTCATCGGCAAAGTTTTCAATAAAGTTTTATTTAATGCTTAGTAGACTTGGCAGTGCGAATCATTTGAACTCTTTAACTCAATGTTGTTGGGGTGAACGGGCCGGCCGTGGTATACTGGTAAAAGTGCGGGACCCGTTTGTCACATAACTGCAGTTTTAGATTGAATTAATATTTCTGTTTGGCCTGAGAGAGAAAAGTTATTATGTAAAGCTTCTTAAACACATGAGCCGTTCGGAGTTGGCGCAAAAAACTCTGTTAAAGTTCTTTCAAGGACTGAAATGGCCAATTAATTTTTTTTTGTCATCGGTTAATGTTCTCTTCTTTTTTAGATCGGCTAATGAGATGAGCTTGAACATTGATCAATCATGCCTAATATAAATCTCAGACAGCTGGGAATATAAGTGTTTGCTATATAAAATTTAATGCTGCTAACTTTATTCGTTTGGACGTAATCGTAATGTCAACAGGCAGACGTAGAAATGGATTAACATTGTAATTTTGAACTCAACATAAACATTTTTCAATTTGTTATTGTTATACAATTTTCGGTTATTGCTTCCAGTCCAAATAAGTCCAATACTAAATGAAATTAAAATAAATTATATTCTGAAGACTTCCACAGGGTTATTTAGCAATTTGTTGCATTTTTTGATATTAGTTTGCATTTTTGTTTACTTATGACCTCTTTAATGTGTAAAAATGCTTATATGGAAAATAGGAGATATTATATGTACCAGATTTCATGCACCTAGCTGTAGCCGTCTGGCCGTAATCGTAATTTCATTAATTCTTTACTACAACAAAAAATGCGTAGCTATATGAGATTGAATTAAAAATTGATGTGCAGTAGAACCATTGACGAGACAATTGAGACCAAGCTGAGAAAAAACTTGATTTAACATTTGATTGTTTGAGAATATATTTTAATTGGACTTATTTAAATTGTAATTATTTTAATATTTTAAGCTGCAATAAAACAAGCTTCATCCAATGGAATTCAGATTTAGTATTCGAGGGGTCCCAAGGGTCGCTGATACGAATCTGACGTCGAAAACTGGAACAAATTACAAAAATGGCATCGAAAAATCGGGGGCTTTAAATTATTAGGTTTCAATATTATAGTTTTTTTTTTTATTTTTTTATTTAAAATTAATGTTTTTAACTGAACATTTTTACTTTAAAAGTATATTTAAAAACATTATTTTGAAAACAAAAGCTTTTGTTTACAACTTAACAAACATTTGCGTTTAACTTAAATGAAATTGTGCTCTATTTATAAAACATTTTCGTTTTATATGAACACAATTTCATTTAATTTTAACACATATTTCCCTCAGTGCAGAAATGGAATTGAAAAAAATTGGTCAATTCCATTATAGGAAATATATTTGGTAATTGAACGTTTCAATTCCTCAAGAATGGAATCGAAAAAAAGGTGAATTCCTCTTTAACTTAAATGAAATTATTCAAAGCTCTATTTAAAAAACATTTTCGTTTTATATGAACACAATTTCATTTACTTTTAACACATTTTTCCCTCAGTGCAGGAATGGAATTGAAAAAAATTGGTCAATTCCATTATAGGAAATATATTTGGTAATTGAACGTGTCAATTCCTCAAGAATGGAATCGAAAAAAAGGTCAATTCCTCAGGAATGGAATTGAAAAAAAGGATTTATTCCATAACCGGAATTGTAATTGGAAATTGAATTTTTCAATTCCTCAGGAATAGAATTGTGAAAAATGGACAATTCCATTACAGAAATTGTAATTGGTAATTGAACATCTCAATTCCTCAAGAAATTAAATTTTCAATTCCATTGTAGGAGTTGTAATTGAAGGTAACTGTAATTCAATTATAAGTGTAATCCAAGCAACTATAATCCAATAACAACTACAGCAACCTCCAATTACAATTCCTGTAATGTAATCCAATTACAATTGTAATCCAAGCAACTGTTATCCAATTTCAATTACAGTAACCTTCAATTACAATTCCTGAAATGGAATTGAAAGCCAATTACAATTCCTGAAATGGAGTTGAAAACCAATTACAATTCCTGTAATGGAATTGACCATTTTTCCAATTCGATTTCTGAGGATTTGAAACGTTCAATTACCAATTACAGTTCCTGTAATGGAATTGACCATTTTTTCAATTCCATTCCTGGGGAATTGAGATGAGTAATTACCAATTCCTAATTCCAAGGAATTGGAATTGAGGCGGAATTAATTCCAAAAGGAATCATTCCAACCCAGCTCTGATGGTGACTCAGAGCTCAACATACAATTCTGAAAGACTAGAGAGTATTTTTTTCCTGTTGAAGCCGATTTACGACCATCCGATATAAAATTGCATATAATGACCACCCTAATGTGTATGTATATGGGACAAGATTAATTAATTCAAAACTGTTGTTATTCGCTGCCAGCAAAAGTGATAAGATACGCAATAGATATAGCAATATATATGCACTGCTGTAGTAATTAGGTTGATAACATCAACAATGGGTGGTAATCAGGTAGATAACATAAACAGTAGGCTTAAGAAGTGGTCACATTGAATCAACTTCCGAAGGATTCCGGACATGCAAGAAAACAATCGGAAATAAAACAATCAAAACATGACAGTCTATAGCCATACCTACACACTAATAAAGAAACAAATACTGTATATGTATTTGTGCATTAGTGTCTGCATGGACAGAAAATAGAAGAGTCATACAACTCCTACCGACTTAAATAAGCTTGCCTACGTTTATTATATTGATTTTACTTCGTTGATCTATTCAGGAATAATAAAATAATGAATTAACATGGGCAGGAACATTTATACGTGATAACAAGCTAAGCATGTCAATAAAGTTTTTTCAGGTTTTATTTGAAAAACGATTAAATAATTTATTAAGAAGTTATTGATTAGACTAGTTTAATAGTTCATCTGTTGTGTTTATCTAAAATATTTATCTATAGATTTTTTTATTAACGGTTTGATTAAAACTCATTGAAGTTTTATGTCCACACTTCGGTTTTATATATAAATATATATATATATGTATGTAGTGTAATGTATATGTGTATAAATGTTGGAATATATATTATATATGCCCACTATTTTATTCACAAATTTAGTTATTTGTTCGCGATTTTATATATAGCAAAGCATTTCGGGTGAAGGGAGAACGAACATTTTTTTTATTTTTGCTTTTTCACTAAAGTAACATATTTCAAATAAATTTTCTGTATTGTCAGAACACTTAAATTCAATTTTCACAAGCATATGCATATACATATATATACATATATATACATTTAATATGTATATATATAAGCTATATGATGACCTGCTCCACAGAGAACTTCTTTTATTATTATCCGAATTAGTTGTGGTTGTCGCGGTTCTGAAAGTATAACTGAATTCAAACATTCTCTTGACGAAGTTCCTGGCTGATAGCTGAATAGACATTGTTAGCAATTGAACCTACATTGCAATTAATGTTGCCAGATGGATAACGCCGTCCTCATTTGGATGATTTTCGGATTCATGAGACCGCGGGACGATTTCACTGGCAGAATTGACGATTTTAAATATGCTCAATTAAAAAAAATTGCATAAACGTTTAATGAATTGAAGTAAATGGTTGTATAATAAAATTGTTTGCAACCTTGACCATTTGAAATTTCTATTGTGAACTTGCTTGAAAAATTTATTTTTTTTTTTTTTTATAAGCAATATGTAAATATTTGATTGTATAAATAGAATTTAATAAAAATTAACATTTAAAAAAACAAGAAAATTTACTTAGGGGACTATGTCAAAGATATAAAGTTGTTAGTTTTACTCAGTTTTATCTGAGAAACTGAATCCGTTTATGCTGCAATGCCCATTTTTTTATATTAAGCTATGGGACCAAATTACAAAAAACGATTTGGCTTTTATGATTAAGTTTTGGTTGGCATTTACCCTTTGTCCTAACTATTTATGTAATAAAAAACAAATAAGTCTCCTGAAACTTTTCTTTCGTTCATTTCCAACTTGATAAAGAGAAATTACGTTCAAGCAATCGACAATGGGAATATATAATTAGATAATGGGATGGGCTGCAAAACTATATTTTATGAAAAAGTATTGTTTATGCTAGTCTAGGCAAAAAGTCGATTTTATCGCATAAAGTGTACTTACTGAAAATTTCAAAACAGTTGTTGCTATGTAACATTTTTTATTTCTTTTGACAAAAAACAGAAAAACTAATACAATCCGTGAGAATTTGAATTTGAGTGAGTGAGAATTCCGAATTCAAATAATTTTATTTGAAAAGAACTGCTGTATCATAAAATTACAAGGTAGCCTCATTTTAAAATGGCTGCTCAAACGAAAAATTTTGCAAAAACAACAATTAGAAAAACTAAAATTCTTACAGCTGATTTTGACGCATAACTCCTTTTAACTCCAATATGAGCCTACCTTGTAATACTACCAAGGTTGCGAAGTTCCAATGTTATATATTTATTCAGAATATATCGATGGAAAGAGACATACATTTTTCAATTTAAGTTTTGTAACGCATTATAGATCACAATCGAATTTTTCTTAGAAATGGCATGCTTTTTTAAGCTCGGTCTTAAATTAAAAAAAAAGATGTTTTTTTTTATTTCTACTTTTGTTTTTTACTTTGATTGCGCCAATGTGTTTGGGTGGTAAGAATTGTTGGTTTTGATGGCGGCCCATATTTTTTTAAAATGTTTATGAAATGTAAAACCTATTGATTATACATTTTTCCCAATAGTTTCAACATTTGTTGCTTTACTTTAGTGTTTCCCAAATTTGTAAAAAAGATAAAAAGTATTTAAAAAAAAAAATTTTAGCAAAATAGAAAATCGTATAAAGACTGACAGCCCCTTTCTCTAATACGAAACAAACTGATTTTACATGAATACTTCCTTAAACACACGGAAGAAACTAGTTTTTACTTACTATAATACAATCATAAAAAGTTTTTATCCGAATATCATATATTGTATCAAGTGACATACAAATATTGCTTTCTGTAATGCGAACGCATTAATAGTGTTGAATAATCTTTTTGCTCTTTTGATATAAGAAGTCCCATTGCCCACGGTTTTTGTTTAATTTCTTCTGCTAGTACCTTCAAGTAACAAATGGGAGTTTGACGAAGACAGATTAATGTAAAAAATTTCATCATTAGATTCATATATAATTATATATCAGGGTTTTCGATGACACTTTTCTTATTTAACGTCTATCCAATCCCCGAACACGCAAGAGGGTGGTATAAAAATGTGACCAACTATAGGGAAACCGTACCTCAATTTGGAATTAGGTCAACGTTTGGAAAAACCAGTGGCAAAACTTAATATTACTGTCTTATATTTATGTTGTTCTCCCTGAACAATCTATCTGGTTGGATCCTTAAATAGATTAATTATCAGATATTCTGTGGGCCATGAGAGAACATTGGAAAATTTAAAATATTTTGTTATGGCTACCTTCGATATAAAATAGAAAAAAAAATTTAAATAAGCTGTTAACACCAAAGAAACGAGTGAAATCGAATAAGCTGGATGCTATCTAATGAACTGCATAAGAACTCTGGTGTGAGATTTTAAATTTGTCAGCTATTGCAACTTAGCTTACCATACAATATAGCGGGTTTTGCAGCCGAATGGGTTTTTAAATCTAATTTTATTAGCTATCAGAAGAGTTCTGCCTCCCAGTTATATTGATTATAAAAATCGGTACACCAAAAGCAAACATTTTTTAAAAAGGCAGTGTTTGCAACTAGATGATTCAGTAGATAGTTTTAAAATTATTTTATTAACAAAAAAAAAAAAAAAAAAATTCTGAATTCCATTTTTAAATAATTTTTATGCAATATGCATAATATTGATTAAAATAAAAACATGGAAAAAATATCTTGATTTTTCCTTTAAACGAAGATTTTCGCATCAAAATGATAATTTTCAAAAATGTTTGGAATAATTTGGAAGTTTCTGGCAACCTTCATTGCTATAAATTCTGCGCGAGCGAACGCAATATAATACAATTCAGAGAATTTATCGCGGCACTCTCTCATTTCCTACATAACTTCTATCACATGAGAAACCGGCGAAGTAGATACCAAAACATAAAAACAAAACTTTACATATACGGCCAGGCATGAAGACAGACAAGCAGACTGTGCTCGGGAAAACACCACGTAATCTGAGAAACTTTATCATCCTTCTCCTTGTGCTAGGTTGGACTAATTATAGCAGTCTGCGAATACTTAAAGTTGTATGCGTATTTTTCAAGTCTTCATTGACCTACCATATATAATTTGAATGTAAAATTCAACAAGCTCTCTTTTATCGCTAGGGTAAGTAGAAGTATTCAGATAGTTCCTACTTGTTTGAATATTTTTTTTGTCAGTTAATAAATAAATCATATCAAGACTATACAGAACGTAGGTTGAGTATCTCGTAGACAGTTGAGTTTGTATTTTTATTTAATGTTAAGCCAGACCTATAGTACAGCGTTTGGTCGATATGGAGGAGGAAGTAACCAATAAGTTATTAAAAACCTAATGCATGTTGTTGGAAGTCAAAAGATTTCTACTCTGAAAGAGTTCTAATGCAACTTATTATATTGAATTGAACTATTTGCTTGAGTCGTTAAAGGCTTAGAGTGTGATATTCAACACTAATAACTAACTAGCATGAATGACAATTTTATCGCGGATGCAGTTCACTACTGCGCAATCTCGCTCCAACTTTTTATTTGTATTGTATATGTAAAACTGATACTACAGCAAAATGCGCTGTTATGTTTTGAATTGTTTAAAAACATTGTCTTTTGTTTCAACTATTGTAGAACAAAAATTGTCATAGAAATAAAACAATTTAAGCTGTCTGGAATTTTATGTACATACAAAGTTTGATCGATGTCAAACGTTTGATAATCAGCAATCTTGTTTCTGCTATCTCCACTGGTTTTATTTGGCATCATTTATAATGGAAGGTGGTGGCCAAGATATTTCTCTTACGTCCGTGAACGTAAGGCCAAAAAATATATATGGATTACGGATGGATGTTATCGGCAACATTCATTTCAATTTGAATCAAGAAGTCATTTATCCTGTGGAAGGTGCTCTTGCGTTTCACGATTATGTTAGTAACAAACAGAGGTTTCTGAGGTAGTATTTTGTAATAATTAAAATGTATTGTACATGGCAATGAGATATCGATTAAAATGTTTAGATTTCCGGATGAAACGCATCCACTAATAATTGCAATTAGCTCTCAGCGTCGACTCCTTGCTGTTTTGGAAGACTGTCCAAAAATGTAAATAGAACTAGTGCGTTAAGTTAAATTATGTGAATCATGCTTAAGTTATTTGTGTTTTGAAATTTCAGTGGATCCAATATTTCGATTTATGATTTAACATCATTAAAAAAGCGCCGAAGCTTGGAACTACCAAATGAAACGAAGGGCGTTCAAATTGCGCAAATTGCGTTTACTCAGGATTCCAAAGCCATTGTTGCCTTAACTAAAGGACCAGAAGAAATGCTTTACATGATGGTATTGGATAAAACAAGTAAAGTTATTGAAGGACGACCAACGAATAATTATTCACGTGGGATGGCCGAATCAATTGCCATTAACCCACAAGAGTCTGGATTGATTGCGGTCTGTGGAGAGAACATTCTTATGACAATGTGCAAATCTGAAAAAGGATTTTCTATAAACAATAGCATAAAATCAAATTTTTACTCAACTTCAATGGCATTTCTGGCTGCGGATGTGCTCATCGTTGGTACTAGTGAAGACGAGTTGATTCTGGTTGAAAACGGTGAAATAAAGTTTCGGCAAAAGGCAAGTGATGCCGAGATGTTTGATTTACTTTGGGATGCAGATCAAATGGAAAGGGAGTTGGAACACAGAATTTTAAGTGATGTAAAGCTTTTTGACAAACGTGTTGTGTGCATGACAGCTTTTCCTACGGGTTTTGCGTTTGCTATTTATAACAAAGTTTTTGTTTTCGAGAAAGGACTAAAATCAAAATATGAGCGTAAAACTATATTAACAGTTCCCATAACTATTTACGCTGATCATTTATACCAAATAACGAATATGGCAATCGATAGCAAACAGGAAACAGTTATAGTGACGACTAAGCACTCTCAGATTTATGTGGGAATCCTCATAGTTCCAGAAACTTTGAAAGCAAAACACTTGAAATTTCAGCCGCTTGGCGTTCTTTTGCATATTGCTGACATAATTGACGTGTCTTTTTGTTCTTGGAAGCCTATTATTATGACGGCATGTAAGTGAAGTAGTCTTATCTTATATATATAAAACAGTTTGTCCTGACTGACTGATTATCACATAGCCCAAATCACAATACCTATCTTCATGCAATTTAGTAGGTATATCTCTTTTACTAGTGTGGACGTGCACTAAGAGCACCTAAAAACTGGATCTAGAAAACTGTACAAAAACTTGTCATCCAGCTTTGTCAACGCTGTCTTCTTTAGGTGCTGAAAGCTGTTGGTTCGAAACGGTGTTGCATTTGTGTTGACATAACTCCTAATCCCAGAAAATTCTATAATGCTTTGTTCCAATTTTTTTACTACATTGGTGTTTTTAGAGATAACGTTAAATATTAATACATCTTATACAGATTATAATTTTAAAATTATTATTTACGTATAGATACAAGTATAAAAAAAATTTTTAAATTAAATGCCGCAATTTTACCTTTTCAGCATGTTGCTATTATAAAATGTAGCACTGTTTTTTGGTTATTTAAAAACTATTTATACATTTCTTTAAAAAAATAAGTGTCCGCGTCAGCTCCGACGCGCGACTGGAGTTTACTCCTCTAGATCAAGCCTGGGCACTCCATAGCTCACATAGCTTAGTATATAAGAGGAAAAGGGGGTGAATAAAGGCATCTCTTATATTACTGAAAGGATTGTATACTTTTCAAATTCTTAAATATATTACTTACATATATTACATACATTCATTATGAGGTAAATTTATGAATCTCATAAATGAGGCATGGCCATTATTAAATACTGTAACAATAGGCTTGTGGTAACTAAAATATGTGACGTGAACATCGGAAGTAACATGATTTATGAATCGTGAAAACATCGCACCAATGGTTTTACCATATGTAGTCGTTCTCAGTGTTTTGCCAGAAACTAAATCTAAAGTAACTTCTTCTTTCAAAAATTGTATTAAGCGCAACCCTTAATCTGTATCATGAAACTCCAAAACTACAAAATCACCAAAATAATTATGTTTTGCTTGTATTTACGTGCAAAAAACACGTTTCAGGCAAAACAATATAAAAAAAAAAAACGATTTTGAAAATTGAAAATTAAATAACTCGACGAAATTTTTTAATGAAATAAAACTTGTTGGATTTATAATTAACCAAGCTTTAATATTATTATTAGTTTTATCAAAAAAGTTTTATCAAAATAGCACTTTAATACAAGCTACGCGTATGAGCAGTGGCGTAGATATGGGGGCAACCGCTGGTCCGGACCGCCCCCAGATCCATGAAAACCGTTACCAAATATCTCAAAACACGAATCCACATGCATATGAATTGCAAAACAAAATTGTTTTCTCAAGAAAGTTCTCAAAGTTTGATTTAGTTTAGTGCCTAACTCTTCGAAATTGGTCAACAGCAACAGGATGTACAGTGACATGTATAGTGGCGTGGCATACTGGTTGAGGTGCGTGGCTCTTATGCGATAGAGCCTATTGTTTTTTCAAATTAATTAATTTTTCTGTTCAGCCGTCACCTCTCTGCAGACAATGGTAAACTTCAGAGAGTAAAAACTGCCGTGATAAGCTTCAGTTCTCGATCATTTGTGTTCAAACATTTCATAACACGCGCAACACAATTGATCATAAGAAGCTCGTTCAAAGTCCTTTCAAGGGCTGAAATGGCCATTTCATTTTTTTCCGTTCGTTTTTGTATAGTAGATAAGTTAAATTTTGTACTAAAATCCATAAGTGTTTCTGGACCATTAAAAACCGCGGTAAAAATTATAAAAGTTGTGGTAATTGAATGAAGAATCACGAAATTTCAGTTCAATATCTCAAAAACTAAGACATCTCAAAGCAAAAACCGTTATTTTATGTTATTTTTTTAGAGCCTCACGTTTAAATTTATAAAGGATATTAAAATAGGTTTTAAAACAGCTTGGTGAACCATTTCTTTGCAAAAAATTTGACCCCTACCAGCCAACAACAACAAAACAATATTGAGAGTTAATAAATAATACAATAAAAAAGCTTATGAATTATGAATATTGATTTTTTTTACCCAAAACTAATCCGGTTGCAAACTATTTATTTTAATTGTCTTCACAAAATTTTCTAAGCCCTAATTTATTTCCGTTTAACGATATCATCTGCGTCTTCTTCGTTGTATGCGGTGAAAACAAAAATTGCAAAAAAACAAAAAAAAATTTGTGACTTTGCATAGTGCTGAAAACTGAAGAGTTAAGTATTCGCAAATTCTCATGATAGCATTCGATTCAACTGTAAATTTTTTAATAAAATATTTTAAAAAAATTTACCGGTTGACTGAATTGATTTAAAACTAATTTACCCTTTAAATACTCAAACATGAGACTATAGAAAAATTCCAAAAAAATTACAGTTGTTGCTTTGAGCTGTCTCAGTTTTTGAATAATAAACTAAAATTTGGTGATTCTTCATACTTTTACCTCCACCTTTCAAAACTTGTACAGCATTATTAACATGGCAATAACTAACTAGATCTTGAACTTCTTTTACTTTCGGGGTCAGTTGGTCAACTTATTTTTATTTGATGACTAGCTTATACCCGGCTCGCTTTGATGCGCTAGTCACCTGAAAAAATGGACGTATAGAGAGGACACGCCCTTATCAAATTATATCCAATTATTGTTCTGTGTGTCTGTTTGATGGTAATTTATTAAATGCCCACATTTATATTTACAGTGACTGCCACTTGGGTCAATAGACCCTACATAGCAAGAGTTGTATTTTACTATCAAAGCATGTAAAATTTTAATGATTTCTAAAAAAGTTGGTGTAACTATTTAAACAAAATTAACAAATTTTAGTCTTATACGATCAAAATCATCAGATATGTAAATATAGGTAGACATTTTTTTATATATTTTTTTTTTAAATACTTTTTTTATTTATTTTTATTAATTAACTTATTATTAATAAACTCCATTATGAGTTTCAACGTTCTGTGATTTTTACTTCCAAAGCTATGCGATATCAAAAATTTGGCTTATATGGGCGAAGCCACACCCCCTTGTCTAATGCCCGTCCAAATCTTCTATTAAAAAGACATCACCAAGTGGTAGCTCCATTCTGAGTTTCAATGTTCTGTGACTTTTACTTCTATAGCTATTCGATATCAAAAATTTGGCTGGCACGGGCTGAGCCACAGCCCCTTCTTCAATGCCAATCCAAGTATTCTATTAGAAAGTTTCACTGAGTTTCAATGTTATGTGAATTTTATTTCTAATGCTGTTCGATATCAAAAATTTGGCTGGTATGGGCGGAGCCAAGCCCCCTTGACCAATGCCCGTCCAGGTTTTCAATCAGAAAGACATTACCAAGTGGTAAATCCATTCTGAGCTTCAATGTTCTGTGATTTTTGCTTCTAAAGCTATTCGATATTAAAAATTTGGCTTATATGGGCGGAGCCACAAACCCTTGTCTAATGCCCGGCCAAGTCTTCTACTAAAAAGACATCACCAAATGTGTAACTGCATTCTGAGTACAAATGGTCTGTGATTTTTACCATAGCTATTCGATATAATAAATTTGACTTGTATGGGCGGAGCCACACCGTCTTGTCCAACCCCCGTCCAAGTTTTCTATTAGGAAGGTATCACCAAGTCAAAATGGTATGACTTGGTATGACATGGTATTACTCCATTCTGAGTTTCAATGTTCTGTGATTTCTACTTCCAAAGCTATTTAATGTCAAAAATTTGGGTAATATGGGCGGAGCCACACCCCCTTGTCCAATGACCGTCCACGTCTTCTATAAGAAAGGCATTACCAAGTGGTAACTAAATTCCGAGATTCAATGTTATGTGTCTTTTACTTCCGTAGCTATTCGATATCAAAAAGTTGGCTCATATGGGTGAAGCCACACCCCCTTGTCTAATGCTCTTCCAAGTCTTCTATTAGAAAGACATCACCTAGTGGTAACTCCATTCTGAGTTTCAATGTTCAGTGGCTTTTACTTCCATAGCTATTCGATATCAAAAATTTGGCTTGTATGGGCAGAGTCACGCCTGTTTTACATAGGAGGGTGAAAAGCCTTTATAACCTTTTCTCATACCTACCAAATATATAAAGAAAATTTCATTAAAATCGGTTGAGCCGTTTCGGAAGAGTTCGGCCACAAACATTGTGACACGAGATTTTTATATATTAGATTTGACTAGCGGCTCAGGCCGCTAATAGTCAGACTGCAATTCAGGACTAAATTTCTAAATGCGTGGCGGGCAGGGAGAGACGGTCCGCCCGGGCGGTACTTTAAGAGGGCGGCAAAATTACAAAAATTAAAAATTGTTTATGTACTCGTATATATCACATATTTCGAGGTAATTTTTTCGTTAAATGTTACAAAATATATTATTTTAAAAACGTGGTGTATTAATGAACTGCATGACTTATATATCAAAGATTACAAATCTGAAATAATCTGATCCATAAAAACATGTAATATAAAATCAAAAAATATGCAAAAATGAAAAACAATGTTTTTTCATATTTCTGTTTTGTTTGTTGACGAAACTTCATTTCTCAACATTTCTGTATTGCGTTCGTGGGAATTTTATATGGGATTTCCGTCAATGAAATGTATGGCGGAATCAGCATTTTTCAAAGGCTTAGTGGTCCTATCTGCAGTTGAAATTTTGTGCTTTTTTAATTAAAAATATTCACAATTATACTGGCAGTTTTTGTTTTTTAGAAACACTGAAAATAAATTATATAAATAAAGCACGAGTTATAATCGATTAATGGTCATTTTGGATAAACAATACATTTATTGTTATCAATCCTATAGGGCCAAACACATTGCAGGCACATCGCCGCAAGGCTTTGACATTTCAGTTGAATACACGAATGCTTACGGGGCAACACACATTATACTTCCGGGCATGTAGGCATCACATGCTTGATGATTGAAGTAGGCAACTTTTCAACTTTTTCCAAGCTTTGAGGCATTGACAGCTAGAAAACAGCTGATTGTGAAAAAGTTGTTTTTGAAAACATTTCAATTAAAATTTAAAAAAAGTCCGAATTCTAAGAGCTGCTCATAAGAGAGATAAATAAATTCCCATGCATATTCGACAAGAAGAACTGGGAATTTAAAAACAAACTGCAGTAGGAAAAAGCTTGGGCTGTAGTTGCAGGAGCTACCAAGTATCCAGGTAAGTTTCTGGTTTGCTGTCCGCGAATATGAGCTAACTTGTTTAAAGTATTTCAGTTTTTAGTATTTTATTTCTAATTTTGAAGCACAAAATATTGAATCACCAAACGTTTTTTGCTTTCAAAAGTTTGACAGAAAACATATATTTTCTTTCATGACTCACCATGGTTGCTTTAGGCATGATGCATGCTTTTAATGTATTTTCAAAGTGTTTGACGTAGAACCGTGAAAGGCTTGCGGCGATGCTTGATGCGCGATGCCTGCAATGTGTTTTGCCCTAATGAAATAAATTGAAAGATGTATGCTATGCTTGCTTTCGTGTTTGTTCGTACAAGGGAGGCAATGATGCGATGGTAGCACGTTACACTTACGGCCAAATTGTATGTGGTTCGATGGGAGTACGGAAAGCATTATTTCCGTCACAGGTTTTTTGAGAAATTTTTCTTTTAAATATTTATAAATAAAAATATAATTAACGAAACAATAAAACAGCAAGATCTGGTGTCATGAAAGAAAAAAAAACTGCGATCGAATTCTGTACGTGAATATTGAAGTTTTCAGTAACTGTCAATAAACAAAATGGACAGTTGATATTTGCCATGATATCGCCATGTTGAGAATACTAGTTGGCTTTATGGAAAAAAAACGGTTCTTGAACTAATACTGGTATGAGGGCAGGTTGCTTTTTAACCATTTGGTTGCACTGAAGGAGGGAATGTTAATAATATAAATAAGCAATATTCCCAGAAATTCCATTTTTGAGTAAAAGTTTCCCTTCTACCGTGCGTGGCGACCACATTTTTTTTTTTGGAGTTTACTCCTTTAGAATCGATTTCATATATTGCCCGCGGTATGAAAATTTTATGGCGAGTGAAATAGAGCGTTATCTAAAAAATCAAGCGTTACGCAGTCAGCGTTATAATAAAATACATACTCACAGCAGAGAAATACCCACAACGAAGAAATACCAACAAAATACATACTCACAGCCATGGTCGAATTATAAGGTAAGGCCGACTCGGAGAGGAATGGAGTCGAAAGCAGAATAATGGGAGATAGATGTCAAGTTCAGCTATTCATCGCGAATTTCTTTATGCTCACCTTTCGCAGTTGTTTTTAGGTTAAAACTGTTACAGGTTTTTTTTGCAATTTTAAGACTTCTTTCACATTTTATAGTTTTTATTACACATTTTATATAATATTTTCACTCAAATTAGCACAAATTTAACACCAGCGACCGCAATGTTTGCAACTTGGAAACATAAAATATTTTCTTCATTTGCAATTTCTACGAAATTCGTCGTTTTGACATATATGTTGCTTCTCATTATCCACTCTTCGTTGACGCGTGAGAGCACTCAGTGAAACAGCCCTAGCTTATCATTGTATCATGCTTGGGCCCTACCATGATACAATGATAAGGTAGGCCCATGATACTAAGTGCTCTCACGCGTCAACGAAGAGTGGATAATGAGAAGCAACATTAATCATTGCAAGCAGCAACATTAGTCGCGGGTATTAAATTTGTGCTAATTTGAGTGAAATATTATATAAAAAGTGTAATAAAAACTATAAAATGTGAAAGAAGTCTTAAAATTGCAAAAAAAACCTGTAACAGTTTTAACCTAAAAACAACTGCGAAACGTGAGCATAAAGAAATTCGCGATGAACAGCTGATTTTGACATCAATGAGCTTTATTCTGCTTTCTACTCCATTCCTCTCCGTGATGACCTTACCTTATAATTCTGCCATGGGCCCTACCTTATTATTGTATCATGCTCACAGCAGAGAGAGTTTCAATAAACTCGATGTTGCACTCTACTCTTCTCTTTTTAACATATGTTCAGCTAGCCACTGTACAACAAAAAATTGTGTGTTTGAATATGTGTGCATTTGCGAGTAGTTTATACTAAAGTACGCTTTTATTATAATTGATAATAATGTCAAAGCTTGGTTAATTATAAATCCAACAAGTTTTATCACTGAAATTAGTTAAAAATTCGTCAAGTTATTTTAATTTTAAGCATTAATCTTTGAAAAACACCACAAAATCGTTGTCTTTCATTCTGCTTTGCCTAAACTGTGGTTTTCGCATATAAGATCAAGCAAAACATAGTTATTTTAGTGATTTTGTAGTAAAGTAGAAATACTTCAAATTGAATAAGTCGACGAACTTTCAACCGATTTCAATTAAATAAAACTTGCTGGATTAAAAATTAGCTATATTCTTTATTGCTATGACATAACGGGATATTTAATACAGAATATGTTCACAAATTGATCTTAAATAGAAAATATATGAAAAATTAAAGGAAATCTTTCATCATACAGATACAGGATTGCGCTTAATACAATTTTTGAAAGAAGAAGTTAATTTAGATTTAGTTTCTGGAAGAACAATGGGAACGACTAGATATGGTACAACCATTGATGCTATGTTTTCACGGTTACCATGAACCTAATATTACAGTATTTAATAATGACGTTACTATTAATGAATTAATCAATTTACCTCACAATGAATTTATGTAATGAAAATATTTTAAAATTTAAAAAGTATACAATTCTTTTACTAATATAAGAGATGCCTTTATTCACCCCCTTTACCTTTAATATACATCTCAAATTCCAAGATAATCAATCAAGAGGAGTAAACTCCAGTCGATCGTCGGAGCTGACACGCACACTTCTTTTTTGTTTTTATTTCTCATTATCAATATTGGTTAAAACTTACGTTAACAAAGCACTATTTGTTGAGCTTGAACTTAATTTGTTAGATATTTTTATTTATTATATTTCCCCAATAATCTGCGTCTTAACACTTTGTAATACTTTTAGCATTTCGAATACCATATTTACCGTTATGATCATTAAACTATCAAATTCCGAATACTTTGGTGATATGAAATTAGTTCAACTTGAGTTTAAATTATATTCTGTTGTTGTTATTATAAGAAAAATGTCGTGTTGTTATTATTATATCGTTAAAATAATAGAAATAAATAATAAGAAATAAATTGATACCAATCTCATTTTATTTTTTGTAACTATTTTTTTCTTCTTATTATTTTAGATTTTCTATAAATTCTATAAATCCGCTTTCTATATTTCTTTCTTTCTATAAATCTTTCTATAAATTCTAAATTCTTTCTATAAATCCGCTTAAGTCTATAGATGATTCTAGAAAATTTATTTTAGATAAATATTTACACATTTAAAAATAGGATTGAAATTAATTAATTCATAATTTTATAATGAGTAAATTTCTCTAGTGCTCATGCAATGATGGAACTTTTTAATAATTTCAGCCAAGGACCAAACTATACGTATTTGGAACTATGAAACTGATAAAATTGAATTAGTAAGAAAATTTCAGGTAGATGTTAACATTGTAGAACTGAGTTCAACAGGTCTTATTGCGGCTATTGGATTTTCTGATCAATTACGAATAACTCAAATTTTCATGGATGAATTAAATGTATTATCAAAATTAACAAATAGAATTTGATGCAAAAATATAGCAGCAACTGTGTTTACAGATTGTCAAGACCTACAATTTTCCCCGATGTAAGGCTGTGAAGTATTCTAATTTTGGACATTTGATGGCCGCAGCATATGATACCACAATTTCCATAACTTCAGTTTACAATCTTGAAATACTCATTACATTAACGGTAAGTTAACACTGTAATTTAAAAATGGAGTGAGACCAGTTCGCAAAGTATTCAAGCTTCATTCAGAAGTAAAAATTCAAGAAATTACTGGTTGGTTCACTAATTCAATAATTTTATTGAATTCTTAGGAAAAATAATAGGACCACAATCATATTTGCTGTTTTAACGTAGGAAAGTACGGAAATGAGCTGTAGAAGTTCTGTAAAAGATACGGGGAAGTTCTGCGATATTTTTTTTAGGAGCTATGTTGTGGAATTATTTCAATGCACCCAATTTCAAATCACCGTATACAAATTTTACTGTTTTGCTTCAAATTTTTTAACTCGAGCTATGACTCTGTGGAAGTATGTAAAATTATAATACATTGAGCTTATTTTATGGGTTTTATGAACAAAACTGTTTAGTTCTTTGCATTGCAACTTGAAGATGAATGCACTGCAACTAGAAGACTAAGAAAACAGAAGTTTCCATGTTAGCCAAAATTGACCCACCCTTGATCTTAAATAGCCCCAGTGCATCCGAGTGGTCATGAAATCATCCATTTATGGCTTAGGATTCCATAGAATTCACAAAAGTTATTATTAGCATTCTTGGAACGAAGACTAGCCTAGTCTTAAGTCAGCCACTGAAGCCCCGATGAAGCAATTAAGAGATGACCAAAGCAATTGTCATATTATCTCTTGTCCAATGACTCTTTAAATCTATGGAAATCGACTTAGATGCATAAAAGTTGTGAAAACGTTAATATTTAAAAACGTGAACGCTTGAATCCGTGTTTGACATATTTAGTCGAAAGCGTTTTTTGTGTTTTCTTCAGTTTCTTAATTTTTTTTTTTTAACACTTTCGCTTTTGGAAGTTTACCATTTTAAGTCCTAAAAGTACGGAAACAGATCTAATATGTTTGAAGATTGTTCAATAAAATCATTGTACTGCGTTTGTTTCCCGGTCGTGTCAAATTGTAAGTAAAAACTCTTTGGGACCATATGGGTACGATGAATTTATTTTTCTCGAAACTTCGTTTAAAGAATTTGGAACAAGTCTAGTTTAATGAATCGGCTTAAATTTCAAAAAGTTACTCAGTACAAGGCATGGCAGAATTATAATTGTATCATGTATACAAGGTAGAATTTTTTTCGTAGATTATAATGGTATTGCAAAAAGGCCACTTTGCACCCTGTGACCCAAGCAACACCTTGAAATTCAGCATTTTTATTAAAGTAGACTTAAACCAAGAATTTGATTTTATATGAAAGTGCAATACGACGTATGAGTGTCATTAAAGTAATGACATAACATTTTATTTAATTACAGTCATTCCTCACGGTCAAAAAAATCAAATTCTTTAATCGAAATTTTGCTTTATAATTAAAATAATGTTAAATGTCTCTAATACCTCACGGTGAATTTTCATGCACAATTTGATTCCTTAACCCTATTCACATAACGCTGTGTCTTTGAATCACTATTCAATTTCAAACCAATATAAATGATTTAAAACATGCTTTAAAGTAAAATAATTGTAATGTTTTTTATTATAGGTCACTCTGTTACTGTAATAAACAATACAATTTTGTATGATTTGATAATATTTATTTATTACAAAAAAACATTAAAAATAACATAAACTGTTACGTAGTGTCTCAGACACTATACGACGGTTAACAATAAAAAAACTTTAAATCTTATTATTTGAATTTTTTTTTTATTTGTTTTAATATCATAAATACATTAATTTCTTTATGATTACAAAAGCTTTTAAGGTCGGAGCTAATATAATCAGACATTTAATCAGAAGAGCCAACTTCAAGGCATTTGTATTCATCAAGAAATTAATATATTTATGATAATAAAACAAATAAGAAAAAAATTCAAATAATAAGATTTCATATATAATAATATGTTTAAATAAATTATCAAATCAGACCAAGAAATAAATAGGAAAAGTATTTTTAAAATTATTTTTTACTTTGTAGTGATTTTGTGGTCGGTTGTTTTTTTTTTTAAAAAGTTTTTATTTCTTCCTTTTTAAAGAATATGAACTTTCGAAAAAAGTGTATAAACAACATAAATACAATTGTTCTGAAAAAATTTGTTCCATTAAATTCTGAAAGTTTGTTGGTTATTTCAAATACAGTAGAATCCGGATATAACGACCTCCAAGGGGCCGGCGAAACTAGGTCGTACTAGCCGGACGACGCACAAAACGGACGAATAAATTAAGCTTGTTTTTTAGTATGTTTGTATTTCTTGGTATATGTTAAGATAAGTTAGATAAGTTTCCATTTACATAAAATTACATAAAACTTTCATGTTACTTAAATATTCCGCATTAAAAACATACTGTAACATATACAAAGAGATGCAATGTATGAACCTACATTCTATCCAAATAAATATGTAGTTACTAACGGAGAAAGTCTGGAATTCGAGTTTGTTTTTGATTAATTTTTGTTCGATAGTAAGGACTTCGTACAGCATTGTGAATGCCCAAAATCCGAGTTTTCATAACACCATCATCAAAGATAGTTTGAATAAACACATCGAGCGTTTCCGCAGCCTTCCGAGCTTCAGACACTCTGCGCGTCGTTCTAACCGGACGAATTATCTACAAAATAGGTTGCTATAAGCAGATGGTTGCTTAAACCGGAGTCGTACTAAACAGATATGTTTTCCTAGTACTGAGCTATGAAACCAAACTTGAGTTTACATCGTGGTCGCTAAAAACGGTTAGTCGTTAAAAGCGAAGTCGTTATATCCGGATTCTATTGTATCTGTCTCTAAAATTTAAATTAGATGTAACGTGTTTTGAAATTAATATACCCATTCTTGTAACGAGTTTTATTATCCTGGTGTCAATATAATTCGAGATACAGTGCTTTTCTAATATTTCCACGCTCCTTTTTTAGATAAGTGCCAACTGCCTTGAGCGTTATTCCCAATAATTGTGCCTACCCCTGTACTTTATTTCAGTACCCGAGCGTCAATATTAACTGAGATAGTGTTTATCTAGTATTGCCACGCCCATTTATCGAATAACGCCTACTTTTTTGACCGTAATATTTAATAATTCTGCCTACCCCTGTACTACAATAAATTTCAGTGCCCTAGTGTCAATATTATTCGAGATACACTGTTTTTCTAATATTGCCATGCCCAGTAGTTGAATTCCGCCCACTTTCTTGACCGTAATTTTTACTAATGATGCCTATCTCTATACCAAATTGCAGTACCATAGTATCAATATTATTTGAGATATACTCTTTTTCTAATATTGCCACGCCCACTTGTCGAATAACGCCCATTTTCTTGACGGTAATTTGTAATACTTGTGCCTAGCCCTACACTAAATTTCAGTGCCCTAGTGTCCATATTATTCGAGACACAGTAGTATCTAGTATTGCGAGATCTAGTATTGCCACTCCCATTTGTCAAATAATGCTTACTTTATTGACCCTAATTTTTAATAATTCTGCCTACAATAATAAATTTCAGTGCCCTAGTGTCAATATTATTTGAGATATTATTTGAGATTTATTGACCGTAATTTGTACTAATAATGCCTTCCCTTATACTAAATTGCAGTACTCTAGTCTCAAAATTATTCAAGATACACTGTTTTTCTAATATTTCTACGCCCATTTGTCGAATAACTCCCATTTTCTTGTCGGTAATAATTTGTAATAATTGTGCCTTCCCCTATACTAAATTGCAGTACCCTGGTGTCAATATTATTCGATATACAGTAGTATCTATTATTGCGAGCTCTAGTATTGCCACGCCCAGTTCTCGAATACCGCCCACTTTTTCACGGGAACCTCCATGCTTATGATATCTATCTATGGCGATAATGCTTATGATAAAAATTATGGCAATCAGGCATATGGTTTAGGAGTTATCGATGAACATACATTTACAAAAAAAAAAAAAAACAGAAACCGACGAACTTGAGAACCTCCTCCTTTTTGAAGTCGGTTAAAAAATTACGACGATGTTACTGCTGCCCTAACCAAAAAAGACGATATTCTAAGCAATGCGTGGTATTTGTCAGAATCCCGTTGATTTTGTTGATTTTGAACAAAAAATTTTGGTTTAAACCTTTATTGTTCAGAGATAATTTTTAACCGACTTCAAAAAGGAGGAGGTTCTCAAGTTCGTCGGTTCTCTGTTTTTTTTTTAATGTATGTACATCGACAGCTCCTAAACCATATGCCTGATTGCCATAATTTTTGGTGAACAGATAAATATCAGAACCACGGAGGTGCCCATCTAAAAAAGTGGCCGAAATTCGAGAAAAGCGCGTGGCAATACTAGGAAAACACTGTATCTCGAATAATATTGACACTAGGGTACAGCAATTTAGTGTACGAGTAGACACAATTATTAAAAATAACGGTCAAGAAAATGGGCGCAATTCAACAATTGGGCGTGGCAATATTGGACAAACAGTGTATCTCGAATAATATTGATAGTAGGGTACTGAAATTAAGTACAGGGGTAGGCAGAATTATTAAAAATTACGGTCAATAAAGTAGGCGTTATTCGACAAATGAGCGTGCCAATACTATAAAAACACTGTATCTCAGGTCACATTGACGCTGGGTTACTGAAATGAAGTACAGGAATAGGCACAATTATTAAAAATAACGGTCAATAAAGTGGGCGCTTATTCAACAAAAGGGTATGGCAATATTATAAAAACACTATATCTCGAATAATATTGACACTAGGGTAATAAAATTCGTTCCAAGAATCGGTATAATTATTACAAAACACGTGACTTCTAATTTAAATTTAAGAGACAGATATTTGAAATAACCAACAAACTTTCAGAACTTCATAGAACAAATTTCTTAAGAACAGTTGTGTTTATGTAATTTATACACTTTTTTCGAAAATTTATCATATTCTCTAAAAAGGAAGACCGCCTTCTTTTACGGGCATCTTCGTGTTTATGATATCTATCTGTTCACCAAAAATTATGGCAATCAGGCATATGGTTTAGGAGTTATTGATGTACATACATTTAAAAAAAAAAATTTAAAACAGATAAACCGACGAACTTGAGAACCTCGTCCTTTTTGAAGTCGGTTAAAAACTTCAAATCAGCTCATTTTGCTTATAGAAAGTAAAAAATTTGTTAATGTCCACCAAAAAAAAATCCACCAAAAAATTGTTTAAAAAATCCACCAAAACCAAGGGCAATCGGAGCCAAGCCAAACAGGTAAACATTCCTCCGGTCCGCGATGATGACGTGATTGTTCAAAGCTGCATTTAAAATAGGCATAGTTTTTTCTTCCAATCCAACTGCTCATGTCGCTCCGATTGTCTTTGGTTCATAGTGAAATTTATTGATTGAAAAAAAACAAAACCTTATTTCAAATGCTTTTGTGTTTTCGGACACATTTTGTAACTTGTGTAATGCTCCTGTGTGTGCTCCACTTTTTTAATTTTGCCATCATTAACAAGTCTAGATAATCAACACGAGATTTGCTTGGTTAGACCATAAGCCGCTTAGAATGGGAGCGCGCTCACTTTTTCCAAAAAACTGAGCGCGCTCAAAAATTGAGCCGCTCAGAATGTGAGAGCACTCAAGGTATATTTAACAAGGTAGTGTCTATAATATTATAATTTGCAAATTTAGTTATTTGTTCAGCTTTTATTTGTAAAAACTTGATTTTGACAGGAGCTCAACCCTGGGTTTAAACAAAATTTGAAGAAAATCTATTAGTTCTACTAACATTTTTTTTCGATTATTTTTTTAGGGTCATAATGGCACAGTTCTTTGCGTTACTTGGACCAAAAATGACAAGTATTTGATATCAGGTGGTGCAGAAGGTGCAATTTATCAATGGGATGTAGAAACTGGAGCCAGAATGCAAGAAATTGTTCAAAAGGGAACTGAATACCGTTCCGTTTGTGTAACTAGCAATGATCCACTCTCAATCTACGCCGCTACAAACTTAGGAGTTCTCCGGGAGTTTCAGAATTCTGAGATCGTACGAGAAGTGCCAATATCCTCTAAAATTAGAAGTCCTTTGACCAGCATTTGCTTATCACGTTCAGATGCAATAATGTTTGTTGCAAATGAAGTTGGCGACTTAGTCAACGTGGAGCGAGGTGTTCTCAGTTGTAACAATTTCCGATTTTTCGTAAGCCGAATAAATAAATTGTGTTTTTCATACGACGGAACTCTCCTTTTTGCCATATCTCAAAGAGGAACACTTGCTATCTTGGCTTTAGATAATATTGAGGGTAAGGTTGCCCCCATCGACCAAGATCTATTGAGGAGCCAAGAGGTTCTGATTCCACGCTCAATTTTACATGAAAAAAATGAGCAAATAACTAATTTGGAAATACGCCTTAGACAGCAGGCTGAAGAGTTTCAATATCAGTTGAGCCAAAACGAAATTTTTGATGGACAACAATTAGCAGAAGTTCATAAAAGTTATTGTCAGGCGTTAGAAGAATTGAAGACAAAAAATAATGAAATCGAAGAGCGACATACCGCAGAAAAGAATCAAATAACTTTTCAAATAAACGACTTGAAAGAAGAACACAAGAAGCAGTTTGACAATCTTGCTAATCAGTATTCGGAGAGAATGCTGATTGAATATCAAAAATTTACCAACTTACGTGAAAGCATGCTGGAATTAAGAGGAAGTTACGAAGAGAAACTCAAAATATCTGCTGGAACTTTGCAGGATACAGTCGAAGGCTTAGAAAGCGATTTCAAAAAACAATTAGATGAACGGAAAGAGCTTATTCGGGAGCTAATGAAAGAAATGCAGGATAAAAAAGTTGAATTCATTGAATATTGCCGTCAAGTAGAAGTTGAAAATGACCGAAATATGGTGGAGACTCAAATTATGTATGAAAATAAGTTAACCGCAGAGAGAAATGATACTCAACTTTGGCGTGGAAAAGCAGGAGTTTTGCAGAAAAAGTACGAGAGTCTTAGCAAGGAAACCGAACTTCTCTTAGAGGAGGTGGAAACATTAAAAGAAGAACACAATAAATCACAAAAAAACATTTCCAAGTTAATGCGAAGTATTGAAGAATTACAAAAGGATATATCTGATCGCGATTACACAATTAATGCCAAAGAGAAGCGTATTCAAGAGTTGCTTCATAAAAACCAAGAGCTTGATAAGTATAAGCAAGTACTCTCCCATAAAATCTCTGAACTCAAAGCTCAGATTGAGCCGCGAGAGTTTCAAATTAATGATAAACGCAAACACATTATGGAGATGGAACATGAGCTAGCTGGTCTAAATCTAAATAATGCTCAGCTTGAGTTACAACTTAAAGAACTTAAAGATAAAATTCTAAGCAATGTTGCCGAGCTTAAGTTAGAAAGGCATCGAGCAAGAGCAGCGCGAGAGTGCATAACAAGCATTTGCAGTGAGATTTACTTAGTTGCAGGAAAAATAAACTCACCGGAGCAACTTAAGGTTGCTGTAAAAGATCTATTTCAGAAACATGCTAGTGATGATGATCTCAAACGGTTCATATCCTTAGATGCCCATGTTCGTGATGAGTTCCAGCGTCAACGCGCACAAATCGAAAGGGTGCTTAATTTATACAAAAACCGCCAAGACGATAATACGCTTAAACGTAAATACGACAAGTTATTTAAAGAAAATATTATTTTATTGGAAGAGATTGAGAAACTCCGTCAGGATAACAGCAACTTAAGAATGAGAGTGAAAAAGGAAATGAGAAATAAGAACACAAAAAAAAATAATGCATAAAAAATGGTAATGTATAGTTTTTATCAATCTTCAGCATAATTCGCCAAACTTGATGGCAGTGGAATATTCTTAAAATAATAAAAATCGATTTTATTGTTTCTTCTTTATTTGAGTTCAGGGTGAAATATGGAAAAAACTGGATTACTTTTTTAATATAGATTTAATTCAGTGGATCTGAAATTAAAATATCTGAAAGATACTTTTACAAATAGTGCTGATGTTAATATGTTGTTATGTTAATAAATTCTGTAATCTAGAGGAGCCTTCAACATCAAAAATGAACAAACTACTAATATTTATCAACCGCACCGGATGGCTATGAAATAATACATCAACCTTTTAGCGCGTAACTCAAAGCTGCAAAGTTTATTAGAGCTAATTGGTTACTACTTTTTTGGTAGTAGCATCATGTAGACCAACCAACCAAAACTATTTTAACAACAAAATCCATGTATTAATTTCCTATTAATTTATTCATTCATCATTATTGACCAATGGTTAATAATATCATTACCAAGATATCATCCATCATTCAAATGATGATTCAAAATGTAAAGGTCTTTCGCTTAAAGCGAGTTTTCAAAATTAAAATAATTGTTTATTAAAAAAGTAAATTCACTATTGGATTCCTCATAAAATTTACTAGTCCATACCCTACAAAACGTTAATTTTCGAAGCGTAAGATTCTTTAGCGAAGTTATTTACGAGAGTGGAATGAAAACTTCACGAAAGCGTTAGTTACGAATTTTACATTTGCGCTCAGAGAAAAAACAAAAAAAAAAAAAAAAATAGAAAACGGGGTACAGTTGCCAGAATTGCCGAAAAAAGCATTAGCTTCTTAGCATTAGATGTAAAATTAAATAAAGTATTAATTGAAGGAATGAATATACACAGACTTTTAAGTTTATATTTTTTTCAAGTATAACAAATTGATAGAAAAAAAATTGAGAATTTTGGTGAAGAGATGTGAAGGACAAAAGTCTTTCCGCAAAGGAATTTTTGATTTCCGCAAAACGTATGAATCTTAATGAAATGCATTTAAGCATATGCGCATAAATTTTGCTGATAATGGAAAATATAATTTCCAGATACCGAAACCCAAAATTTTTAGGGCATTTTTCGTAATTTTAAGCCATTTCTATATTTTAGGTCTTTTTCCGTAGTTTTAGGTATTTTTTTGTGCCATTTTTATGGATTTCTACATCATTCTTTTAGTGGAGGCCATGGCATACTAGTTGAGGTGCGTGGCTTGTATGTGATAGAACCCAGGTTCCAATCCCATCTGACACAGAAAGTTTTTTTGAATTGAATCAATTTTTCTGTTCGGCCGTCACCTCTCTGCAGACAATGGCACAGCTCAGAGAGTAAAAACTGCCATGAAAAGCTTCTTGAGAACATTAAGGCGTCTCACTCTCCATAGAATAAAAAAATGTTCGGGTCGGTTCCTCAAAATAATCCTTGGCTTATGTTATCATGATTTCCCAAATATTTCGACTTTAGCAATAGCCATCGGTGGGCTGACATGCTATAAAATATCCTCTTAAAATCGAGTTTTTTGTAAAAATATTGGCTGGTGTAGTAGTTAAAAAAACAGACGTCAGAAATAATAGTTATGAAAAAGTTCTTCCAAAGTCCTTTCAAAGGCTGAAATAGCCATTTCGTTAACATAATCTTTTTATCGTTTTTACACAATTTTATCATTTTCAAAATTAATTATTTTATAAAATTTTTTAATTTCCTAAATATTCACATATAAATGATAACGCAATGTTGTTATTTTGACGAAATTTATCTTAAGCTATTTTTTGATCACAAAGTCTTCAATTTAAAAACAATTTGTGATCAAAAAATACCTTAATACCCACTTTGCTTGGAGTGAAATCTGAAAAATTTTCGACAAATTTTTTCTTAGAATTTTATGGTTTCTTATTGCTTGCGTTTATTACAACAAGAAAATTAAATACTTTAATATTGATAAATATTAAAAATATTTCTTTCCCCCTGTTGGAATTCGAACCCGCAACCAACTCATCACGAGTTCTATACACTATATACCAGGCCACCAAGCTGTATTAGAAACGCTTGTTGATTCAATGTTAAGTATAACAGAAGCTATGCTGCAGTAGATCTTTACAATCTATCAATAGATAAAAGATTATGTATTGGCTTATGCCAATAATATGTCACCAGGATCGGTGTTTTGTTTTTTCTTGATATGAACGCGCAAAGGAAAACTGTTGGCGTGTTACCACTGCAATATAAAACAATTATTACATTAAATCCAAAGTAAGTTAATTTAAAAAAATTATTAAGTGCGGAAGCCAGCCGTTAAAAAACACGATTGCTTTTCGTTTCTCTATCCATTCTCTTATCTCTTTTTCGTCCATTCCAACCAATACACCAGCGCTGCCATATCGATCAATGCAGTGCAGCCACAAAACACCGATGTGGCATGGGGGGAGGGGTCGTGCGTTACGTCACAACAACATTTTTTTAATACAGTTTAAAAATAACAACAAAATTTAAAATTAATTTAATATAATTAAATTTAAATTAATATTTTTGTTAATTTTGCTTTCATTTTTTGTCAATAAAATAACGAACCTAATAAAACCAACGATCACAAATCGGAAAAAGACAGCTAAAATTATGTTTAAATAGAGTAAGTTTATAACAGGCATCTGAAACACCTTCAACAAGTGTAGCAGCTTAAAAAAACGGAGCTCAAGAGCAAGCAAAAGCAGCAAACGGAGCTAAAGTAACGTTTTTTGCTGAACTGAAGTGAGAATTCTTACTCCAAGGCAATCACCGAAAACAGCTGTTATAAATTCACGTTCAAAACGAACATCAACATAACAATTTTCACAATTGATGAACATTGAAGTTATAACGTATCGCCACTTGTTGGTATTCGTTTGTGTTCATTTGTGTTTAACTCTGTTCACATGGTCAAATTTTTCATCAAATTGTTGATGAGTCACAATAGAACAACGTGAAATTTCTAAAATAATAGAACTAATAATAAATATAACGGGTCTATGTTTTTTTTCATAACAAAGTGCTTAATTATAAAAAGCAACCTAAACTATTTGATTTTAGCGTTTTTTTATCGTAGTTTCTAACGCCTCGTTCTGTGATTTACTTGAGTGAAATTTTAAGAGCGTCACTTTTTTCGACACCGTTTTTCTTGGACCGTTTTTCTTAGATCAACATACAAATTTAAAAACAAAAGTGTGACCTTACGTCGGAGGGGAGCTGAGCTTGAAGACTTTGTGACAAAGTGTGATATAAGGAGGGGGGAAGAGGGTCTAAAATAATCCAAAAACATGTTACATAATTTACGAACAGCCCCTAAGAAGCTAACGCTTCCGTCGGCAGTCGTCTGATGTTGTCGTCTGATGACTACATCCGTTTTTTTGAAGCGAAGCGTCCTACGCCTCGTTCTTTGATTTACTTGAGTTAATTTTCAAAATCGACCCTTTTTCGACACCTTTTTTCTTAGAAATTGAATTGAAATATGTTTCTTTGTTGCTTGCGTTTATTACAAGAAAATTATATATCAAATATTAAAAACATTTCTGGCTTGACGTATGGATGGAACACCCACTGATTAACAGACATATATATTCAATGTTAAGTATAATAAAAGCTTTGTTGCAGCAGATCGTCACAGTGTATTAAAAGATAGAGGATTGTTATTGGCTATCTTACAAAAACTAACAAAAATGTTGCTTCTACTTGCTGTAAGATCAGCATCGGAGTGTTTTTATTTTTGTTGATGTGAATGCGCGAAGGAAAACACCGATGCTAGTGAAATCTTGTAGCAAGTAGATGACTTTTAGGTAGTAGAAAAGAACAAAAAAATTCAAAACAATCTCGACAAAAAAAAAGCGAATCATTTCAATTTGTTTTCCTTTTCATTGGAATACGGATTATTAACTCGCATTAAGTTGTGTTTTCAGATATGTTTTAATCTGTAGCGCTCACATATTTGGAAATCAAAATCAAAGCTTATCTATTATGCGAAAATGTAAAAATTTCATAAAGAATCCTTTAACAAAATTGCGATATGTGTAAAATTTAGTCAATCCAGAGTATAGACTATTATAAAAAATTAAATGAGCTCAAAATCCATTACGGTCGAAACGCGCTACGGCCGACAAAAAATTTCTAATTAATTTTTAATTTTTTTCCAACCTATTTCATTAATAAACTTTAAAAAAATTTATAAACTTAAAAGTGTGTACATGTTTATTCTTTCAATTAATACTATATTTAATTTAACATTTAATGGTAAAAAGCTAACTCTTCCGTTGGCAGTTCTGACGACAGTAGTAGATACAATATAGCGATTCTGGGGCAGGTGGCGGGTGGCGCAAGGCGATGACGTGACTCCGGTCCAGCGCCATCTAGTGGGGGATTTTTTTTGCTAAAAAGGTGCAAAGGTGTCTTTGCTAAACGCTATTAAAAATTGGCAAGGGGGTGTATGTCTTTGCTAAAATCTATTAAAAATCGACAAGTTTGGTGTATGTCTTTGCTTTAAGCTTTTAAAATTGGCAAGTTTGGTGTATGTCTTTGCTTTAATCTTTTAAATTGGCAAGTTTGGTGTATGTCTTTGCTAAAATCTATTAAATATCGGCAAGTTTGGTGTATGTCTTTGCTGTAAGCTTTTAAAATTGGCAAGTTTGGTGTATGTCTTTACTTTAAGCTTTTAAATTGGCAAGCTTGGTGTATGTCATTGCTTTAAGCTTTTAAATTGGCAAGCTTTGGTGTATGTCTTTGCTAAAACTAACTGTACTATTCTGTACTATGTACTATAACTGCTAAAACTGATCTGTACTATTCAACAGCTACCGGCTAAAACTGATCTGTACTGTTCTACAGCTACCGGGTAAAACTGATCTGTACTGTTCAACAGCTACCGGCTTAAACTGATCTGTACTGTTAAACAGCTAACGGCTTAAACTGGTCGATAATCAATCAATCAATCAACCAATAATTCAATATGAATGAAATATTCAATGTACTTCAACAACCTATGTACGATGAGGATATTATAAAAAGAGACTATCATAGTTACTATCCATACCAAACATCGTTTAACAATAACGATGAGATTCGTATACCCATTCAAAATCAGGATCTCTTTGTCTCACCAAGTTAGAGTATGATTTACATTCATGGGTTTATAGTAAAACAGGAAGGAGGAAATGATGTAGAAACAACAGGTGTGAAATTAAAAAACAACTTTGTTTCATATCTGTTCGATGAAATTCGATATGAAATTAATGGTTTTGAAGTTGATCGTACACGTAATCTTGGAATTTCATCAACCATGACAAATTTCGATTCATTGAATAAAGCTGAAAGTGGCGCATTAAGAAACGCGGGTTGGTTTACTTTGCAAAATTGGAAATATACAAGATAATTAAAAACGAAATTTTGGTAATACCAATGGCGTTTAGAAGTTGGGACTATCATATAAATCCTATACTATCAAAGGAAACAAAAGTTTTATGGAATGTAAAGCTTTCACCGCAAAATTAAAGACCACGATTTCTTATAATCGGCCTACAAAGAGAAAAAAGTAAACAGGAAGGAAATAAATTTGATCATTGTAATATATTTAATTTAAAAGTATATATATATATAAACTCTGAATCATATCCCTATGATGATTTAAATAGTCGCTTTGAAATGGGACAGTATGCTGTACTATATGATAGGTATACAAAATTTCAACAAAGTTATTATATACGGGAATCTCAACCATTGCTAGAAGTCGTTGGATTCAAGGCTATTGCACCACTTATTGTTCTTGATGTAACACGCCAAAACTATTTTAGAAGTAACACAAAAACATGTTGAACTTCTACATTGCTGCCTTATCTTGAACTTGCGGGTTATGAGTGCGCTTACTATGAAGCTTGGCTCTTATCACTTTAACCTTAAAATTAGTATTGAAATTGAAATCAAATAAAATTAAAATCCGTATCGGGATGGGGATGGGTGACGTCATCGGCATACAATAACATAAGTCGGCTTCTAAATTGTTCTCGACGTTTCTGTATCTCAAAGCTTCTAGAAACTTCCTGACTCTTCTTGGTTGCGGTGTATTTCGTTTACTTAAAATAAAATACAGCGGCGGAGAAGTTGCTGGGTATAAGCGACTTGGCTGATGGTTAGTAAGCGGGGGCTTGTTACCTCGATGTCCCCCAACTGACGAATAGATATTTATATATATGCCTATGTTTTAAATGGTTGTCATCTAATACACAAACTACGTATACAAATCTAATACACTAACCTAATACTTAGCACCATTATAATAAATGTATAAACATTTCTATAACCCTTCAACCTTCTCCGTACCTAAATTGCTTCAACCCATATTGATATATATATTTTCATAAAGCAAGTCATATCATTTAAGCTAAACTCGTCACTCAGAATTTGAGTCATTGCTATTAGGTATTCGAGGGTTAAGAAAAAACATGCAACAACTGATAAGAACTTGCTTGGCTACCACTACCGATAATGTAGTGTATAAAATTATGATCAACGCTTAAAGCAAAGACATACACCAACCTTGCCAATTTAAAAGTTTAAGGCAAAGACATACACCAAACTTGCCATTTTAAAAGCTTAAAAGCAAAGACATACACCACGCTTGCTAATTTTAAAAGCTTAAAAGCAAAGACATACACCAAGCTTGCCAATTTGAAAGCTTAAAGCAAAGACATACACCAAGCTTGCCAATTTAAAAGCTTAAAGCAAAGACATACACCAAACTTGCTAATTTTAAAAGCTTACAGCAAAGACATACACCAAACTTGCCGATTTTTAATAGATTTTAGCAAAGACATACACCAAACTTGCCAATTTTAAAAGTTTAACGCAAAGACATACACCAAATTTGCCGATTTTTAATAGATTTTAGCAAAGACATACACCAACCTTGCCAATTTTTAATAGCTTTTAGCAAAAACATTTGCACCTTTTTAGCAAAAAAAATCCCCCACTAGATGGCGCTGGACCGGAGTCACGTCATCGCCTTGCGCCACCCGCCACCTGCCCCAGAATCCCTATATTGTATCTACTGACAGTTTTTTTATTTGTTTTAAAAAATGTTTAAGTTTAATGTTGCGATAGCAATAACCTTAAAAAATTCTGGATTATTTTTACCGAATAAATATAAGAATATTTTATACTTTTAGCGAAAAACCATTTTACGAAAAGTATTGCCTGTACTTGAGCCTTCAATGTGTAAATGAGTACATGAATTTTGATTTTCACATTTTTTAACCCTAATCGGTCCCTTCGATCGATCCCTAAAAATATATATTAAATTTTAAACGATTGACTAGGTTTTTCGGCAAATAGCTTTTATCGACAAAATCTACTAATTCTGTCCACCGATAGGTGTCGCGCTCGTCTAGGAGTACATTGACACTATCGACGTATAGGTCCCTTAGAAGGCGCTCGCATACATGTGTGTAGCATGTGTAGCATGTTTGCTTGCTGATGCTTATATATTACGGCATTATTTTATTGCAAGCGCATAATTGGTTATCAACAACATCACTTTGTGCACGACAAATAGTTTTCTTTTGTGAATTTCGCGTTTATGCAAGGTATTTTGGAATTTTTTGCGGAATGAATTAAAAATTTCGTTTAAACCAATTGTGGGATGAAGAAGAATTGTTAAGTGAATCTGACGGTAATTTTTCTGGAGATAGTGAAGAGGACGATTGTGATTTTGATCCAAATGGAAGTGACAGCGATGAATCAAGTGAGAGTGATTCATATATTATCGAGCTTTTGTCGACAGAAACTTTGGTGGATTTGGCCGTTCATATCAAAAATGCAATTTTACCGAAGGATAAACGAATTGAATACTCAAAAGAACCATTTCAAACGAATCGTCAATTTTCTTATAGACATGGTTCGAATGTATGTACAAGCAGGTTTGTTAACTGTTTTTACTTGTTGGTGTATGCTTTTGCAAAAGACTATGTAATATAGAGATGTTCCACGTGTAACAAATAATTGTTACAAATTTCCAATATTTTCCCGCTCTAAAAAGGTATTTGTCTAACTCTTACTCATTCTGATTTAGCTTTAAGTTTAATTATTGAATTATTCTCTGCCGTTCCTTTGTAATGCAGTGGCGCAGCTTTATAAGATCTTTGGTTTTGAATTTATCATATCATTTTGTATTTTCTTTCGTGATTTTCATACTTGAACTTGTGTAGGCCCAACTGCGAACGCAGTTCCAAATATAAAGGGTCCGCCAAATAACTTTTTTTTTTTGAAAATGCCAAAAAAAAACTACTGAATATTTTCTCAAATTTCTTTTTTTATTTTTTATTTTTTTTATATTTTATTTGAATACAATCCTTCCGGTTAATAATGGAAAGTAATTTCATTCAAATGGCTGCCTCGGCTGGCCATGCAGCAGCCTACACGATCGGTCCAATTTTTAAGCACATTATCGATTGTGTGCAGCTGTATTTCACCAATGGCTTGACGAATATTGTCCTTTAAAGCGTCAATTGTCTCTGGCTTGTCGGCGTAACACTTATCATTGAGGGCACCCCACAAATAATAGTCCAACGGTGTCAAATCGCAGCTCCGAGGTGGCCAAACGACATCAGCTCTGCGGCTGATAATGCGATCTTCAAAAACAGGGCGCAAAACATCGAGTGTAGCTTCGGCTGTGTGGCACGTAGCGCCGTCCTGTTGAAACCAAATGTTGCCAATATCCTCCTCTTCAATTTTTGTGAACAAAAATTCGTTCAACATGGCCCGATAACGATGGCCATTGACTGTAACGGCCACTCCTTGCTCATTTTCGAAGAAAAATGGCCCAATTATGCCTCTGGACCAAAATCCGCACCAAACAGTTACTCGTTTTGGGTGCATCGGCTTTTCAATGTATGCGTGCGGGTTTTCTGTGCCCCAAATGCGACAATTTTGCTATTTTACATACCCACCAAGATCAAAATGATCTTCAGTAGGTATAATGAGAGGGTTCTGGCTCAGGAGCCTCAGGAGCGGTGTGATTCATAGAAGAACGCGTCGCACATTTTCGTGCGACACCGCGTCGCACATTTTCGTGCGACACCTAGTTTTTTGTAGTTTTGTCATCTGTCCGTCGCCCGCCCAGTGCCCCCCATCCACCGCCCCCATCCCCGTCCCCTTACCCACTCCATCCCCTGCCCCCTGTCCCCTGTCCCCCCGTCCAGAAGCGTGCACCAAAGTTGACGGCAGTTTTGTTTTGACTTATGTCCGTCCCCATCCCCCGTCCCCCCGTCTGTCCGTTTGCGGTTTTTTGATAAGCAGTTGCATAAAATATAAAAATTGATAAGCAGTTGCATAGACTATAAAAATGAAAGCAATTTCAAATACTTGTGCAGTCAGTGCTAGCTACATAATTCAATAAACAATCAAAAATGGACTCATTTAAATGTGAAAAGTGCCAGTTATCCTTTAAGAAAAAGTTTAATTTAAACCGACATGTGAGAGTAAAACATCAAAGTCAACAATCACAACATTTTAAATGTGATATTTGCATGAAGTTTTTTACTCGTAATGATAATTTAGTGAAACATATACGGCAAATGCATAATTCATCTCCTTCAACATCATCAAATAATGTTCCGAATCTTGAGACGATTGTAGCAAATACAATTCCAAATGTCTATTGCAGCGCATGTAAGAAAGACATAATTATAAAGAATTGGTCTTACCACATCAGGACAAACGCTCATAAAAACAATAGTGGAGAAATAGTAAACAAGCATTTAATTAGAATTTCATCTGCATTTAATGAACGTATAGAATCCTTTATGTACAAAAATATCAATGAGGATTTATTGAATCCCGAAGTATTTCTAGATAATGCCAAAAAGATTGTTTCACAAGCTCTTCAAGATATATTGCAGAAACACATCAACATTAAATTCAATTTAGAATTGTTTTGTGAATACGTGAAAATGTGTGATAATGAGATGACAATTGATATAAAATCTCATCAAACAAAAATGGTGATGATTCAACAATCAACAGACTTGAATAACATTTTTGATGAAAAACGAAACAGTTTAATAACAAAAATGTCAGAGTTTCAAGAACGTGACAGCGGTTGGACTCTCATCAGAATTTTACACTTGGAGATTAATATTAATCAATACAAACCAATAAAAGGTTCTCAATATATTCGATTGCCGAAAAATTTATTGGAGAAACATGCTTGTGTAAATATAGACAATTCTGATGAATATTGTTTTAAATGGGCAATGATATCAGCCTTGCATCCTGTCATCTCTAACACAAATAGATGTTCGAGTTATAATGTAGAGGATATTAAATCCTCTATAATACATTTAGAGAATGGTAAAAGTCTCAACTTTGAAGGGCTTATCTTTCCGTTGAAAGTCAAAGATGTTAAAATTTTTGAGGAAAATAATCCGGAAACAAGCATCAATGTCTTTGGATACGATGAAGAGCTTAAGAGTATAGTTGGACCGTACTATTTCACAAGGGAGGAGAAGAGTACTCATATAAATCTACTTTTACTCCAGCAAAGTGATAAATTTCACTATATTTGGATCAAGAACATTTCAAGGTAAATATTATATTCATATAATGTTGAAAGCATTTTTAATAATTTGTTTTTTTTTTTTTTGTATTTTCAGACTTTTGCGGAATCAAGTGACAAAGAAGAAAAATCAAATGTTTTTATGCAATACCTGCTTGCAGTTTTTTGATTTGGAGAACAAATTACAACGACACAAACAGGAATGTAGCAGAATCGTCACTAAAGTCCCAGATGTAGAAAATAGTAAGGTTTCATTTAAAAATTTTAAACACAAGTTAGATATTCCTTTTGTAGTATATGCGGATTTTGAATGTTTTCTAACACCAGAAAACACTCAAAATTCAGGCTCAATAAGAACAGTTCAGAGCCACATTCCATATGCATATAGCTATTATATTAAGTGTAGTTTTAATAATTCCTTAGATAAGTTTAGAATATATACAGGTGAAAATACACCTATTAATTTTATTACAGCTTTAGTTGACGATGCTAAGGAAATTTATAATAATTATTTAAGTAAAATTAAATCAATGAATTTCCTCACACCATTAGAGTTAGATATTCAAAATAAAAGCACTAACTGTCATATTTGTGAAAAACATTTTGAAGATGATAATTATAGAGTACCAGATCATTGCCATTTAACTGGAAAATATCGCGGACCGGCTCATAATGATTGTAATTTAAATTTTAAAATTGCTAAATTCATCCCAATCTTTTTCCACAATCTTTCTTTATATGATTGTCATCTATTCATTAAAGAACTTTCAACGATTCCTGGTAGAATAAATGTTATCCCAATAAATAAGGAAATATATGTTTCAGTTTCAAAACATATACATTTCGATGACGGTGATAGCGTTGAACTAAGGTTCTTAGATTCCTTTAGATTTATGGCTTCTAGTCTATCAAATTTAACCAACAATTTATCGAATAATGATTTTTATATCTTACGCTCTATGTTTACCGATGATGATGAATTCAATCTTTTAAAGCAAAAAGGTATATTTCCTTATGATTATTTTGATGCAATGGAACGTCTGCAAGAGGAATGTTTACCTCCAAGGGAAAAGTTCTTTAATAAATTGATCAATGAAGAATGTAGTGTTGCTGACTATGAACATGCTCAAAAAGTATGGACAACTTTTAATTGTACAACACTACAAGATTACTTAGAACTTTATCTTAAAACAGATGTTTTACTTCTGACTGATGTTTTTGAAAATTTTAGAAAAGTATGTAAGTCCATTTACAATCTTGATCCTTGTCAATATTATACAGCTCCCGGACTATCTTGGGGAGCAATGTTAAAGTACACTAAAATTGAATTAGACCTTCTAACAGACATTGATATGATTAAATTCATTCAAAAAGGAATAAGGGGAGGTATTGTACAATGTTCCAATAGACATGTTAAGGCAAATAATAAATATATGGATGATTTTGATGTTATAAAACCCTCAAATTATCTCATGTATTTAGATGCCAATAATTTGTATGGTTGGGCAATGTCTCAATATTTGCCTGAAGGAAAATTTGAATGGCTTGATGACGTATCAACATTTCAGTTATATGAGCATGCTAATGATTCTGATGAAGGATATATTTTAGAAGTTGATTTAGAGATTCCTTCTACAAAACATGATATATATAATGACTTACCGTTTTGTTCAGAAAATAAAAAAAGTCCGATCGGTAAACATGAAAAACTTATAATCGATTTAAATAGTAAATCAAATTATATCATTCATTATGTAAACTTACAACAATGTTTACAAAATGGAATAAAACTTAAAAAAATTCACAGAATTTTAAAATTTAAACAATCGCCATGGTTAAAGAAATACATATATTGATTTGAATACATTACATAGAACGCAAGCTAAAAATGATTTTGAAAAGAACTTTTTCAAGTTATTAAATAATGCTGTCTATGGTAAAACCATGGAGAATGTAGACAAGAGGAAAGATGTTAAAATTGTTTGTGCGTGGGAAAGTAGAGGAAAAAGATTGGGAGCTAGAAGCTTAATTGCTAAACCAAATTTTCATAGCTCCACAAGGTTTACCGAAAATATGACAGCAATACAACTTAATAGAATACATACATTATATGATAAACCAATTTATATAGGGTTTGTAGTTCTTGAACTATCTAAATGGAAAATGTATGATTTCCATTATGATTACATGCTTCCAAAATTTAGAGAGAACTTAAGTTTATGCTATATGGATACTGACTCTTTCATCTATTCAATTAAGACTGAAGACTTCTATAATGATATTAAACCAGACATTAATTTAAAATTTGACACATCCGACTACAAACCCAACAATCCTTTTGGGATAGAACGACAAAATAAAAAGGTATTAGGGTTCATGAAAGATGAAAATAATGGCAAAATAATGAGGGAATTCATTGGTTTAAGGTCAAAAATGTATTCTATTAGTGTTGAGGGCGATAATGATATCAAAAAAGCTAAAGGGGTAAAAAAATCAGCTTTGATGTCTCTCAGCATTGATGATTATAGAAAATGTTTATTTGATAAGAAAATTTATTATGATAAAATGTTAACTTTTAGATCTAAGATTCACAAGATTTATACACAAGAAATTGAAAAAATTGTATTAAGTTATTTAGATGATAAACGTTATATATTAGAAAATGGTGTTAATACCCTTGCATGGGGACACCATCGATTATTAAATAAAAATGTATTAAGAGGCTGAAAAAGAAATTCCAAAATCAAATAAAAAACAAAACAATTTTATGTTCTTTTTAAAATAATTTTTATTTATTAAATGTAACTAAAGGCTGAAAAAGAAACTGTTTATCGAAAAAATTGTATACATTGCATTATAGAACTACTTATCAAAAAACCTAAGGAAGCTGTTTTATTATTGTTTTGAATGCTCTCAAGCATTGATGCTCATTGTTTTCTCAAGCATTAATAAATAGAAAAACTTTTTATATTTTGTGCAACTGTTTATAAAAATGGAAGCTGTAAATTTCCAATTGGGGCCCCCTAATGATGATCCTAATTGTAAGTAATATTTTTTAATAATGTTTGTAATTTTTTATCACTAAAAATGTTCCTTTCTGTTTCAGTACCACCATTGTTTTACTTACGGCATTTATGGCGCCTAAGCCCAAAACTCTATTTTGAGTTTTGGCTTAAAGACCTTCACAGGTGTTGTTGGGAAGAGGCTATCACAGATCCTGTGACTGCAGCCATAAAAGACTTTAGAAGGGGCTACATTAATTTAGATTATTTATGTAGCTTTATAATAAGTAGGGACCTTGCGGGGTGGGAGATGTATATCCCCCTACTACCTGAAATATTTGATTTAGGGTTAAATTGTCCACCTATTGGTGGGTAAAAATTGTAATAAAAAAATTTTTATGTATAAAATTAAGATAAATCTTTTATTGTATTATAAAGTGAATATACTATATAATATTATGTTTTTGAAATAAAAATTTTAAACACAACTGACCACAAATAACTGTGTTGTATTTTTGTTTTTGTTCATAGTTGTAATATATTGGTGTCTTTAAGTAATTTATGAGTTCTAATGGGGGTTGCAAGTTTCCAAAACTATCAAAATATTCCTTATAGTTTTTATTTTTATAGTAAGCTACCCAATGAGTACCGGGACCGTTAACATCATCCAAGTTAAGTATACCACATTCTTGAGCATGGGGTTTTGTTGGTAAAGAATCTCTCATAAAAATTCCTCTAAAATATTTAAGACATTTACAATATTTTATTAAATCAACATCGGTTAATGGTCTTTTGGGTAGCTTTTTCAAAAATTTTTTGGATGAGGACGTAAAAACAAACCATAACCTTGTTTATATGGTTTGAGATATAGACCTTTACCCATAGCTATCGACTCCATATATCTATTGTGGCGATTAGCTTCAGATAATTGTTCCCTCCCATTTTTTATATCATTTAAGACTTTTACAACAGCTGATCCTCCAGAAGCTATACCACCAAGAGCACCCAGTGCTGTTAAAATTGGTATTAATGGTAAGACTCCACCAATTTTTGGAACTGGGATTACTCGTGGTATGTTTACTTGTGATTTTTTCTGTTTAAAACTTGATTGTACAGCTTTATGGGCTATTCTATATGCATCATTGAATGAATTTGGTTTCTTCTTTATTAACATTTTGACACCCTTTTTAACAGCTAACGAAAAGAGTTTCTTTCCATTCACTTTAGGTTTTTTATACTTTTTGCGCTTATTTTGCCTTCTTTTCGGTTTACGTTTTTCCTTGTTTCTCTTCATACCCATTCCAAATTTAATTTTTGCTTTCATTGCATTTGTTACGAACCAAGCGTTGGCACGTTCTTTCAAATCACTATCTTTGGATGTAACTCTTTGCCAAGCTTTTTCAGATAAAATTTTATCAGCCTGATGCCGTGTGTTTATATCTTTCGATTGTGAATATGCAATATCGTGCTCTCTACAAGCTGCATCCAATGGATTAATACCTTTATCACCTCTTTCTAAACGTTTTTGAAGTTTTGTTCCTGGTCCACAAAATTGATATCCTGGTAAATGAAGTTCAACTGGTAATGAATTTATTAAGTTGTTTATGAAGCCATATCCTCTTTTCAACTGTTTCTGATGTGCACTATCCTTATATATTATACCCATTTTCAAAATAAAATTAACATTTTGGTTGTGAGTTTAAAAGGAGAATGATGATTTTAATATATAAATGATTGATTTATATACCAATTAATATAGTATTCAAAATGAGATTAATTAAACAACGTATTCAGCTTAACGTTAAAAATGTTGACTTTTTAAGTAATGATAAAAAAAACAAAATTGTTCACAGTCCTCTTTTACCTAATTCAATACGTGCTTTATTGGTTGGACCATCAAATTGCGGTAAAACTAACGTTATGATTAGTCTAATTGTAAATCCGAATGGTTTAAAGTTTAAAAACATATACATATATTCAAAATCTTTATATCAACCAAAATATGAATATTTGAAGAAACTGATTGCGCCGATAAAAGGAATAAATCTCTACACTTTCTCAGAAAACGAAGATGTTATTAGTCCAGATAAAGCTAAATCAAATTCAATTTTCATTTTTGATGATGTTATTTGCGACAAACAAAGCACTATACGAGAGTATTTTTGTATGGGTCGGCATAAGCAAATTGATTGTTTTTATTTGTGTCAAACCTATACAAAAATTCCTAAGCATTTAATACGTGATAATACAAACATGATTATTATATTCAAGCAAGATGAAATGAATTTAAAGCATATTTTTAATGATCATGTTATTGGAGACATGGATTTCAAAATGTTTATAAGGATTTGTAATGAATGTTGGAAAGAAAAGTATGGTTTTGTTGTGATAAATAAAGATGATACTATAAACAAGGGTCGATATCGAAAAGGTTTTGACAATTTCATACATATATAAAAATCAGATCACCACCTGTTACACCTCAGATCAGTATCAGATATATACCAGATCGGTATCAGATATACACCAGATCTGATTTTAGATAGCAAACAGAAACAATAATCATGAAAAATACAAACCTCAATGTTTTAACAAACCTTGCCAACACTCGGAAAATCTTAAAGGAAAAACTAAAGGAAATAAAATTAGGTGAAAAAGATCGAGTTGAGTTGCTTGAAAATACATTTCAACCCATTTCAAAGCCATTGAATGAAATTATTGGAAAGCTTAACAAAGATGAACACAATGAATATAACAAAGACAAAAAACACACTAACGATCTTGCTAAAATCAAAAAAGAAAATAATGATGAAATGTTTTGGGATGCTATTGATGATGACCTATCACAAAAATCCACTCAAAATATACACTTAAATGTTGATCCACAATATCTATCAACACTTGACCCAGCAATGAATGATAAAACAATTTTAAAAAAGCGCAGTTCATTGAACAAAAATAAACTAAAACATAACAAACCATATCAACATATAAAGAAGATAAAACCCAACATTGAAAATGAATTAACAAAGTCATTAAAATATTATCAACGTTTAAATACCAAACAGCCTGACATTCAAACAGTAGAATTTGATAAAGATTTAAACAATGAGAATTATGTTGATGAAGAAAACAAAGACGATGTTACTTATAATGTGAAGTCAGAATCTGACTTTGATAATGATGCTGAATACAAAAACACAATAAATTATAGTACAGAATCTGAATCTGACTTTGAAAATGAAGCAAAACAAAGAGTTAAAAAACAAATTATTATAAAACGCAAAAACAAAGGGTTGCAACAAAATTTTAAACAGCGATTAAGAGATCTCCGCAATAAGAATAAACGTTCGTTGCGGCAAGAGAAATATGCTAATGAAATCTCAAGTAATAAAGTCAAAATTCATAACATTGATAACGATTTAGTACCTGTTAGGTATGAAAAAGCAAAAAATATTGATAACACGAATAAAAAAGAAAAAACAGATAAGAAATTAAAAATAAGAAAAAAGTTAAAATTTAAAAAACAATTAAAAACTAACTTTAAAAAAATTTATCATCCTGTTATATCAAATGAAATTCTCAACTCAAAAAATAATAACACTAGTAATAATGAGGATATTAACAATTTGATAGAAAATGAAGTGCAAAAAGAAAACAGAGTAAAAGAAGACATTGAAAATGATCGAGAACTATGGACAAAATATAAACATTTTAAGCGTAAGGCTAAGGATCAATTAAACACAGATTACAAACACCTTAAACAATCACATAATACCCGAAAACAAAAAAATTCTCTACAACAAAACATACAAATACTTAAGGATAGTAAAAAATTGGATAAAGTATATGGATTCAATATAGATTCATTGGGAAGATGGAGATATGGAAAAGAACTTTTAAAAATCCCTAATGAAAATAAAATTTCTGTTGGAAAATATAAATGGCAGATGACACCTGGTCTATTTGAATTAGTTTTTCACACAAATCCCATTCATTTCACTAAACGGGATTTACAAAATTATAAAGATATTCTTTTATCTACAAATGCTCACAAGCGTAATTATAACTCAACTGATCAAATTAAAGGTACTAAATCTTATAAATATCAACGTATAATAAGAAAGATATTTAATTTACCAAACGCACTTATACGTGGACAAGGTCTTAAAGTCTTAAAATCTATTGACAAAAAATCGAATTATGTGTATTGGGATGATCCCAATGAATTAGTTGAAAGATTACGATTACTTATATCATCATCAACTGCTGGACATAATAACCATAACAACGAAATAATATCCATCATTGAAGAGTTGAAAGAAGCTAATATAATTATATAGCTAAAAAATGTATTCAAATATTGATAAATTTGGTCATTCTTCATCGAGAGATAACAATAGTAAAGCAAATATCAAAGCCAATATCAAAGCAATTTTACAAAATACAATCGGTTGGAGTTTAGATGGAAATAAAAACCTAAATTTACAGATGAAAAGAGTTATCAACTTAGGTTTACCAAATGATGATAATGATGCCATTTCACGTATATTTTTCTTTGAGAATCTAAATAAGATAACAAGCATCTATGAAAAGAAAATTATAGATATAAACACTACCATGGAGAATCTTAACAATATAACAAATAGATTAGAAAATAAAATAAGAGATTTAAACATTGCACTGAAGGATGACATAAGAAATGATGTAGATTTAATTGAGGCGGCAATTGATAATAGAATAAAATCTGTATATAAGGAAAACTTTGAAGAACTTAATGATTATTTAAAGACTATTGAAGACTTCTTATTTAAATATGTAGTCGGAAAAAATCAGCCTGATGCAGATGAGGTTAAAAAATTAAAAATAAAATATCCAAAAATAAAAGGTTTACAATAACGAGATACATAACATACTATATATGATAATGAATAATAAACGAGATATAGTTGAAGAACTGCATAAACAAGCACGGAAAAATTTTAAAAGAAGACATGTAATTATAAAAGGAATTGATGATTTATGGCAAGCAGATTTAGTGGAAATGATTCCATATAGTGATGTTAATAGGAATTATCGTTATCTTCTAACTGTTATTGACACATTTTCAAAGAAGGCATGGGCGGAGTCTATTAAAAATAAAACTGGAGAAAACGTTACAACCGCAATGAAAAATATTTTCAACAGAAGTAACCGTATACCAAAAAATCTCCAAACGGATGATGGAAAAGAATTTTACAATGCACATTTTAAGAGATTAATGGCATTGAAAGGTATCAATCATTATTCAACATTTTCAACTTTAAAAGCATCGATAGTGGAACGCTTCAATAGAACTTTAAAGGGAATGATGTGGAAGGAGTTTAGCTTTAATGGGACATACAAATGGATTGATAACTATAAAAATCTAGTTAACCAATATAATAATACATTTCATAGAACTATTAAGATGACGCCCAATGAAGTAAATTCTTCAAATGAAAAATTTATACTGAAAACTGTTTATAATAATCCTAAAATTTTTCATAAACCAAAATTTAAGTTAAATGATAATGTTAGAATAAGTAAATATAAACATACATTTGAAAAAGGTTATACACCAAATTGGACAACTGAAATATTTAAAATCAAAACTATTCAAAATACAAACCCTACTACATACATACTTGAAGATTATCAAGGAAATGAAATCAAAGGAGGTTTCTATGAATATGAATTAATAAAAACCAAATTTCCACAAACATATTTAGTTGAAAAAATTTTAAGAAAACGTAATAATAGAGCTTTTGTTAAATGGTTAGGTTTCTCTTCAGATCATAATTCTTGGATTGATGCAAATGATTTAATATAAATGTAATAATGTATAAGAAAAATATTTTAGTTAACTACTTAATGATTGTTCAACAACATGTCGTTTACTTTAACAATAAATGGAAATTCATCACAACTTGTTGCAAATTATTTTCCACCTATAGAACTTAAGCAAGATTATGTTTGTGGTTTGATTAGCTTCGACTCTTATCATTCTATTCCAAATGTGGATGAAGAAAACAATTTGTTTCATATTGGTGACAAGACTATTGTGATACCAATAGGAACGTATGAATTCACAGATTTATCTGAGAAAATTGTTGATGAATATGAATCATATAACTCTGGATTATTAGATATAAAAGCAAACTATAACACATTGCAAACAGAAATTTATAGTTCCAAGGATCCAATTTTCTTCAATAGAAGTTGTTCAATTGGATCATTACTAGGATTCAGTAACAGAATATTGAAACCTGATGTTAAAAATTATTCTGATAATCCGGTAGATATTTCTAAAATAAATACAATATCAATTGAGTGTAATATTATCAATGGATCATATATAAATGGAATAAATGTGCATACAATTCATCAGTTCTCCCTTCGAGTTAGTCCAGGATACAAAATTACAGAAATACCAGTTAATGTTATATATTTACCAGTTAACACAAAACAAATCAGCACTCTTGTTCTTAAAGTTGTAGATCAAGGTGGTAACCTAATTAATTTTCGCGGTGAAAAAATATCAATAAGATTACATTTAAAGCCTATATAAAGAATGATAGTTTTTAATAAAAAGCAATTACATAACAACCACTTCACTAGTCCACTAACAACAACAACAACAACAACAAAAACAACAAAAGAAGAATCAAATCTAAATAAAAAACCAATTATTAAAAGGTCAAGACATAGAATTTATTTAACTAAATCGAATAAAGAATTTTTAGAAAGCATTGGATTACAATTAAAAAACCAATATGAGTGACGTAATAAATGTTCTATACAAACCATTTTTCGACGAGAGTATAGTGAAAAAAGAATATCACAGCTATACATCATATTTACAATCATTTAAAAATGATGATGAAATACGTATACCAATACAAAACCAGGACTTGTATGTATTACCAAGTGAGAGTCTTTTGTATATTGAGGGATTTGTATCCAACAGCGATAATTCTATATCAAAAACTGTTAAACTCTTGAACAACTGTATAGCATATTTATTTGATGAAATTCGATATGAGATGAATGGGGTAGAAATTGATCGTACAAGACAATTGGGAATTGCATCAGATATGAAAAATTATGTATCACTTAATAAATTCGAAAGTATAAATCTTCAAAACGCTGGATGGTGTCCATTTGAAAAAGATAATGTTGTACTTAAAACGGGACATTTTAATTTTTGTGTTCCTTTAAAGACCTTACTTGGATTTGCTGAAGATTTTGATAAATTAATTTTAAATTGTAAACATGAACTGATTTTGATGCGAACTAAAGATGACAAAAACGTTATGAGTTCAACTACTACCACTGATAATCTTGTATTAAAGCTCTTGAATATCACATGGAAAGTACCACATATTCAACTTTCAGATGATTACCGATTGAAAATGTTAAAAACAATAAATAGTAAACTACCACTTAATATATCGTTTAGAAGTTGGGATGTTTATCATAATCCTTCTCTTGTAGAAAGTACAAATATTTTATGGAATGTGAAACTGGCAGGTGAAAATGAAAGACCTCGATTTATACTTTTAGGATTTAAAAACAACAATAAGTTCATACATTGTAACTTATCGGATGTAAAAGTTCATCTTAACTCTGATATATATCCCTATGACGATCTCAACATTAGATTTGATCATAATCGTTTCGCTTTACTCTATGATATGTATCAAAAATTTCAACAAGGATACTATGGACGTTCTCCACAACCACTTTTATCACCAGAAAATTTTGTCAACATTGCACCAATAATTGTTTTAGATGTCTCTCATCAAAATGAGAGTGTAAAAGGAGGTCCAATAGATATTAGAATTGAATTAAAATTTCGGGCGAATGTTCCTCCAAGTACATCAGCTTATTGTATGCTTATTCACGATAAAATGTATGAATATATACCACTCACAAATGCTATTAAAAAAATAATTTAATAAAAAATACATACATGTGGTCTATATATAAGTGATCTGAAGACTATTTCCATTTATTTAACACAATGTCTGCAACTGTTGATGTTCAAGGTTTTAAAATCTACGATAATCGTTTTGTTTTTAAGGAGATAGCAGTTGTATTAAGTGAAGATGAATTCCACTGTTTCCACATAAAAGCTCCATTCGAATTCAAGGATTTATGTGAAGATGATCAACGTCAATCCAATTGGTTAAAATTAAATCATCATAATCTATTATGGGACTATGGAAGCGACTCATTTAAAAACACCCAAAGATATTTAAAACCTCTATTGAAAAATAAAAAAGTATACGTAAAGGGGACAGAGAAACAAAAGTGGATTGAAGAATTTTTAAAACAGCATGTTTTCAATATCGAAGATATTCCACAATGTGATGAAATTAACTTATCAATGTTGTATAATATGTATCCAAGAACATGTCAATGTCAATACCACTTCAACAACAACAACAACAAAACAAGGAAACAACGTCAAATACGATGTGCTTTAAAATCAGCATTACTTTTAAATGAATACATGTTATATAATAATCTGTATGATAAATAAATAAAAACTTGATATATAAAACAAACCAGATTAGATATTATCATCATTTTATACTGAAATTTAGGAACGTGTATATCTCTAAGAACAAAACATAAAATGAAATTTATTATATTTTTAACATTAATATTCTTTTTAAGAAATGTGTACAGTGTACCATTTTGGAAATTGGAAAACACTTCCATCCCTATTATAAATGAAAACTCTAAAAGTATTGAATTTAATTTAACTCTACCTGATAATAATGTCTTGAAAATTAATATATCATTATTGTTGTTGAAAGAAACGGAACCAATATATTTTAATGAACTATCAAGTACTGAGATAGAAAGAGAATTGTCTACAACAACAACACCAACAACAACAACAACAACAACAACAACAACTGTTAAATTTGAGAGTACAACTCAAGGAATATCCTCTAGACTTTTTAGTGTGGATGAAGCCATAGAAGCCTTTCGTAAGGATTTAATTACTAAAGAAAATGAAATTGGTGGAATTATTGATTCTAAGGCAGTATTTTATCGACATTTTAACCTTGAATATGAAAATGTAGATATTCCAATTCGTTGTACTTATGATAGTAGATTTGAAGAGAGAAGATTGAGCATTAAATGCCTTGAATATCGGGAAACAGAAACTGAAATGATTCTAAGCAATGGTGAAATTGAAAGAATTCGAATTCAAGATCCAAATTATGAACCATTAAATGTAGGAATCATTGATGTAAAAGACTATATACAGACTTTAAACATGATTATTACTTAAATAGTTGTGGTTAGGGAAAGATTCAACATAGAAACATGAGCTCAAGAAAATTTTTATTCATTATATTTATTGCTTACGTAATATTACAAATACGTCACATTACATGCTATCAAATTGGAAATTATTTACATGAACGACGTGAAAATACTACAACTTTTTACAATATTGAATATGGAAAACAAGTTAGTTTTGTCATACAGATCCCGAATACTTCTTTTCAGATAAAAGTAAACATAACCCTTCAATTGGAAAATGTTAAATATGATAATATTAATACGATCACTCCATCACCGACCACAACATTGAGAGATCCATACAGAGTACCTACTTATGATGATGATTCAGACTATCAAAAGAATGTAGATCGTTATCATAGAAATACTCCAACTCCTACTAGGAAATTTTCTGTTGAAGATGCAATTGAGGCTTTCAGGAGAAATCTTATAGAGAAAGAAATGCAAATTGGTGGCATTTATGAGAGTTCAGGAGTTTTTCATCGTCACTTTAATTTGAAATATGAAACATTTGAAATACGTATTAAATGTTCCTACTATAGCAAATATGAATTACTCACACTTAATATATATTGCTTTGAATATAATGATGAAATAAATCAAAATGATAATGAAACTAGACAAGAATTATATCAACGTTCAAATTATGCTATAAAACCAACAATCATTGATGTTAACGCTTATTATCAAACTCTTCATATGAATATACAGTAGTTTTAAAATAAAAATGTCTATTATCAAGGATATCTATAGTTTTTTAAAAAAATTTTCACATATCATACCGGAGGATGAAAAGGATAGGCTTATTAACATTCAAACGAAAATAGAATATAAAAACAATTTGAAAAAAATAAATTCGCGATTTGGCGAACATTTTGAAGACTGCCCGTGGTCAGATAATAATTGTAGATCTGGACCAGACACTTGTGGATGTTCATCATTCAACCGTATGGAAGATGAGGCGAATAAAATTATTCAACTTTACACAAATATATATAATTTAAATCGTTGTAAAAATTGTAGTTTCAATAAAAATATTTAGATAATACTCTAGTTAATAAAATGAAAAACAAAAATTTTCAGTTTAAAACATTGTAACTTTATTAAATATCTATTAATAAAATATTTTTCATTACATAATTTTTGTACATTTTTACTTTCGCATTACACACTTCTAGATAATATACACATTTTGGAATAAATGAGACTTCTCTTCTTAATGCTAAGTTTTCAATTCCTATCAATTCTTGAGCTGGTACTTCACACTTAAATATATATAAATTATTCGCAGTCACCCGCTTCACTAGCACTAGTTTTATTGTTATCGAGTAGTTCTCATCAATTCTCAACTCTTCCTTGATGTAATACTCCATCATTTTTTTAAAGATTTTCATTATTGAGTGAATATCTCGGTCGTTCCTCCACACATCGCTCCAAAATTGATGATCACTCGTGTTAACAGTTTCAAAAGTCGACTGGGGTATTACTAAACAATCGTCAATTTGTGGTTCAGTCATCGAATCCACTAAATCGCGAACAGCACTACTAGCCATTGCTACTTCGTCGCGTATAAAAGACATTTTTAATTTTCCATAATGTTGACAGCTGTATTTATATTCGATTTCATCGTTGTAAAAAATTTTTTTCTTCTTCATAAACAAAGAAATATGTAGATAAATACAAAACCAAACGCAAATTGAAAGGTTATTTACTTATAAATAGTTTCAACACTTTGAAAAATTTATTAGTTTCAATTAAAAATTCAACTAACGTTAAACAAAAAAGTATGAATAAGGATGTATTTTGGGGTGCTGACAAGGACATCGATTTTTTGAGTGATCTTCAGACATATTATGAAAACTTGGATAAAGTGTTGGAGGAAACTCATAATGATGATGTTAATAAGAATGAAGAAGATCAACAACCACAACAAAACCATGACGAGAGTGAATTTTTGAAATGTCATGAAGACTTCAACGAAGTGTTTGAAAAAACTCATAATGAAAGCAAGGAACCAGCATTAAAAAAACGAAGAAAATCAGCAAATCCTAATAAAAACCTAAAAAAACAACAACACCAACATGCTAGTTGCAATAATTCTATTAAACATGAAGATATAAATGTTATGAATTTATTCAAAAGTACCAAATTTATGATAACTTCACAAAGTTATAAGGAAAAACCAACTTTTGAAATAAATTTTAAAAATAATGTAGAAGTATCAAAATTGAAAAACATAATTCAACAATGGTGTAATGATGAAGTGTTGAATGCTGAAACTGATGACTTGATGCATGGTGTTCCCTCTAAAATGGATATTGGAAGCGATATTGAATGGTTTTTTGAAGATAAATTCCTAAAGCAACTAATGGGAATTATCTATAAATATGAAAAAGTTAGCACAATAAGGAACATTAAGTGTAGCAACAAATCAATGTTTGGATTTGTTAGATTTATAAGTAATCAATTTCACATTTATAAATGTACAAATATTGTACAATTAAAATAAAAACAACTGTTTGCTTTATTTATGATTTTTTTATTTAAAGGGTAAAAGGCTGACACATAAATACTTTTTTAATTTTATTTATTCTTACAAGAAAATTTGAATTCAAAATACATTGGATTTTTCGAATTTATAAGCATTCTCTCAATAGAGAAATCTCCTGAGTTTAAGCTCTCCAGAGTTTCATCACTCATTTCATTGTAAAAAACAGGTAGAAACATAACATTTTTCTCCAATTCCAACATGATCTTCCATCCAAATTTAGTATTTGTCCTCTTCGCTTTCAATATAATTAATTTAGTGTTGAATGGAATATTACTCAACGGAATGATGCTCTTCCTTTTGTTTGTAAGCTCATTCAAAGCTTTCAATGTATTTTTCCTGTTCTCCATTTTGAAAGTTTAATTTATTATTATTATTAATTATTAGAACCAACGATCAACAACGACCAACAACTATGAAAGAAACTGTAAAACGCTTGAACTTTTATACAGAATTTTTATATTACGACTCTGAGAAAACATTTATATCTGGACCTTATCATAGGTTTGTTTTTTTTTTTTTTTTTTTTTTTTTTTTTTTTTTTTTTAATAAAGAATAATTAAAAAACAAAACAGATTAGTTTATAGTATACCTCTCACTTGAAATAAACAACTATGGTTTCATCGTGCGAACTAGAAAAATTCTTAATTACATATGAAAAATTAATCGACCCCGATCATGTTAAATTTTTTCAGGATATGATAACTGAAACGAGATCATCTCTTCGTTTTTCATATTCAATACATGGTTTACATAGGGAAGACTGTTGTTTTGCTGAAAATTCAGATAAGGAAACGTATGATATTTGTAATTGTATAATTTTGTGGTCACGATATCAAAGTATAAGAAAACTCTACAATTTATATGCAGTTATGTTCAAAGAACCACGATGGACTTCCTATTAATGATGAGATATTAACATTTATATATATATATTCTAAATGTATAATAAAATTTATTTTAAAAAATATTTCACAACTGTTTCTTTCTGTGTAATAAAATGTATTTTAAAAAATATTGCACAACTGTGTTTTTCATTTTCTCAACCATTGATAAAAAAGAAACTTTTTATGCAGCTTCTTATCGAAATAGTTTTATACATTGTATTATGCAGCTGCTTATCAAAAAACCTAAGGAAGCAATTTTTTATTTTTTTTTCCGAAGCAAAAACTTTTTATATTTTATGCAACTGCTTATCGAAAAAGTCTTAAACATTGTATTGTGCAACTGTTTATCAAAAAACCTAAGGAAGCAATTTTTTATTTTCCAAAGCATTGAAAAAAATTTTTTAATGTATTTTAAAAATTATTGCACAACTGTGTTTTTCATTTTCTCAACCATTGATAAAAAAGAAACTTTTTATGCAACTTCTTATCGAAAAAGTTTTAAACATTGTATTATGCAACTGTTTATCAAAAAACCTAAGGAAGCAATTTTTTTATATTTTATCGAAAAAATTTTATACATTGTATTATGCAACTGCTTATCAAAAAACCAAAGCCAAAGCATTGAAAAACAAAACATTTTTATATTTTATGCAACTGCTTATCAAAAAACCGCAAACGGACAGACGGGGGGACGGGGGATGGGGACGGACATAAGTCAAAACAAAACTGCCGTCAACTTTGGTGCACGCTTCTGGACGGGGGGACAGGGGACAGGGGGCAGGGGATGGAGTGGGTAAGGGGACGGGGATGGGGGCGGTGGATGGGGGGCACTGGGCGGGCGACGGACAGATGACAAAACTACAAAAAACTAGGTGTCGCACGAAAATGTGCGACGCGTTCTTCTATGAATCACACCGCTCCTGAGGCTCCTGAGCCAGAACCCTCTCATTATACCTACTATCTTCATCTGAAAAGATGATTTTTTTGGCAAAATCGGCATCTTCTGTAAGTCGATCGCAGGCAATATTTCCATATTCGTTCAGCGGAAGGATAAAACTAATTATCTGTCAAATCAGACATGTGACAAGTGTTACCATTCACGAAATAAGCACTAGTTGAAAAAAAAACGTTAGATGGGGGACCCTTTAGAATACCCTTTGTCAGCATTTTTGATGTTCCTGAAACCGCTTGAAAAGCATACACTAGCGAATACTAATCTATACGGTGTAATCAAATATGGTAACAACTGGGACCTTTTTGACATTTCGATAAAAGTATGTTGTGTAATTGATGATTATAAATATTCTTTCATTTGCTTATATAGGTTTCATGACAATTCGAATATTGACACGTTTTTGAGTGATTTGGACATACTCTTGTTAAATGACAGATCTGATAATACAATTTTTCTGGGGGACATAAACTTAAATTTATTAGAAAATTCATTCATTATTGATAAATATTTACTCCAACTCTCGGCGTATAGATTAGAATCATGTATTAATGAACCAACTAGAATTTCAGATATCTCTTCTACATGTATTGATCATGTTTTTGTTAAGTTAAAGCGTTCTGTAAATATATCACTGTGTAGTTCTGTGGCCAATTTGGATATATCTGATCACTGTATGACGTGCCTGTATTTTGGAAATGTTAAAAGACCTACTAACACTAAATCACAGCTTGATGAATTTTATAATAAAACTAACTTTTCATTATTAAATGAAAAGCTTAAATTTGAATCGTGAAATAATGTATATGTTGAACCTGATCCTTCTAAAGCGTACAGCAAGTTTTTAGATACTCTAAATCATCATGTTACTGTGTGTTCTGTAAAAGTTTGTAATCGTGCTTTGTTGAAAAGACTTAAACCTTGGATGTCGGTAGAGTTATTGAAAAAAATACGATATAAAAATAAACTTTTTAAAAAATTTTCTAAGTACCCAAACAATTTTTATGCTAAAGCAAGTTACAAAAAACTTTGCAAAGAAATTTCTGGCCAAGTAGCTAAGAGTAAAACGGATTACTACGCAAATGAGTTCAATAAAATCAGTGGAAATTCTTAGAAAGAATGGCAACTTGTTAATAATATATTAAGTAATTCTAATAGCAATGAACAAAGAGTAAGGTCTTTTGATGAAGGAATGAGTTCCTCTGAGTCTGTGAGTCTGTCTGTGTGTTGCTGATGCTGGTGCTAACGACGATTCTTGTAAATGTTTAGATAAGGAACCTTCTCATCCAAACAGTGCATTTTTTGCACCTATCTCCTCTTTTGAACTATATAAAATAATTATGGCTCTTAAAAACACTAATTCATGTCCTGATGATGTTTTTTCTAATACATTCATCAAAAAGATTGTTTTCAATATTGTCGATGTTCTATCCAACATCGAAATGCAATGTAACACGAAGGACACTTCGTGTGCTCTTTGGATTACTTTTCTAGCTGGTGTTATGGTTCAAATGGCGAATGCGTAACACAGCTATGGGACAAAAACAACGGCCGTTACATTTTTACCAAACCATTGAGTCTCAAAATGTTCAAGAAGATCAGTGGGTGTATTCGATTCGGTTTGTGTGTGACAAATAGGTAGCACACTTTAAAACAATATACACAGTTGGAAAACATGTCACTGTGGATGAACAGCTTATCCCATTTCGAGGTCGAGTCAGCTTTCGTCAGTACATTCCGTTTAAGCCAGCAAAATACGGAATCAAAATGTAGGTGCTATGCGATTCCGAATCGTATTACGATCACACTGCTCAAGTGTACGTGGGGCGTGATAGAAATGCTGCGCCTGAGAGAAACCAAGGCGAACCAGTTGTGCTCGAGTTGTTTAAAGGTCTTTCAGATGGAAATGTCAATTGTGGCAATTTTTTCAGAGCATATCAAGGAGTTACACAGGCAACGAATGCCTATTATTAGCACAATAATCGAATGAAAATACCTCCAGTTTTGACAAATATTTGAAAAAAATCTATTTATTTTACCGAAAATGTCTATGAGCACAATTTGCAAATGGTAATGGTTTCTTACGTGCTCAGGAAAAACCGCATCGTTACATTGCTTAGCACTTTTCATAGCAGTCTACAATTTGAGAAAGATGAGAAAGATAACTGTTCTTGGTTGAACTTGGAGAAGCTCTGGTGCAAGCATACATCGCACAGCGCCAACGTAGTCCAAGAGTGAGCTTTGCAGCACCTTCAACAGCGACATCGACCTAAATTAATGCCCTGAGTTTTCCGATCCGGCATATATCACCAACACGGAAGCGTGAACATTTGCACTACCAAAAACAATCCTAATGTGCTCGCAACAAAGTGTGGCACATGTAATAAATTCATCTGCAGACATCACAAATAAAATACTTGCTCGAATTGTGTCAAATACCTTAAAATGGTCTAACATTTTCAAAATCGACAAAACTTTTTACTAACTCTTTTTTTAACATTTTCCCAATTTCGACCTTGAATATCGAATGTCCACAATTTTTTTTTTACATCTTACCGATTTGTTTAATAAAATGAATAAGTAGAATTTTGATGTTATTCCTAAATTTTGGATTTTAGCTTATTCAGTGTGTCTGTGAGCGCATACATAAGGAGCCTATTAAGGTTATGGATCTGAGGGACGATGAGGGTTAATGTAAAAAATCATTTTTATAACTAAGTTTTATTATTGTGTTTTATTTAAAAAAATAACATTTTCCTACCTTAAGAAAGCTTATATTTACCATATAAAATTAAGCAATTGAAATAACTTTTTTTGCCAAATATTTTTGCTTCTTGTAGTTTGAAAATTTGATTTTATTATTCCGTGAGATTCTTGAGGTTATCTTTTTTATATCGAAAGTTATGAATTTTTTTAGCCAGGCTTGTAAAAAAACGAAATAAGAAAATTTTTTAATTTTTATATTGTCTTACAATAAATTTTTATTAACATATCCCTCTTTGGATATCAAGAGCAATGCTGAAAGTATGTATCTAAATTTTTTCAGATTTTTTGAACCCAATTTTTATCTTTAAGAACCGGGGTGGACACGAAAGACCCCATGTGTCAAACAGAGTAACTTAAAAAAACATGTGTTACGCGAAAGGTTAAGGCCGGCAATACCATATGAGTAGAGTTTTAAAATTTTTAAAAAAATACATATATGTTTACAAAAAAAATGTTTTCAAAAACAAAGATTGCGCTGACTACTGCGATTGCTGTAAAAGACCTTTTTTCGTACTGCTGGCATTCTCCTGGCTCGTAGGTAGACCAAAAAAAAGAAATATTTTACATATTGAAAATATCTCCAGGGTGAAGGAGACAGAGTTTTAAATAAGTATTTTTGATAAATTTATTCGTACTTTCAATTGAATTGATATTTTTTTTGTTTTAAATTTTTAATAAAGCGATATTCAAAGGCTATTTTAAAAATCAGTTTTATTCACCCTGGTCAAAATGTTATTAAAAAAATATACTTCTAAATATCGTAAGAATCGGTCAAGTAGTTTTTGAAAAATTTAGTTTTGAGAAAAAAAGACTTCAAACTTAATTGAATAACTAAATGAAGTTACAATCAAATAATTGTTTGACATTCTTTGGAATGTTCCCCTTCTCAGGGATACCGGTTTGAGCATATAAAATAAATACTTACTTACTAAGGTGGCGCTTACAACCGTAAGACGGTTTTCGTCTGGTGTAAGAAATTGCGCCAGATATCTCTGTTTTGCGCTTGCTGGCGCCAGTTGGAAGCTTCAAGTTTCGTCAGGTTGTCCTCTACTTGGTCCTTCCAACGGAGATGCGGTCGTCCTTTTCTGCGTTGACCACCGCTGTGTACCGAATCAAATATTTTCTTCGCTGTAGCGTCGACTTCCATCCGCTCAACATGACCTAGCCAGCGAAGCCCCTCGATTTTTGTTCGCCTTGCTATGTCGATGTCGGCGTATAGCTCATACAGCTTTTCGGTACAGCTTCGTATTCGGTACTCGCTATTGACGCAGATTGGTCCGTAGATTTTACGAAGAATTTTTTTCTCGAATGCTCCCAAAGTCTTGTGATCAAAGCCGCTCAACGTCCAATTTTGTGCTGCATATACCAGGACGGGCATGATTTATAGAGTGTGACGTTTGCTCGTCGAAAGAGGACTCTGTTTCTAAATTGCCGACTGAGCCCAAAGTAACACCTGTTGGCAAACGTTATCCTTCGTTTTATCTGATATCGTTGGTGGAGTTAATGCTTGATCCCAGATAGACGAATTCCTTCCCAACCTCGAAGGAGGCGTTGTCAACAGTGACTTGGCTGCCAATACGCTGGGAATGTTTGTTTGTGACACCAGATATTTTGTCTTATTTGCGTTCACTGCAAGACTCATGCGACTCGCCTCTTCTTCTAATTTGGAGAATGCTGCACTGACTTCGTCCCTCGCGTGTGTTATGGCCTATGATATCAATATCATCAGCATACGCTAAGTAGCAGCACAACTCTCTTATAGAATATTGTGCAGCTTTGTCTCATTTAAGCAGCTCGAATGATCTTCTCCATAATTAGGTTAAAAAATCGCAAGATAAAGAATCACCTTGTCTGAAACCTCTTTTGGTAACAAATGGGGTGGGGGAGATGTCCTTCCCAATTTTAGTTGCGCTGATGGTGTTGCTCAGTGTCATCCTGTATTTTAAAATAACAAACTGCACGTTTTTATACTACCAACTGCGGTGAGCTGTTGTTGCTGAATAGGAATCACTTTTTATTACATTGGTTTTATAACACCACCGCCCACCCTCCCTCCATCATCTTATTCACTGTGTTGTTGTAAAAGTAGCAACAGGATTTTCACTTCAAAAATGTTAAAAAACGTGTATTCTGTTTCCAGACAAGGTGCAAAACTTAATTTGCATTCCATCAAACGTACGCGGTAGGAATCGATACGAGTACATACGATATGAGAGTTCTAGCGCACGGTGGAGCCTATGACGCCACTCAGGCCCAGCGCCATCTAGTGATGTTGGAGTGCGTTTCTGCTAAAAACTTCAGTAAGTTTAGTGTGTGTCTGTGATAAAAACTACAAAAATCGGTCAGTTTAGTATGTGTGTTTCTAAAACTGTAAAAATTTGTAAGTTTAGTTTGTGGCTTTGCTAATAGCGTTGATCATGATTTCTATTTCAAGAAAATGAAATACACTACATTATTGGTAGTAGTCAAGCTGGCTCTTATCAGTGTTTGCATTGTTTGTTCTTTCTTAACCCACTAAAACCTTATAATAATGACAAAAAATTCTGCTGTTACTGTTATACTGTTTAGTTTTGGAAAATCTTTGTTATTGTTTTTTGCAATCCTTAATAAAATTGATTTATCAATGGATTTTATAGTTGACTCTTAGAAAGCAGAGATATCTTTAAGTTTATAAGTACCATCTGGAGCTGTAATAAAATATGTGTAATAAATTGATGTGATCATCTACATTTGGTATAGAATTAATTGATACAAAGTCAATAATAGCATGTTTTCACGGTGCGTCAAATGACGTAATTCGGCGTAATCTCATTCGTTATTTAAGCTAAATAATGTTCTGAATGAAGTAATTCGCCACACAAAATTTCACATGCTGAATTACTTCATTCGATGGTAGATCAGTTTGAGTTACCATCTGAATGACGTAGAAATCGGTTTCATTTCTAATTTTAATAGAAAATTTATCGAAAATAGCACTAAGAATAAAGAAAACAAAACAAATAGCTGTCAGCAGTCAAAGTGAGTATTTTTGCTTTACAAATTTGTTTATATAATAAAGCAAGTCAAACTCATGATACAATGATAAGGTAGGGCCGCTGCGCTGAGTGCTCTCACGCGTCAACGAAGAGTGGATAATGAGAAGCAACATATATGTCAAAACGACGAATTTTGTAGAAATTGCAAATGAAGAAAATATTTTATGTTCCCAAGTTGCAAACAGTGCGGTCGCGGGTGTTAAACTTGTGCTAATTTGAGTGAAAATATTATAAAAAAAGTTTAATAAAAACTATAAAATGTGAAAGAAGTCCTAAAATTTCAAAAAAACCTGTAACAGTTTTAACCTAAAAACAACAGCGAAACGTGAGCATAAAGAAATTCGCGATGAACAGCTGATTTTGACATCAATGTAGCTTTATTCTGCTTTCTACTCCATTCCTCTCCGTGATGACCTTACCTTATAATTCTGCCATGGTCAAACTGAACTACGATTGCTTCGTGAGAGCGGAGGAGCTCACAATCGTAATTCACAGACCGAATTACTTAATTTAGAGCACCGTGAGAACATGGCATAAGTCCACAAACATTTCTTGTAGGTAATTCATGCTGACGACAAAAACCATGCTGACGAGTTGTTATGACTTCCCCACAGTGAACTTTCACACGATCATACACGATCCGCTCAAAAAGTTTGGGAATGGATGAGAGATTAGCGATAGGCCTATAGTTACTAACATCATTCCTGCAACAATATGCAATGCGATATAAAGTTAATTTCGATAATTTAGAAAATTTTATATTTGAGCTTATCAAAAGTAATTTATTGTAGAAATTCGATTCGGTTTCTTTGATATCTTTGGCAATTGGAATAACACCATCTTTAAATTTTTTTTGAACTTTTCAGGAGAGTATTTTTAAGGTTTAAATCAGTAAAGCACTGAATCCAAATGATATTTGTTCATGCTGATTTCTAAAATGTCTTAAAAAATTGTTAACTTTGCCTTCTGGCTTTAAAATTGTATCAAATTTGCTTAAGCTTATGAAGTTATGGCAACACCAAGAAGATATGCTTTTGTTTCAAAACAAAACTTGAGAAATATTAGTTCACAACTCGAGTTATGCTGTTATTCAAAATACGTATTTGGCAAACAAAAATCATAATTTGACCTATGCTGGTAGGGCAAAGCAAATTTTTTTTAAATGTATGGGTCTTAACTAAAATTGTGCTGTATGGTTAAATTATAATGCACTCAACTCTCTTTTTACACGGTCTTTTATTGCACGATTTTGAAATAACACGGTTCATCAACAAATTTTTGTACACGAAATTTTTGGTTTTGCACGATTAAAAATAATTTTTTGTCACCAACAACTTTTATGCATGACTTTATTACAACAACAAAACCAAAAGAATATGTAATTAATGAAAAAGCGCGACTGTCTACTGATGATAGCATTTTTGATCATATTTGTAACAGACGTGGACGATTGTGTAAAGATTGTTTTTGTTTGATATAATAGTATGTAATAATGAAATTATTACTTTTTTGCACGGTTTTGTGGGCAAAAATTTAAAAGCTGTTCAACTTACAGTGTATTCAAAGTTAGGGATCACATCCCTAAATTTACCATATGTCGCTTGTATTTTTGTACATGAATTTTTTTACAGGTTTTACATATCTACCGTGTAAAAAAGGAGTTGAGTGTAAATAAGAAATGCAAAGAACAATTGAAGATGAGTGGAAATGAACTTTTGTATTTTTTTGCCAAAATGTGTATTTGGAGCTAAAAAAAACAATGGATAAAATAAAATTCAGACCACTCTCAAGAAGTTTAGAATTTCAAGGCGCCAAAAGTTAGGAAAATGAGCCTAAGTCTTCTGATTTTTTTTTTATATAAAATTAAGCTATTACCAATTCAACATGCTATGAGCCATAAAAATCCATGTATTTTTACTCAGAACGCTCGATTTTTTATATTAATTTTTCATGTTTTTATATATGTAGCTGAAAGTTGAAATTAAAAGAAATTGAAATTGAAAAGAACTAAATTTATTTGTTAAAATAAGGTTTTTCTTTAGTTCATATCAAAACAGCATATGTCGGAAAAAACTATTGCTTTTGTCTTTGGAATAAAAGCATACCTCGACTTAGTTTTGAGGTTTGAACGAATTTAATTTGGAATAACAACATAAGAACGACATGTGTTCTAACAAAAGTAATATTATTATTTGGCAAAAAATCATATCTGTGGACATTTGACAAAACAACTTCTTTCTAAATCGTCATCTTTTCAGGAGAGCGAAAAGTGTGTTAAAATTTTGTCAATGTAAGTAGGAAGAAATCGTATGCTAGACATTTACACACTCTTAAAGCAATAGTTTTCTATGAAATTGATAATAAAAAAGACAGGTTGTTCTGTCAAATGGCCGTTTGAAATTTTATTTTTTATTGTCTGAGAGAAGTTGTTTTGTCAAATTCTTCTTCAAAGAGTCGTAGAAATACTGCGATTAGGCCAAAAGAAGCGCATTAAAATTTTATAAAGAGCACAAAAATGTTGGAAAATTTTTTTATCTCGAGAAAAGTTGTTTAGTCAAATGCCCGCAGATATGTCGAGATATTTATTTTTTTAAATAATATTTGTTTTAAGAATAAAAACATATTTCGAGTTATGCTTTGAAAAAATCAAGTTTCCGATTTGGAATAACAGCATAAGTCGAGATATGTTTGTACTGATTTATGCTTGTGTTTGGAATAACAACCCAACTCGAGTGTTATGAAAACAATTTATAGAAAAATAAATTTGGAATAAAAGCATTGGTCGAGTTCTGTTGTTATTCCATTTGCTGAACCGTTCCAAAGCGAGTTATGCTCTTAGGATTTCCTTTAATAACCTTGAGGTTTTTCCATCGATTATCAACAAAATTTGACACGATATGTAATTCAGTACGTAAATTAGATGAAATGAAAAACTCAATTTTAGCATATCTCGAGATATGCTGTTATTCCATATGATCACAGAAATGCTGAAATTAAAAATATTTCAGGTTACAACTATGTTTTCAGTTCTCGTTCTGTGAAAAAGTGAAAACTCAAACATATTTCAAATAAAATACCGACTCCTGGAACCGATTTGTTTTAATTAAGTCTTGAACGGAATGATATAACTTTGATTATAATATATTTTTTAACACAGAATATCATAGAATATTGAATGCATTGAAGATATCGGCACACAAACAAACAAACACTTAACTACGAATAATTATTGCTGGCACAGCAGTCAATTTGTTTCTCTTAATACAATTACAAATATACATATGAGTGCTAGTGAATATTTATAGGTCTTACAAAGAAAACATAAACTAGTGAAAGTATTCTTATTGCCAAATGGCCACTTATTTCAAATGGATTCTGCCGATAGAGACGATGCTGTCGATGAATCTGCTTCAACTGAGCTACTAGGGGTGTCTCCGTCGGAGTTGATTTCGCTTGTGAAGGGTTGTTCATGAAAACATTTTTGACAAGTTCTGGAGAAGACCAACGGCGAAGTCGACGGGAGAACTGATATTGTTGGGGATGTAGAATGGGATGATGGTGATTCGATGCGCGTTCCAGAAATTTTGATCACACGATGCGTGCCCAACAGTACTTTATGCGGAGAGGTGAGAGGTGATAATTGTGGTGAACTATTAACATCAGAGTCAGCAGAGTCGTATGTTGACTGAATGCGCTTGCTGTGATTATTGCGAAGACGCAGTCTAATCTTATGAGTTCGACGCCTTGTTGAACTGCTAAAGTTATGTTGAACCGCCTCCCAGTCAACGAATTTATTGGGTTCACTTGTTTCTGAAATTGCCTCAAGAGGATTAGTTCGATGATTGAGTATTTCCGTTGGAGACAGAGTGCATAACACAGTGTTGGTGAAGGAGCAATCTTCGGAGAGATGACATACCGGGTCCAAGTAGCGCTTACCAGGATAAACTCCACTGGTGGTGGTGCCACTGCTATTTGAGTCATAGTCGTGAAAACAGGATTCAATTTCGGAAGAAGAGCGGGTGTCATAGTGTTTTGCACCATTGTCATTTCGAGATAAATGACAGGATTGTAAGTTGTATACGGTTGATAGCTCGAAAGCTTTATTGGTTGTTTGTTTTGGTTGTTGGATGTAGTAACTACGCGTCGATGTTCGAGAGACACTGTGTGACTTAATAGACTCTGTACATTTGAAAATGACTGTGCTATCTTTATTTTGCATAGTTCGCTTGCTTAATGCTGGAATGGTGAGTGTCTGTGGTGGCTTTCGATTATTTTTTTGTATTGAAACGGTTTTCTCACAAGTTTGGGTTGGTTGAGTGTTGATGGAAGTGTCTAAGTGCGGCACAAAAGCTGCATTATTTTGAATTATCAGCGACTTACAAACTGTAAATAGTTCAGGTTATAATATAAAAAAATTCTTTGAGCGACAAAAAGCTGA